>JAJSOF020000017.1:142832605-143432605 GCA_025594305.2 Periplaneta americana | reverse complement strand
AATGCATTTTCTTAACGTGGAATCCTCTATACGTACGAATAAATAATGCTTCATTACTTTATAACGAACTAAGGTGAATTGCACGTATGCATTGCCCGATAAACAACGCCCTTGAATCTCTGCGCGTACTACAGACGCACTGTGGCAGGCAACGTTTCTGTAGTCTTATACTTAGTGTCGCTCCTTGTTATTAGTAAAACACTAATTGAAATTTTTCTTCTGTTGCAGGTGAGTTTGATGACACTGTGATGTCTGCAAGCTACATTTCGTCGTTCACGTTGCGGTAATGTTAATGATAGCTGTGCTGCATGTTAATGAATGCGACATTTATTGTTCGTGTCTAGATGTTGAATACTGTTTCGTGAAAAACCCGAACTTGATAATGATTTGTAGATTGTCACGTTCTGTGAGCCATCAGATTTCTTATCCCATTCCGAGATTTTAGCGCTTCCGTGTTTGCAGATATTACAGAATTGATAGGAGACATACAATCCTTAAAATGCTTTTAAATAAACATAAATCGTAATGATTTTCAGCAAAGTTAGGTGCTGCTTCTTGTAACCCCAAAAAATGAAGGACATAAAATATTTCTCAGTGAAAATTTCCAGTTATATTCTCTATTCCGAATCTGAAGGGATGAAGGGATTTGGTCTGTAGACGTTTTTTGACATCAACTATACTCCATTCATAGCGTGTTAAGAGCGAACGTAAACATAGAAGTGTAGTGGCGAAGTTGTACGGGTTTGTCACCGAGTTAAACTCTACAAAATATATCGAAAACAAATTTTTAGCTTTCCTGTGAGGGTGTGTTCGTGTGGTGTAATGTAGAGTCAAAGAGTGTGTGTGTTCTGAAATTGAGTTTGTGTCTAGACATCACAATAACAAAAGTAGACAACACACACACATTCAAAGTATACAGAAAACCCACAACAACAAAAACAACACAGCACAAACAAGCTGCATTCCGAACAATGGTACACAGACTACTCAACATACCAATGAACCAACAGGATTACAACTAAGAGCTAAACACAATCAAATACATAGCACAAGAAAACTGATACAACCCTAACATAATAGACAACATAATACGTAAGACAAAACATAATCACAAAAAACATAAGAATAGAACACAAAAAATACATCACACTAACATACGAAAACAAAAACACACAAAATTGCAACCTCATTCAAGAAATTAAATTGCAACATCGCATACAGAACAAATAACACTCTACAAAAACATCTCAACACACAAACAAAAAAACCACACAGGCGTATACAAACTCAAATGTAACACCTGCAACAACTTCTACATAGGACAGACAGGCAGATCATTTCAAACACGTTACAAAGAACACATCACAGCGATAACAAAATTAGAGAACACCTCCACATATGCAGAACACATCACAAATGCTAACCACACCTACAGAGACATCAACACAGACATGAAAATACTACACATCCAACCAAAAAGCCAGAAACTAAACACACTAGAACAATATGAAGTATACAGACACACAAAAACACACCCCAACGAAATTCTCAACACACAACTCAATATCAGAACACACACACTCTTTGACTCTACATTACACCACACGAACACACCCTCACAGGAAAGAAAACAAGAGTCGCCAAGACCAACAACGACCAGTTCTGAGGATGACCCATACACATGTAAATCAGGTACGATAAAATTTAACACAAGACAGTTCATATAATACATATTCCGAAGTGATACAGTGTTAAAAGTTGTGTAATCAAGATGTATGTAGAATTTTTAGAAAGTAAATTATATTTTTCAATGGCTGTAATTCATTGAATAACTTGAATGCTTCTAAAAATGAAAATGAAGACAGTAACCACTGATTGCCTACTTATATCACCTAATTTCGATAACAGTGAGTCATCGCGATTCCGCTGCAGATATCCTGCATATGATGAGAGGCAATAGCGGAGTGCTGTGATCGTCTCCTATGAGAGAGAGAGAGAGAGAGAGAGAGAGAGAGAGTTGTCAAATGACAGCCTGTTACAGATTTTCTAACGTAGGGTACTGAGTCATGTCGATATGCCATCAGTCAGAACAGCCTATCACACAGGCAGTCTGGGTTCGAGTTCCGGTCTGGCCTGAGATTTTTGCAGTTGTGGCGGACTTGAGGTTTCCGTCATTATTCCGTAACATTCCCCGAACGTCGCGCCGGCTGAGGACGCACGCAGGGGCTGGTCTTGGTGCGAGTGGACGTACGTGCTTGAAACGTGGGTACCCAGTGGGTTGGGAATGTGCCTAGCTTGAGGATTAGCGCAGCAGTAGGGCCTACATTGTCTAGGTCGTAGTGTACCCCTGCCAAAATTCATTTCCTTGTATAGGCAGTTAATAAGTGAATTTGTATAGATAGGAAGGATATCGTAGGGCAGCCACCCAGCTGTTATTGACAGGGATTGTCCCGGAATTGTATGCTTTGAACAGATTTCTCGACATTGATGGCAGTGTCCCGGAATTTCTGTTGAACTCCCCATAACCAACACAAGAAGAAAAATTCCAGAAAATAATTATACAGTAAAACAATAGGCTACTGTGCACATGAAAATATTGAAACTGTTATTATAGAGTACATAAATTCAACATCGTCTTTGAAAAAGTAAGCTTTTTTAACACTTTCGGGATTTCAGATTGTAAGAAGCCGTTCATTGTAGCTACGATTCATCTCTAGCGCTCAGAGCGGGCCGCATGTAGGCACCTGCTCTGTGCATGGTCGCTTCCGCGAGCGTGGAAAGATAAAAAGTATGCACTGTACAAACGAATGGCATCAAAAACGTGATTGATTGTTTAATGTAGGTTTGAATCTGACGTGGGTGGCTAAACAATTTTTAGCCACTACATAAAATACATTTACTTAATGCAATAATATTTTACTTTAGTTCACACATTTTGAAAATAATTATTTTTGTATTTCTTCTTTCTTCGTCTGTTTTATCATATTCTTTCAATACCGACTTACAATCCAGTGCGGTAAAGGGAGGTTATTTCTTTGGACCGACACTGAAGACAAACTCTCATTCTGGACCACCCGACATTTGGTCACATCTGAGACAATATTGTATAATACATTACAGAGGCAAACGACCAGTTCAGTGAACAGAAGATGAATAGCTTCCATTGTTCAAGCCAGGAATCCAATTACTGCCCAATTGGATGGGATTTGCGTACGCTATCCAAAGAGCCAGGACTTCTTGTGGTACAAAGGGAAGACCAAGATCAGTGAGTGAGCCACGGTCGTGTCTGAGCGATGCTGAGATTCAGAATAGCATTTGGAATGCGATACGAATGTAAAAAATTCTACTTAAAGATACGAATATAATTCAGTGAAGCTGTGTTTTAGAATAACTCTTCTCGGGTTCTCAGCCGGGTGAGTTGGAGATTTGCTTCCAAGCTTTGGATGGCTAGCTCTGCCATCTTCTTCAGGGAATGAAGTGATGTGGGACCATGTCTAGCCGGTATATCACCTCATTCCCTGAAGAAGATGGCAGAGCTAACCGTCGAAAGCTTGGAAGCAAATCTCCAACTCACCCGGCTGGGAACCCGAGAAGAGTTATTCTACATCAAACGCCGGGAAAGCCTCAAGTCAAGCTGTGTTTTGATTCCTGTGGCATTAGAACAAGAATGTTCTTTCTGTCGCATGTTCGTCCACTTCTCTCGTTCTTGTATGTGGAAATTTTGTATTGCTAAAATTATATTTTACTTTTTTACATACAGTAGTAGCAAAAAAAAAAAAAACCGAACCGACCCTTGTAGCTGATTTCAGAGCCTTGTTCACTCCAAAGCACGATAGACTGTAACTAGACTTTCGTGGTTCGAATCCTGCCTGGGAAGGAAACTTTTTTTTTTTTTTTTGTTCTTTAGTCAAATTTATTCCCAATAGACTACTTTTCGATTGCAGCGATATTTTACTACTTAATTAACTTATTATTCCCAGAACATGAATTTTACCAGCAAGTTAGTAAGCGAACTTTCTAACCACTATATAAATGAGAACCAAATATATAATAAATTGACAAACTTTGGAATAGTTCTCAATAGGTGATACTATTATTGAGACGGGTAAAATGTATTGGGGAAAATAATGATGTACTTTAAATGTAAATTATTCTCATGCTTGAGAGTATCAGCGGTTTCCCGCTAAACCTAGTATTTTTTTACAATCATTAGAGATGAAATTTTAAATTCTATAATACGGGTGCTTTTATTTACAGGACACTGATTGTTATCTTCGCCATCTATTCATACAAGTAATAACTAAAGAAGCCACACTTACATCAACAAATTATCGGTCACTAGGCCTATCGTTTAGTATGGGTCAGGTATCTTCGAATTCGAATGTACATATCCGGATTCGCATTCGAGAGATCTGGATTCGATCCCCGACGGTAGTTATTCTGACTGTTATTTGGCTGTTCAGTACACAAAATGTACTTTTTTGTTTTCTGGTAGGAATATCAGCTTTGTCAAGTTTTGGCCGTGGTTGCCTCTTCAACGGAATACAATCTCACGCGTACAGGGTGTGGGAAAAAAGATAATAATTGATGATGGTCAGAATGCCACATTTTGCTGAGTGTAGATGTCAACAAGCAGAACATGCGTTTCCTAGAAGTTAAGTGTCGACTGCACTATACAGCATGGTGTTATTTCGTGGAAGATGACAATAATAGTTATTGCTGCCATATACAGGAAACAAGTGATAAATCGTTTTCATTTGTTTTGTGATCAGGTCTGGAATTTTAACACCAGATGTTCCGAGGAATTCCGCATGTAGGTCAGAGTAACACAGCAGGCACTCTTTCTAGGTGGAATTGTGTCACGAGGAACAGACTTCCCCTACCCCTCCCGTAGTCCACCGATCTAACGTTACGTGATGCATATCATTTGACGGGCATGTTGAAAGAAGTATGCTTCACACTAACACCCACATATCTGCAACAAAATTGAGTCTGTTATCGGGGCTATAACAGAGCCACTGTTCGCTATGGCCAATGCAATGGTCACACGCATGGAATGCAGTGTTCGTAGTGAAGGAAGAAGACATGTTGAACATATTATTGTCCGATAATATAGCCAGTCGGCCGTTGAAACTTCTTTCATTCAGTTACTTTTTTTCAACGCACTCTGTGCCTTACAGATTGCACAAGTAAAGGCTGGTTCACAATAAGCCGGGAATGGAAACGAGAACGGAAATAATGTTAAAATAAATTAAGAGTCCACTGCAAGAATGATGGATGTCACTTTCTTGTCGAAAATGAACCAAGATTGTCAATGCATAGCTTAAGACATATAGAATGTACATAGAGAGTTATATGGCATTAACACTGATAGCCATTGTCCAGTAATGATCGGAAAATCGCAGTTAAGCTTTGAGCGCTAAGCATTTCAAACTTTCAATTCCTTCTCCTGAAAAATGTGTTCCAAATGACAATCATCATTCTTGCAGTGGACTCTTCAAATGTATTTAAATGTGAGCATTCACAATAATTAATTGTGAATGTTTACATTTGAATACATTTATTTTAACATTATTTCCGTTTTCGTTCTCGTTGTCGTTTCCATTCCCGGTTTATTGTGAACGAGCCTTAAGAGACGAGACGTCTGACATCTGTTTCGGAAAACAGGACGTATACTTGCATATGGGTCATTTCATATGAAAACGGAGAAGAAATTGGAAAAATTTATCTGACATTTTCAAAAATGTATGATGCTTTTTGTATAAATTAATTATAAATACATACATAATTACTACAGCAAAAAATGAGACATCAAGTCGCTATACTAATTAAGCGTCAAATTTATCGTACTTTTGAAACAATAGCACTTTTGCAGAAGACTATCTTGAGTCTGATATATGATGGGATATCACATAAAAATGAATAATAAAGTCCATTAGAGTGGGTTTCTAAAGTATTATAATTCGCTCCTTAATGTTTTAATCCAAAAGTATTCATTACAATTTTTAATGTTATTAGAATGTTCCAGAAACTTTTAATTATTGAATGAAAGCTCTTAATATTCTCCAACCATAGAGGAATGAGTAGCACTTTTCAAAACAGCGGTATCATTTCGGCAACAGCATGAAAAATAAAGAAAATGATGTGAAAATACATAAAATTCGGCGCGGCCTGTCACCCTCTGTCATCAGGGTCAAGAAGGACTCGATGACGCAGCATTATCACACTCTTACGGCAAACCCCATTGTAAAGAAAGGCAATGTACTCACTGCAACACGTACGAATGTTCGTTTTTTCTATGAGAACTATACTACCGGTATCATAATAGTACATTAAGCAACGAGTTTCATAATTTTCATACGAGCTTCTTAATTACCATTATAGGCGAGTTTCATACGACTTTTTATGCTCGACCATATTTCTAACTTGATATTATTAATTTTATTGTATCTGACCTGGAGCAATGTCCCGTATGTTGTGAGATGTGCGCAGACGCGAAAGTATTGATTTTTTCCGAGGAACAGATGTGCAAATTGACCTTGCTAGGCCATAAGAACCTACAGAGATAACATTGAAATTAAATTAGACATTGAAAAACGTGATGACAAATTGAATTTATTTGAATATTATTTACAATTAACGCTAATTATTATAGTAACAGAACATAACCTTCTGCGACAGTATTGGATTTCCAGCCTCCGTGACTTTTCGCTAATTCTCTTTCGATTGCATATCCGAGAATAATCGATACTTGCGGTTTTATAACGGTACAAAGCTGACCTGTCATTGGCTGAACAGTTGTAACCTGAGTCGTCATTGGCTGAAAGACCTGGCCTTTAATGAGTAAGTGTACTTTAATGACATGCATTAAAGGTCTGCTACTAGGTGTATAATTACTACATTTTGGCATGGTCGAGCGTAAACTTAATTTCAAAACTTAAAATTAGTTGTGTATCGTGCGTTAAATTATTTATTTATCATTAACTGAATCAGCTAACTCGTACATACTAAGTTAAAGTAGCCTATACAATTAAATAATACATTGGTTCACCAAATTAGGTACTTTTTAAGAACAGTCACTTCAGCGTTATCTAATACACAGAAGCGCTTCTTCATTAAAACTTTGTTGCTTGAGAGAGGAATACAGCAATGCAGCTTTGAGTGCCTGGTACTGTGCGGGTGCGTTCGAATCTCCAGTCAAGGTGTCTTTACTCCTTAGCATGCTCTTCTTTGGTTACTAATTCGAACTTAATTCCACTCAAATTAGTAACTGCCCAATTAATATTTGGTCGCAAGAGAGATGCTGAAGGCTTGATCATGCTACAAGTCGCTTAATGCTTCCTCCTACGCCATCACAAAGGCCTTTCCCATGTGATGTGGCAAAAAAATGCCATTCTGCATTTATTTCAAAATCTTCCTCATGCAAACAGAGATTAATGAAGTTCTTTCTGGTCTTATATTGAGTTGATGCACCATCGCTGAAATAATACATTTTTGAAACTATCTGGAATTTTTCTTTCAAACAGATCAGGTGTTTCTGGAATGAGTAGACTGCTACTGTATCATGCTTCAAACAGTCCGAAATCACGACGAAAAATTCACTGCATGTGAAGTTATTTGTTTTATAATAAATTACAAAAGGATATAATGTTGCGTGGTTCTTATTCCAATGGAATCCTTGCACTGCGTCTTGAACTACGAAAGTGTAGTTTCCTAAGAAATCAAATACAACTGCGAACTCCCCTGGATTCAAACTTGATTTAATTTCTGTGAAAAATTAACTTTGAATTGTGGCTACAAAGGGGTGTTTTGTTAGTGAACCTGGCTTCCTAAAGAAGTATGTCCACCATAGCTTCCTCAAAGGCAGGCAGGCTCCAGTTGTTCCTGTAGTATCATGGTGCCGGAGCACTCAAAAGAAGGACCGAAAAAAACATTCGATCTTGGAGGATCGCACATGATTCTAGCCACACGTCTCGGTATGTTCTTAAATGGAGTTCATGGTTTTCTGTTCCGGTAACTTTGCTCCATCTAAAGTTCGATATTTTGGTGGATCATACACAGGCAGACAACCGGTAACAACACAATGCCTTGGTCGCAGCTCTGCAAATTTAGGAAAAGGGACCTTAATTTCGGGATGCTTATCTTTAAAATTGCGAAACAATTCCTCAAGATTGCACAGAATAAGTTTCTTTGAACATGTTCTTTTTTTACCGTCATTTATTACAATTGCAAAATCCTTCTTCCCCGGCAGAACACTGCTCATTCATCAGATTCGTATTAATCTACAATTAATGCAATTGTGCCTTCTGGCAGGCTGTCCAGGTATGTACAACATAAGTCCCGTTTTACTCATTTCTTTGGCCACACGAATCATATGCTTTGTGGCACTGAAGTTGTGCTGAATTTTTCTTACTGTCCAGGATACAGGTAACAAGGTCAATATTTGAATTTTTGCTTTTCTATCAGGTGCAGAATTAAACACTTTCTTAAGATTGTCTAGAATCTCGTGTTCCGAATCTTGTTTTTCGTCACTTGAATCCGACACTTGAAATACTTTCTCTTTCAAAGACCTTTCTATTTTTTTAGTTTTGATTGCCATACATTTTGTGTGAAACTTTTCGTTTCTTTATTGGTGACTATGGAATCGCCGTTAATGTTTCGTTCAATGAAGGTATGACAATTTCTTTAGGCAATTCGACTATGACGTCACTATTACTATCCTTATCACTAACTTATCTGATTGTGTGATACAACTGGGCTGCACTTTTATGTCCTTCACTACTTCTGTGAAATTTCCTCCAATTTGGGTCTGCATCTACAATAAATTACGTTTTTCGAGCATACTTCTGAAATACCGTATCTTTCGCGTATCGAAGGAGGAACTTTTCTGAGGAAGATTAAGAGGATTAAATCAGGAATTAGTTTTATAAATTATATCTTTCATTTCGAACAAACAAAGGAAATTCCACGATGTGTATATAAATTTCTTAGATTAAATTACTTCACTTTAATACTACCTTAAGTCCACACCTGTGGAGTAAGGGTTAGCGCGTCTAGGCGCGAAACCAGGTGGCCCGGGTTCGATTCCCGGTCTGGGCAAGTTACCTGGTTGAGGTTTTTCCGGGGTTTTCCCTCAACCCAGTATGAGCAAATGCTGGGTAACTTTCGGTGTTGGAACCAGGACTAATTTCACCGGCATTATCGCCATCTCATTCAGACGCTAAATAACAGATTTTGATAAAGGGTCGTAAAATAACCTACTAAAATAAAAGTACTACCTTAAACACTGCACACTGCTAAGATCACAATTCGATACACACGATCCAATTATACTGCGCGACTCTGGGACCAACTGAACACACCACGCACGGAAATGCAACTGAGGTGCATGCGCAGTACGTGTTCTCCGTTGCATTTTCATATCCCCTGGGTTTCCTGTCATTGATACCACTAATATGAAAACTGTAATCCCTTCTTACACCTGTAAAGAATATTCTTGATACTTCAAAAACGCGATGAAAATAACATTAATTGAAATTTCACCCTTCTAGAAAAAATAGTATATTATGCAACGAGACTATAATGGTAGTAATTAAGACGTGAGTATGTTTATGAAACGAGCGCAAGCGAGTTTCATAATTTTCATACGAACGTCTTAATTACCATTATAGGCAAGTTTCATACGACTTTTTGTGCTCGACAGTATTTCTAACTTGAAATTATTCGTAAGTATTCATGTTATTCTTATCAACTGGGGAGCGGAACTGACCTTGTGCAATATCTCGTAAATTGTGAGATGTGCGCAGACTCGAAAGTATTGATTTTTTCCGAGAAACAAATGTCATTGACCTTGATATAATCTAGAGAGTAAAATAATCATTAATCTTGATATAACCTTGAAATTGATTTAGACATTGAAAAACGAGATGACAAATTGAATTTATTTGATTATTATTTACAATTAACGCTAATTATTATAGTAACAGAACATAACCTTCTGCGACAGTATTGGATTTCAAGCCTCCGTGACGTTTCGCCAGTTGTCTTTCGATTGCATATCCGAGAATAATCGATACTTGCGCTTTCATATTGCTACAATGGTGTTTTCTGAGTGGTGAAACCCCTGAACTTTAATGAATAGGTGTACTTTAATGAGGTCCATTAAAGGGCTGCTACCAGGTGTATAATTACTACATTTCGGTATGGTCGAGCATAAAATAATTTATGTGAATGATCAGTCATTAAAAACACCAAGACTAGTAGTTTAAATTAAAACCTTCTTGTGTTTTTGGTTCCCACGAAATGATAGCATTTCGACTATCCAAAGTTGTTGCTTGTGAAAATTACGATAAATTGATATGATTTTTATACGGAATCTATACATTTTACATAGTTCAAACTGAACAGTGTTGTTCTATTCACTAGTCCTAATCAGTATATAACATTTCGCAACGATAGAAAAACACGAGCATTTTCGCTGTCCGATTTAACAAGGAATGGCCCATGTACAAAGCGGAATTCTATCACTTGACGAAAACTCAGACGCCACAACAAAATGGCATTGCTGTTTTGCTGTTGCCGATGTGAAGTTTTTGTCACTTGTAATTATTGCTATCATTCACAAGTAAAATGTTTCAATTCTTTCTGTGGAGAGCTTTTATGCCCCTATAGCAGTCTACTTTAAACCTGTATTTAAGCTTGTTTCGATTTGACATTACATCTGATGTGTTCTCGAGGCTTTCATGGCGTGGAGGCAGCACGACTTTTCTGGAATAATACAGTAGGAGAGAAGTGGGTACAGTAAGACAGGGAGAACAGTGAGACATTTTTTATTAGATGGTAAATTTTGATGTTGAGATGTTGGTAACAGTGGAGTTGTATGTTGCATGAGTAAAGTAACAGTATTTTCATACTCGATTTTATTCTAGTTATAAGGGTGAGTGATGAAAAAATAATTCGTAATTTTTCACTCTAGAAGTAAAATTTTGGCTTGTGTTTAATGAAGGTTATATTGGATATACAAATGAGATATAAATATGAATGTTTTGTTATCTAATACTATGGTATTTGAGGTTATGTTTGGCAAAGTTTCGTCTTTCTTGTTTTAATTTTGAAGTGACGGCGTCATTTTTAATCGAACTATGCGTAAAGGGAACAGTGAGACATGCCATTGAAGGGTACACTGAGACGTCTCACTGTTCCCATGTACCAATGATTTGCAAAAACAAACTGTAATTATAATACATTTACCAGTAACTAACATTAAAAATGAACATACTAGTAACCAATTTAGGAACTATAGCTTAAAATAATGGATGCATTACATTTTAATGGTTTCATAAATAAAAAATTATTCACAAAATTTAAGAAAATATTAAAAATAACAAAGAATTAAATTAAATTCTTATAATTATATGCTTTGTTGTCACCAAAAATTCATTTCATTTTTTCGCAAAAGTTCGAAATGTCATGCAAAATTCCCTTTTCCAAATGTTCCAGATGTTTCAATGGTTTCGAAGTCAGACATTAAAATGATTCTAAATAAGCCTACAGAACATGTCAAGATAAAGAGACAGCAAGCTTTCTATTCTTTTGAAATAAATGTATATCATTTCAATGTCCGTTAATAGACACTGTGGTGTCTCACTGTACCCTCCTGAATGGGAACAGTGAGACATTTGCATTTTTTTATAAACACGTATTGTATATTATGTCCTTTATCTATTAACATTTTTGTTTATGTATTATTATAGTCCATGTTTTAATGTCTATTTCTATTGCACTTGATTTTAAAAATACTTGAATTACCACTTGCATAGATATGTTTTAATATTTTGTCTTACTGTACTCACTACTCCCCTACGACACGTCGACAACAGAAAAACATCCCTTACCCAGGCAGAATTCGAACAAACGACCATGGCTTCTATGTACTACTGCTACTAAATAAATCTGGCACAGTCGTGCCAATTTGGAACCATTCAAACTATTTCCACAAATTGCGTAAATATAGCAATATCATGATTTAATTTTTGGACGACTACCTCAATTGCTTCGCAAGTGATCACAGGTTAGTACTCTGAATGAGGGAAAGAAGAGTGATGGATGATTGAGGAGAGCTATAGTTTTCCATTGCTAGAGAAGAAATCCAAACTACACGTCTTTTGACCAATGCATTGTTTCGTACGTAATTGACAACATGTGTTTGCAGCTGGTGATACGTAATGACAGTCACTATTATGACGTAGTAAATTAACGCCTGGGATCTGCAGCTGCTTGCTTATTCTGCCCTTTTGGCTTCCCAGTATCGACGAAAACTAGAATCAACCATCACGCAGCACAGAATTGTTTCTTGGGATAAGCAATCATTCGTTGCCACGTCAGAACGCTTTCGTTGAAAACTTGTGGTATCTTGTAACGCTGACCCCCCCTTAACATTTTGCATTAATCTTGAGCGGAAAAATATAAGTTTACCAAGACTTGAATAGTACGTTAATACTCAGTGCAGAGTGATATAGACCAGCCGTGGCGAAAATGTGATCGTGCGCCGAGTCACTGTGTAAGCTGCAACGTGCATAGCACCTATGGAGGGAAGCGGACACCCGAAGGGGAAGTGAAGCAACCGTCTGACTTATTAACGGATTTTCATTTTCCTTACGTCAAGCACTCAAATATAATTTTATACAGAACAAGGCTACAAACTAATGTTTAGTACGTGTAACGAAGAAAGAAATGGACAATATCACAACCTAAAATTAACTGTCTTCAGAATGTCTCTGCGACAGAGTTTCAAAATCAGGAATTATGTCACTTACTGCCAGTCGTAGTTGATCACGAAGGTATTTGTCTGTCAGTCGTGATCTAAATTTGGTTTTTACTATTTTAATTGTTGAAAATAATTTTTCACAAACGTAAGTTATAGCGAACATGGCTTTAACAGAGCAAGCGAAAGAACGAAGGTTCGGATATTTATTTTTTATTTTTTGGCAAATATTTGAGAAGTTTAACACTTTTCAAGTCCTTACATATAACTTTCATTTAACATCACGTTGTAAATCTCTGAGTTTAAATTGAAGATCTAACCGTATTATTCGTACATCTGCTGAAAAAGGATCGACGTACAGAGGTAATAATAATAATAATAATAATAATATTATTAAGAAGAAGAATGATAATAATAATAATAATAATAATATAATGTAATATAATATAATATAATATAATATAATATAATACCTAATAATAACAACACTTAACCTTTTAATGTTTCATGAGTAACATGTAGTATAATGCCGTTTTATGCTACACAAACGTTTTCCTCGTACTACTTGTGAACAAATCATACATTTAATAGTCGCATCATATTGGCAGAAAAAAAAATGCGTCCTCCCATCTTACTTTGAAACTTTCGTTTTTGTAGAGGTACATGGTTTCGAGAGAGACATTGCGACGATACGCCACTCGCAGGTCAGAGACAAATACAATTGGAACGGAGTTTGACTCCAGTGAGTGAGAGGGTGGGTGTTGGAGAAGGTAGGAAGCAAGAGAAATGCATAGCTATCATTGCGAGCCACAATGTGCTCGTGAGTCACATTTTCGCCACGGCTGATATAGACCATACTGTCTTGAGTTACGTTAAAAATATAATTAATTACAGAACTGACAAAGAACGTGAGTTTGTTGACATTCAGTTTGGTGAATATTTCTCTGATACATTGTGTAAGAATGTTATTACTAGATTGTTTACTGAATTTCAAACAAAACTTCAAGGATCGCGGTGTCTCTGTGGCAGATAACATTGTTTGCAGTATTCTCTTCAGTAGGGTACTTCAGCGAACAACGAACTTGTCATGTAGAATGAAGACCAACGGAGATATCTTGCAATGAAAATAGCTTCCTACCCCATGCCAAGAAATGTTATAACTGCATGTGCTTTGGAATGCTTAAAGGAACAAACTAGTTAGTATTAGATAACTTCACTAGTGTATTTACTTTTTAGGACATATTTATAATAATTATGTTAGAAGCAAATTTTATTAATCCTGGGATCTCTCTATTAATTATAAGAAGACAGAATATTTGGGGATTAATACTAAAAGTAGTGATAATATTGTTATAGATGATGAAATTGAAATTAAACAACTTAACGAGGCAAAATGCCTAGGCACAATTATAACTAAAGCAGAAGGTATTGGCGAAGAGGAAATAAAAAACCGAATTGAACAAAGTAAAAAAAATTATAACATGTTTAAATTCTATATGGTGGGATAAACATCTTTGAAAGGATACCAAAAAATATATTGGCAAAATGTTAGTTGAATCTGTATTAAACTACGGAAGTGAAATATGGGTAACGAATGCATATTATAGAAAAAGAATTTTGGCCGTAGAAATGGATTATTTGAGACGAAGTGCTAGTCTCCCGCTTGGACTACATTAAAAATGAAGAAATTAGGCATGAAATGGATGCTGAAGAGACAGTGTTAAATAGAATAGAAAATAAGAGTTTGAAGTGGTTTGGTCATGTGATGAGAATGGGCGAAGATAGATGGCCTAAACAAATTTACCAGTGGAAACCTCCAGGAAGAAGAGGAAGAGGTAGACCAAAAAGAACTTGGGACAACGAAGTAATGGAGGTCATGCACAAGAGGGGGTTGAGGACTGAAGACGCACAAGACAGAAGGCTTTGGAGGATTGGCACAGGAAGACGGCAGTAGCTGTAGAATTCTGAATATATATATATATATATATATATATATATATATATATATATATATATATGTTAGAAGCATCTGTGACAATGTTTCATAGTTGGTAGGATGTTTCAGGTTTCTACTGACAGTTTAGTTTGAAAAAGGAAGACTTTGCGGTACTTATCTGTTATTAAATTTATTCGGTTACAGTCAGTGGAGAAATATGATTACTTGAATAATTTTAGATATAAAGTGAACGTCATACTATAATGAATACTGTTTAGGAGATGATACGGTATACTCAAGGCTAACGACAATTGCCTAGAGACATTATATATAAATAAAAAATTACCTTCAAATATTCCAATTTACTAAAATATATACCTACTATAGTAATATGCAGTTCCAATTATGTAAGTAAATGTTGTAACATACACAATATTCCAATGAATTTACCTGAGATTATATTATTTCAGTATGTAGCGAAAATTCATCTAAGCTTTGTAAAACTCTGAGGCTGATGTCTGTCGCTGAAGAACGTCACAAGACGTTACCGATGCCCATCACAGAAACGGGAAAGACCAAGGTTGCGAAACGTACACACTGAACAAATACCAAAAAGATTACGATTTTCTCTGCAGATATTGCCGAATAATTAAATACTCCCGTCTTAATAAATCTGCTATAAGATGGGTACAGTCCACACCTGTGGAGTAACGGTCAGAGCGTCTGGCTGCGAAGCCAGGTGGCCCGGGTTCGAATCCCGGTCGGGGCAAGTTACCTGGTTGAGGTTTTTTCCGGGGTTTTCCCTCAACCCAATACGAGCAAATGCTGGGTAACTTTCGGTGCTGGACCCCGGACTCATTTCACCGGCATTATCACCTTCATATCATTCAGACGCTAAATAACCTAGATGTTGATACAGCGTCGTAAAATAACCCAATAAAGATGGGTACATATCAGTATAGGTATGCATTTTTATGAGCAGGAAATGGTGTAAAATGTTGTTCCTCCCCCCGGAATAAAGGCCTATATTTACATGCACAATAGAATTATGCTAAATCGTCGACAAAGAATTGTCGTTTTCGTGTATATTCCAGAATATTGTGCGAGGCATAAAACTGCCATGTAAATTCGGCCATTGCGTTCTTCGTTAATATTGTCTCATTTAATTGATTCTAAGAACAATCGCCTGGTGTATGTAGGCCTATACCTTTACTATAGGGCTGGGGACAGAGCGGTTCGGTTCGGAGCAGGTACTGTGACGTCATTACTCGGTTGATCCGAGTACAAATTTGTGGCGACAGATTTAAAATTTGGTTAGATTGAGTCGATTTTAGAACGCACTTTGAAAGTGAAACCAAGCGTGTTTTAAAAGCGTTGTAGTAAAGCGCTTTCACTTTGCCAGTTGACGAGAAAAAAGTGCTTCGCTTCGCTTCATTGCAAAATGGCGGTTGCAAATTTTATTTGAGTGATTACAGCTATTTTCGGAATTATTTTATATGAACGGCCTATTTAACCTTCAATGTTGTATATGAGAGACGACATAAAATTGATAAAATAATTTATAATACTAACGGCTAATAAATTAACATCCAAGGTAAACGTTAAACCCTGCAGACAAATAAAAAGGAAGATAGAAAGAAACGGGCTCCATGAAGCACTGCCTAAAACATTTAAAAATAAACACACAGAATTATTTATTATTACGGAAAGTGTATAAAATAATCAATAAAACGTGGAACCTTGAACTGAAAAACATAAAGCTTATTTATTTTATAGCATGACTAGTCTTCCATAGAAGCATGTTCTCTTTGGTAAAGACTAATATTATTGATAAATCAAAGTAATTAGGTAACATAAATCATAGAAATAAATACAAATAAAATGATGACAGATGAGGTAACATAAATCCAATAAACACAAATAGAAAAATATAATGCACTTCCTTTTTTTTAGCATATTTCAATATTAATCAAACACTCTAATATAGGGTGATAAGATACACATCGATAAAAAGGAGAACACAAAGCCTCAAAAAGGAGAACATTGTTCGAAAAAGAGGACAGAAAATATGTACTTAGATTTAGGCTTAGACCTATATTATACTTTAAATTATGTCAATATCTATTTTATTAAAAAAAATTACAGTACAGATTTAGGCTTATATCATATTTAAAAGAATTTTAATATCTCTTTTTTTTACAAAACAATTATGATAAAACTTAATAAATAATGTTTTTACAGTTAGCTACATATGGAAGTGAACTCCGTTGGAACGTTTGAATTGACCGGTAGCGGCTACGGTTAACCGAGTAATTCCGGTGCTCCGCTGCCAAGACACTGAACTACTAGAACCGAGTAAATCCGTCCCCAGCTCTACTTTACTGTGCTGCATATTTTACGAAGCACTACATGTGGGTGCGATCACCTGTTGACAGGTGGATAGATTTACTGTGCTGTGTATCTTTACGTAGAGCTACATGTGGATGATGCGAGACATGAAACAAGGAGAATACAAGGATGGCGACAAGGAGAACAAGAGGGAGGCATTGAGAACAGGGGAAGGCGAGGAGAACGATGGGATTGCTAGGAGAACAAAGCGTAGACAAGCAGAACGGAGAGAAAACACGGAGATCGCGAGGAATACATGATAAGGGAAAAGCGAGGAGATCGAAGGTAATATATGAAAACAAAGAGAAGACAAGGAAAGTAGGGAAAAGCAAGGGAAACACAAGGAGAAGAAGGGAAATACAAAGAGAATAAGGTTGCATTTTACGTGACAGACAATTCCGAAGTTACCCTCCTCCTCCCTTATCTAGTGAGGATAAAGACGTCAAAGGCTGTAATTACGCTTGTACAGGGACATAATTTTATTTTTACTTCAATTTTTACTGTACCTGAGTTTTTTAATGTACTTCAGTCTCACCCTTCAGGATAACAGGCAGGGTTTGGAATTGAACGGGTTAAATCAGCTTCTTGTCTATGCGGATGACGTGAATATCTTAGCAGAAAATCCACAAACGATTAGGGAAAACACGGGAATTTTACTGGAAGCAAGTAAAGCGATCGCTTTGGAAGTAAATCCCGAAAAGACAAAGTCTATGATTATGTCTCGTGACCAGAATATTGTACGAGATGGAAATATAAAACTTGGAGATTTATCCTTCGAAGGGGTGGAAAAATTCAAATATCTTGGAGCAACAGTAACAAATATAAATGACACTCGGGAGGAAATTAAACGCAGAATAAATATGGGAAATGCGTGTTATTATTCGGTTGAAAAGCTTTTATCATCTAGTCTGCTGTCCAAAAATCTGAAAGTTAGAATTTATAAAACAGTTATATTACCGGTTGTTCTCCATGGTTGTGAAACTTGGACTCTCACTCTGAGAGAGGAACATAGGTTAAGGGTGTTTGAGAATAAGGTGCTTAGGAAAATATTTGGGGCTAAGCGGGATGAAGTTACAGGAGAATGGAGAAAGTTACACAACGCAGAACTGCACGCATTGTATTCTTCACCTGACATAATTAGGAACATTAAATCCAGACGTTTGAGATGGCCAGTGCATGTAGCACGTATGGGCGAATCCAGAAATGCATATAGCATGTTAGTTGGGAGACCGGAGGGAAAAAGACCTTTGGGGAGGCCGAGACGTAGATGGGAGGATAATATTAAAATGGATTTGAGGGAGGTGGGGTGTGATGATAGAGACTGGATTAATCTTGCACAGGATAGGGACCGATGGCGGGCTTATGTGAGGGCGGCAATGAATCTTCGGGTTCCTTAAAAGCCATTTTTTTGTACTTCAGTCTCACCTCCTCCACTAGTAAACTTCCAACCGTTCTCCACACAGAACCAAGCTTATACAAAGTCGCCTTACGATCATAGTAAACACAAACAGTACTGAGTTAGTGAGTATAATACGTTTCAGAAATATGTTCGCGTTTTCTAGTGACGAAAGAGCTTTCAATATTGAATCATATTTTCGCACAGGTACTGTTGTCCGTTTGCCTACGTCGCATCCCTTTTTTCCCCCCCCCCACTCGCTTCTGCTCGCCCGTTTGTAAATACTAGTGGCTGGGCTGTCTTAGCTCTTTTCTGAAAACATTAATTTCTGTTAGAAATTGGACGTCTACGTAGTAATATATAATTGTTTAAAATAACTTAAATGAAAGAGCCTCGTTTATTAATTGTCACGTGATTTCCCCCTTTCTACGACCCTGCGTCAAAACCATTTGGACGGACAATAGATAGCATTTTTGAGTAATTTTATCTTTTCGGATCGGGCAGAAGTGAAGACTGAATTTACAGTACGTAAGGTACTCTTTTATAGATTAGGTACAGAATTCTTTCAACATGAGTTACAAGTACGAATGACGAAACTGGTAATTGGAATTAGGTACAGTAGTCTATAGTGCGATAATATGCAAAAAAGAACTGAAGTCTGTATCGAAATGAACGGCCGCCATTTTCAAAATTGTGTTTAAATATCCATATTATGATTATTTTTCAATTTAACTTCATTTTCTATATTGTACGATAATGTGCTGTAGACAGTATAATGTACGCTGCATAACGAATACGTCAGTTCGTCAATGAATACTCAGTTCGTGAATAAAAACACTCATTGTTAATACAGTACTATATTTTGATTAAAGAAAAGCCTAAAGAAAATTATCAAACTGAAAATCGCGATATGTCTTACTTTACGTAAATGGATGAACTACTTTTCTTTTATAGGCCTATTTAGTAAAGCTATTTGTTTGTATTTTACGCCAGTAGTCTATCATCGAACTCTAGTCGTGGAAAGGGGTAGCAAACGGTGTTTCCGATTATCAACCGTTAATCCAAAGATATAACGAGGTTAATATTAGAAATGTTAGTAAAAATAAAATGATGTCCCTGTATAATCCGTGGAACGACGGTCCATGAAGGCCAAAAGTCCACATGCCTCAGCATGTATCGTGTGTGTGTGTGTGTGTGTGTGTGTGTGTGTGTGTGTGTGTGTGTGTGTGTGTGTGTGTGTGTGGGTGCATGTGTTTTCGGAACGACTTCCTCTCAGCCCTTATACGAGGTTTTTGAAACTGAATTTCGATACCTAGCGTACCTCCCCAAATTCATCACGATGCTGGGTGGACACCGGTCCTATACTCTGGCCGAAATTTCATGCGAAAACTCGACAACGCCGCGGCTGGGATAATGTGTAAAATATTAAATTTTGTAGCGACATCATATTGACTTCCGTAACGAAAATGCATGTTTCAGATTCAAAGCTAAGTAAATGAGTATAACATAATACAATTTTGAAAGGCCTTGCATGTTTTTCAGAGTGCCTTCGACTTCGTTCCTGTCATACATATGCAGTTTTTATTCAGATATACTTATTGCATAATATACTCTTAGGCTAGGGCTCCACTAGCTGTATTTGACGGCTGCTGTGAGCTGCATTCTACTGCCTAGATTTGTACTGCAAGAAGGTAGCTCCACTTGCTGCAAATTTTCTGTGTGTGAAAGCCGTAGTATACTGCTCCGCTCGGCTCCACTCCTGTTGTTCAGCTGAAAACAGCGTTGTAATGTTCTTTGTGTACTACAAGATCAAGCAAAAATTGCACTGAAAATGAGCACACTACAAGTATTTATCAAGGTGATTGTATGTTTGCTATTGGTTCGCTGTCGTCGAAGATTGCATCAAAGAAAATGGTGGATACATCCAATATTAAGAACAGAAAAACATGAAGGCATGTTTGCTGCATTGCATCACAAACTTAGAGAATATCCAGCTAAATTTGTTTAGTTCTACCGGATGTCGGAATTTTGTTCTAGGCATACGAAGTAATTGTTCTGTATGGTTGTGAATCTTCGACTCTCACTTTGAGAGAAGAACGGAGATTAAGGGTTTTAGAGAATAAGGTTCTTAGGAAAATATTTGGGGCTAAGAGGGATGAAATTACAGGAGAACGGAGAAAGTTACACAACGTAGAACTGCACGCATTGTATTCTTCACCTGACATAATTAGGAACATTAAATCCAGACGTTTGAGATGGGCAGGGCACGTAGCACGTATGGGCGAATCCAGAAATGCATATAGAGTGTTAGTTGGGAGACCGGAAGGAAAAAGTCCTTTGTGGATGCCGAGACGTAGATGGGAGGATATTAAATGTATTTGAGGGAGGTGGGATATGATGATAGAGACTGGATTAATCTTGCACAGAATAGAGACCGATGGTGGGCTTATGTGAGGGCGGCAATGAACCTGCGGGTTCCTTAAAAGGCATTTGTAAGTAAGTGAGCATACCAAGTAATAATGCTCTTACATAAGGGATACTTCGCCTCATGGATAATTAGAAACAGGAGGACTACTACGGCCAGTGGAGCCAGGCTTCGGCGACAGATAACGGCACGAAAATGGAACATGTTCTATTCCTCTGGCAGTAGACCTTGGTACTGCCGCCGAAATTCTGTTAGGCGCAGTGAAATACTGCCCATATAGCCACCTACACTTGTTTTGCGTGTATTCCATTTCCAGGCAGTAGACTGCAGCTCACGGCAGCTGTCAAATACAGCTAGTGGAGCCCTAGCCCTAGAAGTTGACATTGCTCTGCAGCATACAGGCACATTGGAATGACGATCTTTCTCTCCCTCTCTCCATACGCGGACATTATCCTCAACCTTTCTTGTTCATGTACTGAAGATAGGAGATGAGCTGCACTTCTGTTTGCTATTTGGAAGCAAGTTTCCGCATTTTTGTTCGTAATCTGGCCTCGACAGCTTTAGTTCTAAAATCCTTTTTTAGTATGTGATATGAACTTGCACCCTTACTATAGAACATGTTCGTAATCATGTTCAGAAATGTTACAGACGTTAGGCTCCACTTCTCTGGACAAGAGTGTATAGATTTATCAACTTCCTTTCCTGCTGTTACATCCGGGTTTTTCGTTACAAGTTTCCAGGCACCTACTTTTTGGTTTTATTGATTTGGTTTACAGTAGTGATACATTATTCGTACTATTTACTTACTTACTGGCTTTTAAGGAACCCCCAGGTTCATTGCCGCCCTCACATAAGCCCGCCATTGGTCCCTATCCTGAGCAAGATTAATCCATTCTCTATCATCATATCCCACCTCCCTCAAATCCATTTTAATATTGTCTTCCCATCTACGTCTCGGCCTCCCTAAAGGTCTTTTTCCCTCCGGCCTCCCAACTAATACTTTATATGCATTTATGGATTCGTCCATACGTGCTACACGCCCTGCCCATCTCAGACGTCTGGATTTAATGGTGAAGAATATAATGCGTGCAGTTTTGTGTTGTGTAACTTTCTCCATTCTCCTGTAACTTCATCCCTCTTAGCCCCAAATATTTTCCTAAGTACCTTATTCTCAAACACCCTTCACGTATGTTCCTCTCTCAAAGTGAGAGTCCAAGTTTCACAACCATAAAGAACAACCGGTAATAAATTCTAACTTTCAGATTTTTTTACATTAGACTGGATGATGAAAGCTTCTCAATCGAATAATAACAAGCATTTCCCATATTTATTCTGTGTTTAATTTCCTCCCGAGTATAATTTATATTTGTTACTGTTGCTCCAAGATATTTGAACTTCTCCACCTCTTGAAAAGATAAATTTCCAATTTTTATATATCCATTTCGTACAATATTCTCGTCACGAGACATAATCATATACTTTTTGTCTTTTCGGGATTTTCTTCCAAACCTATCTCTTTACTTGCTTCCAGTAAAATTCCCGGGTTTTCCCTAATCGTTTGTGGATTTCCTCCTAACATATTCATGTCATCCGCATAGACAAGTAGCTGATGTAACCCGTTGAATTCCAAACCCTCTCTGTTATCCTTGACTTCCCTAATGTTATACTCTAGAGCAAAGTTAAAAAGTAGTCCACAGTGAATTGGAAACGCATCTGACAGAAACTGATTCGTACCATTTAACAACAAGAATAGCTATATCAGTATCTTAATATAGATGTCAAGTCGTTACAGTTGATGCGTAGTTTCTAAATTAACTATAAACCTTGCAATGATAACTTGTGTTCTCAGCCTCATGTTTCATACCATACGTTGGTTAAGATGTGGTAGTACCCAAGACATATTGTATCGTATTGTATTTATTAACATTCCATGGTATTCATACATGCTTATAGCTAGAATATGGAACAAGTCAAAAACTTAATACTATTATAAAATCTTAATTTATAGTCACAGTCTAGATGAAATATATACAGACGAGATTTACAATATAGTCTACTAATACAACACATAGTTTTAGTATCCCCTACTTTTTCTAGTGTTTATAAATTATCTTGCCCCCCCCCCTTATAAAATATGTAGGTCATCCCATATTATTTGCAGATGACACAAGTATAGTAATTACAGCCAATAACTCCAACACATTGCAATCTTCAACAGAGGAAATTCTCTTCAAAATATGTGACTGGTTCTCAGTCAATAAATTAGCATTAAATTGTAACAAAACTAAAAAAATTCAATTTAAATCCTGTCCAAATTCAACGTCGCAAATTTCTAGCGCAATAATTAACAATAGATCCCTATTAGAAACAACAACAACCAAATTTCTTGGCTTAAAAATCGATAATGTGTTAAATTGGAAAAATCATATTAAAGAAATTACCCCCAAACTAAATTCAGCTTGTTTTGCTATTAGATCTATGCAAAATATAGTGAATATCAATACCTTAAAAACAATATACTTTGCATACTTCCACTGGGTAATGAGGTTTGGAATAATATTCTGGGGAAATTCCACAGATAGTAACAGTATATTTCTATTACAAAAAAGAGTAATTAGAATAATAGTAGGTGCGAAATCTAGGGAATCGTGTAGGGCTATTTTCAAAAAACTACAAATAATGCCCATGGCTTGTCAGTATATCTTTTCATTAATAATCTTCCTCGTATGTAATCGTGAAAACTTTGTAACTAATTCAACAGTTCATAGCATAAATACACGTCAAAAAATGACCATAGAATGTGATGCTAATCCTTTGAATATATAGCGCAATTACACAGATACACGTGAGTCAGGAAGAAAGGTACATGCTGTGATGATATTGGTGATACTGAACAATAAAGTTTATATGAACATATGCCCTATTCTAACATACAGCTGTTTCAAAATCACGGGCGTTAGTTTCATTTCCTTCATCAATACTCGCTTGCGGACACAACCAAACCGACATTAGGTTGTACAGTAGTAGGATCAATGAAACGAATCCTGGGCGTTGGAGGTCAGCCGACCTTACTCCATTGGATTGCAATGTGTGGGGTTGGCTTAAGCGCGAAGTCCGATGGTGGGCTTATGTGAGGGCGGCAATGAACCTCGGGGTTCTTTAAAAGTAAGTAGGCTATTCATTAAATTGCGTTTGTTCCGGTTAACTTACTGTCAATATCACAGGCAAATGAAGAGAAAAGCGAAGAAATTTCAGAATTCATTCTCACGAAGTATACAAAAAAATTAATAACTATTCCTCGATACCCTAAATAATTGAAAAAAAAAAAAATGTTTCAGCATATTGGTTTTGTAGATCATTGACCTTAGGAAAACGTTTCTTCACTTTTCACAGAAATTTGTCGCCTGAATAGCTTTAACTGAAATGAAATTAATGATTTCACTGCACTGTGGACATCATTGAATAGTTCATCTTTGGTTTGTAATACCGTGTTCAAATCATAACCGGTCGGGGTCATTTAAAAATTCACACGGGAAATCTTTTTCTTGAAGAAATTGACGGATAATAATATGTTCTCATAAAGCTAACACCTTGCCAATGTGTGACCAATTTCTTCGTTACAATATTCATTAATATGATGTTTCACTGTTTCGAGACATGCTCAAGGAATGAAAATCTAAACTCGATAGTAATCTATATATATATAATTTGAACTGGTAATGGAAATTACGGGAAAACGGCTGAACGAATTTTAATAAATGACCCCTCATTTTTAAGCTTGGAACCCAAAGTTTTTCAGAAAAATAGTAGTTTTCAGTGAAATGTCAATTTTCCTACATAATTTTCCTATTTTGTAAAATCCATCTGTCGTCACTAACTAATTGTATTTCAAAATAAAGAAAACACACACTACAGTACACAATGTTACACAAAGGCCATGATCTGCAAGAATGCTGACATATTTAGAGTTCAAATTAAATTAGTCATTAAAAAGTTCAAGACTTACTAAAATATTTACAGGTCTGATTCTGTGGTGTGTAATTTACTGAATACAGCTGTGTATTGGATATTGAAAACTACAAAACTTGAGGTGGTTTGATGACATTATTACCATTAGAAATGAAATATTATTATAGTGAATGCCATCCTGCGACTATTTTTCATTAATTATACATATTAATACTATATTGATGATATGAAGTGAAACGTTTTGGGGTTATATTAGTAGATGTAGAGAATATCTTAAATTAGATCTTCATTTCTATAATTTACTGAGTGGCGGCTATATAGTATATATTTATAGTTATTAATCAAGTGGGGTTGGGTCTTTTTGATAAATTTAATGGCGGTGTGGTGTAGATATTTATATGCGTCATTCTCTTCAGTATTGACTCGAGAGAGCGCAAAAATTAGAGTTCCTAAGGAAAGACCAAAAATATTACTTACTGATAAAATAAGAGGATTACAAGTTTTTGTAGTCTCCCGATCATTTCAGCAAGATCTCTTAGTAGGATAAAATGATTTTACCCTCTACATGCAATAGATATACCAAGATGCTGTGTCTATTGTTCGAAAGCATAGCAAACCTGACATTTTTTTAACTTTCACCTACAATCCACAATGACCTGAAATAGCTATTGCTTTACTACCACATGAAAAACCCACTGACATTGTTACTTGCGTTTTCGCGTTGAAACTCAAAAACTGAAGGTAGATAGGTTCAAGAAAAAGTATTTGGCATAAAAAAACCATTCAGAGGGAGTATGCTTCATTATTACGGAAGCAAATAACTTTCAGAATGTCTGGTATTCTTCATTCAAAATACCGTAAGTCTGAAAAATTTTTATTTGAACGTCTAATGAACTTAGTTCGCAGCATTTGCTGTACAAGCCACTAGTTTAGTACATAATTTTCAATTTTTGCAGGCCGGTGTAATCTGCGGGCCGTAGTTTGGGCAGCTCTGTTCTTGTTTATGAGGATATGTGTTTAACTACGGTTAATTATCTTCTTCATAATGTTGTAATGATGCTAAATTTACGAAAATGAATTTGAAAGCTGTTTACCGGTGACAACTATGGGACACCATTAAGGGAGAGTTCTCGCATCATATGCAGAATTTGTGATTTACAGAAACGAAGACGGGCGAGTTAATTCTGCAGTAAGAAGGTTGATGCCATCAATAACATTGTGATCTCAGCTAAGGCTATCCGATCAGTTGTTGACCTTCTGCAATTTCGATAGGCATGCCCTTACTTAATTGCTGACAAGTATCATAAGTGTTCGGATCATTGGTAATTGAATATCAGCCAGAATGATGTGCGCAGATTTAAATAGCCTCGTACGTCATTCACACTTGATGTGGGCTTTGTAGAAAATTCTTTTCAAACCGGTTTTCCCACCACCACGCCTTTCACCTACACACACAGGAATCGCGAACGCGCCGCTGGAAACACGTGCCCAATGTCGTTTACTTTTGCGACCTCTTTTATACGCAGCAACAATAAGTTACGTGGGAATGGCAATGGCGTCCTTTTAGTGTTTCTTACCAGTAATGAAATGCATTGAGAACGATCTATGCAGACCGAAGATACGAATGCAGTAATAAGAAAATATGACCTTGATCTGAATGCGTACTTCTTCTTTTTTTCAAATCGTGGCAAATGAAGGGATGTCTCCACGAACGTTATTGCCATACAAAATAATTATTTCTATGAAAAATTATGTGCCCAGTTGTGAAATCACAGATTACTGCTTTAAGGTACTGGTATCCATAGCATAACTCTTCAAAATTAACGCTATAGGTATAGAATAAAATGAAAGAAGTACTTCGAATCTCATTATTTATACTACTTAAAGTCCCTGTATTTAAAAACATTACATTGTACAGAAAGATATTACCGCCTTTGTGTATTAGGGCGAGATTTATTACCGTCCAACTACTTAAACGTACAATTTATTAATGAAGTCGCATTATTATTATTATTATTATTATTATTATTATTATTATTATTATTATTATTATTATTGTGGGTCCCTATCACCACGGCATGGCGCGTCCTCAGGTTGCGGATAGAGGAGACGGCCTCCAGATATGGAGGGTAGCTGCGAATATATTGAATAAGCAGTCGTGGACAGCCGATAAGCGGTGGTCCTCCAGCTTGGGGGTTGGGCGAAGGGCTAACAACCCATCACCGTAAAAAACAGCTTGTTACGAATCCCTACAATAAGCCTCGGAATAGGACTGATTCTCTGGCACGACCACTATTATTATTATTATTATTATTATTATTATTATTATTATTATTATTATTTATAAAACAGTTATATTACCGGTTCTTCTGTATGGTTGTGAAACTTGGACTCTCACTCTGAGAGAGGAACATAGGTTAAGGGTGTTTGAGAATAAGGTGCTTAGGAAAATATTTGGGGCTAAGCAGGATGAAATTGCAGGAGAATGGAGAAAGTTACACAACGCAGAACTGCACGCATTGTATTCTTCACCTGACATAATTAGGAACATTAAATCCAGAAGTTTGAGATGGGGAGAGCATGTAGCACGTATGGGCGAATCCAGAAATGCATATAGAGTGTTAGTTGGGAGACCGGAGGGAAAAAGACCTTTAGGGAAGCCGAGACGTAGATGGGAGGATAATATTAAAATGGATTTGAGGGAGGTGGGATATGATGATAGAGACTGGATTAATCTTGCACAGGATAGGGACCGATGGCGGGCTTATGTGAGGGCGGCAATGAACCTTCTGGTTCCTTAAAAACCATTTGTAAGTAAGTATGATTATTATTATTATTATTATTATTATTATTATTATTATTATTATTATTATTATTATTATTATTACTACTACTATAAAAATTCTTTATATGCAGTCCAGAAAGAGAAAGTTTTTCTTGTTGCTGGACATACTAAATTATTTAATATTTATTTCGATGTCCTTTGAATGATAGCATAATCAGTCAGTCAGGCGAGCAATCGAGTAGTCATCATGCGCAAGAGGATAAGCTGTAGACATTGTCAAAATACACCATAAATACATAGAATGTGTAATAAAGGAATAAAATAGCAAATAAATAATTACATTGAATAAAACATAAACAATGTGAGTACAGAATTTAGTAATACATTAAATGAATTATATAAATATTTACACTACCTGCTATCAAAATATACCCTAACTAGTAGCTGGTGTAGCAAATGCTGCAGACTAAGTTCATTAGAAGTTCAAATTAAGGATTACTATTATAGGCTAACTCAAATTGTCAATGGATTCGTTCTTTTAGTGTAGCAGATAATGATATTGTGATTGTACATTAAGCAAGGTTTGAAGCGAGTTTTCTGTGAATCATACTAAATTTATAATGGTTTATTTAGTTGAAAGACATAGGCCCGGTTTCTTCAACCTTTGTTAAATTATAACAGTGTGTTATTCTATTTTAACTGTAAACTTAACAGTTGAAGCATTTCTTCAACTACTGTTAGTACTAACATGCTGTTAAAACCTATGTTAATTTAACTGCCCAATTTCATGCAGTTAAATCATTTAACTCTCTGTTAGCATAGAAGTATCTAATATGGCTGGTGCATTAGATGCTGAACTTACATATCTGGATTATTTAGAAAATGATATCCATGAATACATAGACAGAGGGGATGATTTCTTTGATTTGACAGAACAGAAGTTCATACAAAGGTATAGGCTATTTACTGCCAAGCCTCACTTTTCGCTTTCAAGTTAGATCCATTTGTTTATTCTCATTAATTGGTTTATACTGCGAAATAATTTCCAGCAGAAAGTTTCTTTCGAACGAGAAGAAATCATTAGTCCGACGATTTCTTTTTGTTCCAGTGTTTTCCATTTCATAACAGAAATATCAATACGCCGCTCCACGCTATTGTGATACAGACGAGGAAAGAAGCAGAAATCAAATCTGAGGGAATAGAAATAATTCTATCCTCTCTGAATCAAACAACAGAAACAAGCGAGAATTGCATTTGTCATAGAGTTCAGAAAACAGAAGTGAGCCTATACTTGGTTATAGGTTACGGTTAAACTCCAGAATCTCTGGTCCTAATAGAAAGTTAACAAACAGAATGTTAAAATGTGAAATGTAAAGTTGAAGAAACGCAATATTTTTAACAGCAATTCATACTTTTAACTTACAGTTAATTAACGCTATGTTAGGTGCATTTTAACAAAGATTGAAGAAACCGGGCCATAATGTGGTTAATTGTTATACTTTTGTTTTCATAAAACAGTAACATTTTTAACACTAGAAGGACCGTACCACTAAGTGGGGTTGCCGACTCCCGTATTTTCCCTTCTCTTCGAGCCTTTTTCTCCCTTATTTTTGCATAATGTAAAAATGTATTTGAAACATTTAATTTTTACGTGGTTGAAGGTGATTTATGTGGTGGATTCTGTTTTTCCAGAGATGCACTGAAATGTCCAGTCTCTGTAGAAGGTAATACTTGTCAGAAATAATTTCAGAGTTCGCTAGTTTAAAATCAAACAATGTTAGAGTTCCAAATTAAAAAATAATAATGAGATGTGTTGTAAGCATACCAGGCAGCAAAGCCCATGCACAAAGTGCTTTCTCTTATGAAAAGTAAGTGAACAGATGAGCACGACACATCTAATCAATTCAGAACTGCAAATCACAATATTGTGATTGTGTCACAGTTTTTTGGAATTGTTACGTGAGGCAAAATGTCCCAAAATACTCTTAATTTAAGCCTAACTGCCGAAATGTAGAATAAAGTTGTTTTCAGTACGGCTAACTGAATTGAATAACTTTGGAGTGACCCGTTTTGTTTTATGGTGAATTTGTTGTTGTTAGCAATCACCTGTTTGGTTATGGCCGAAACACTATTTTACATCATTTTATATCGCGATTTATTGCGTAGCCGTTCCTCACTACGGGCAGTCCGTTCGTGAACGGTGGAGAATGGAGATATCTCAAGTTCAGCTGCATCTCGTTGGTGTAGAATTCTGTGGCTCTAAGGCAAAATGTTATGTCATTTCTGGCAGTTTTCCAAGAGCGAGCATTTAAAGTTTGAACGGGCATATAAAATCATAGGAATCATGTTTCATAACTATTGGTCAGAGAGAAAAATAATAGAGATATGCATATCATCCTTTGCCACAATAAAGATACCACTAGGATGCATAACATAACGTAAAATCTCATAATAACTTTTTGCCTTGGAACCACAGAAGTCCACCTCGCACCGGTCGACGCTGGTAGCGCAGTACAGGGCCTCCGGGATTTTTACTCGTCAAGGAGGGTCAGGATTGTGGCGTGTTTCAATCCAAGCTGAGGACGCCACGCTCGCGTGGTGGACCTGGCTTGGAAAAATTCATTCCTCATCAGCTGAGACGCATCACTAATTTTCCCGGGTGTTCGATAACTGAGAGGAACCGTCTGAAGGAAGTTCGCCTTAGAAGCGCGGCTCTCCGAGAACTACAGACCCCACCGGCACGCGTTCGCTAAGATAATGTAGCCTATTTGGAAACTGGGAAAATGTAATTTTTTCCGACGAGCCCGGGCTTTCTTCGGCAAACGATTGGCCAGTAGGACCCGATACAATGCAAATTATGTGAAAGAGTGGGCATGCTCTCGTCGCGTTGCTGTGTCTTTGTGGAGGTAAATGTCCTCGTGCTGAATCTGATATCTTCACAGGCTGAACGGTGCTCAGTATCTCCATAATCTGACATGCGAGAGATATCAGGGCAAATGTATCCGATGGAGGTATTCTTTTCCAGCAGGAGCAGTCGCCAATCCATAAGGCGGGAGTAGTCCAACGAGATGCAGGTGTTGGATTGGCCTTCTGGGACCGATCTCAACTCATCGAAAACGTGTGGGCGGAAACGAAATGGGTCATGACCAAAAACTGGTCTGACCCACCTCAGCGTCTAAAAACTCCCTTTTGGATGGCATATACTCTATTTATTTTTATGGAGTGCAGTTTCATAGAAAGGACTTTGCCGACAGACCTACTGCCCCCTACTAATTGGTTGTCATAAATAAATGTGTTTCTTACTGTAACGGAAATCTTGTCTTCTCCTGTCAGTAACCAATCACAACCCTCGTTCAGAAGAATTCACAGGCTCCCGTCAAATCCACATGGAGGCAGAGTTGCTGCATCTTTTCCGAATTCCAAGAATCCCGTCAGTCTCATTTCGAGGGTCACCAGGATTGTGGCAACTGTGCAATGTTGGGACGAGGGGACGGGATGGAATTGTCAGATGTGTTTGTGTCGGAAGTCATAAATCTGTAAGTGGGTGTTCAAAGAAGCCACCGAACTGCACTCCTTGAAATAAAATAGTGTATACTATTATCTGTGCATTTCGATCTGGCGGCTCAAGCATTTGCACGTGTGCTTACTCCAATCTTGGACCATTCTCCTCGACTAAAGTCATATTGTACAGTCTGAATTACCAGTGCTTCAGTTCAGTGACTAGTGCGTGGTGTGCACTTTTGTACCTTTGTACGTGACCTTGATCCGCCAGTTCCAAATGCACAGATAGTAACGTCTGGGAAGATGTAGCATAGTGAGGACTCTGGCCTAGTCAGATCTCTGCCTGTGAGGATGACGGTGGTTATAAAGAATGAGTGATACTGAACGGTAGACCAGTCGAACAGTTCCTTCAGGACTACTGAAACGTTCAGAACACCACTGAACATTGTTAACCAGATTCGACTGTTTAACCAACCAGGCATTTCAGCACATTGCAAAGTAGTGTACGCACTTCATACTACTCATTTCAAGCATTGTTTGAAGCGACGGTTTTCTAGTCACACGTTACGAAATACTCGGCAGTATTATTTGCTTTGCACCATATACGAGTATATGTCACAACAATGATACCAAATTTGTAGCAGGACGAATAGATTCTGTTCGTCCTGATTGGAGAAAAGAAATTACCTCTTAACTGTACGGCCTGGCAGGCTACCCGAATGTCATTGCCGGTCGTTTTTCTTTCCCACGAGTGTACGTTTGCTACGGCACCCGAAATGTAATTGAGTACTGAGTCTCTTTATTTCCGCTTTTTGTGGGTAGACTAGGAAATTAACTGTCAGCCAGTATCTTGTTGCAGAAATCATACAGTGACGCGTTATTCACAGTTTTGCGAGTGAGTGGCTCAATCGGTAACGTTTGGACTCGCATGTGGGAGGTCCTGGCCGACCAATCTGAGGATTTTTATGGTTTCTCTCAATCACAAAGGCAAAGGTCGGATTGGAAATTTAAATAGGCTACCTAACACCGTGATTCATTACCGCCTCCATCACCAATATTGTAAACAATCAAAATCTAAAATCAGTTACATGAACACAAGCCATATACAGAGTGTTTAAAAAATACGGGGCATAATTTGAGGTATGTATTTCCCACATGTAGACAATCAAAATAGTTCATTACATGTGTCCGGAAATGCTTCATTTCCGAGTTATGGCCTTTACAACATTGAAATTCACCGGAACGTTTTTCTTTCCGCAGGTCGTTGTCATTACAGAAGATGTTCAAAATGTCCACCTCCTGCTTGAATACGGACCTCAGATCGATGTCTCATTGACCTGCGCACACGATCCCAAACTCCAGGAGTATTGCGTATGTCCTCAGAACATGCCACAATTCGATTCCGAAGGGATTCCAAATCAGGCACCGGAGACGAATAAACCAATGATTTTAAATGGCCCCACAAGTATAAATCGAGAGGGTTCAGATCAGGTGAGCGTTGAGGCCAAGCAATTTGGCCACCTCAACCTATCCATCGATCAGGAAACCTTCGATCCAAGTACCGGCGAGCCGTACGACTGAAGTGTGCAGGAGCGCCATCATGCATGAAGTGAATGTGTTGACGATTGATCAGTGGAGTGTCTTCTAAAACATGAGGTATGGTGTTTTCCAGGAAGTTTGTGTACGCCTGCCCCGTAAGTCTGTTTACAAGTATATGGGGTCCAACTAATCGATCACCAATGATACCGGCCCACATATTGAGGGAGAACCGCACCTGGTGATGAGATGGAACAGTTGCACGTGGGTTTTCATACGCCCATACATGCTGATTTTGAAAATTTGTTATGCCATCTCGTGTGAACTGTGCTTCATCTGTAAATAATACTAAGGCAGGAAAGTTCGGATTTACACCACACTGCTGCAAGAATACTGACAGAACCTAACTCGTGCAGGGTAATCTGCTGGTGACAGGGCCTGTACACGTTGCAAATGATAAGGATACAATTGATACTCTTTCAACAGTCTCCAGACAATCGTATGAGGAACATTGACTTGCAGCGCTACCCTTCGTGTGCTGATAGATGGAGTCATGTTCACAGCCTCCAGAATCTCCTCTTGTACTTCTGGAGTTGTAGATCTTGGTCGTCCCCTTCCCAAACCAGGAGAGTTAAATTTTCCATACTCGCACAGACGGTAATGGAGACGTACAAATGTCTTCCGATCTGGACATTGTCGCTGTGGGTACCTCTCCTGGTACAAACGACGAGCCAGCGCAGCATTGCCGTCCGCCTTACCGTACATGAAGTGTATCTCTGCCAGCTCTTGATTTGAATACATGTCGCACAGTCTAACGCCTACACAACACTGAATGTAACCTTCGCCTCGGAATGAACTGTCAGAGTGCCCTCCTAATGTCTCCTTTGACGGCAACGACCTGCGGAAAGAAAAACGTTCCGGTGAATTTCAATGTTGTGAAGGCCATAACTCGGAAATGAAGCATTTCCGGACACATGTTGTAATGAACTATTTTGATTGTCTACATGTGGGAAGTACATACCTGAAATTATGCCCCGTATTTTTGAAACACCCTGTATAACACACGAGAATAAAAACAGAAACTCAACAAGTTTTTTTACTTGGTTATTTATCGACTCTGCATCAACTACTGGGTTTAGTGTCGCTGGAATTGGTGATAGTAAGATGGTATTTGGCGAGATGGGTCCGAGGATTCGTCATAGATTACCTGACATTCGCTTTACTGTTGGGGAAAACCTGGATAAAAACCCGATCAGGTAATCAGCCCGAGCGGGAATCGAACCTAAGCCCTAGCGCAACTCCGGATCATCTGGAAAACGCGCTGCCGCCTGAGCTACGCCGATGTCCTAAACAATAGTAAAAACCGACCTGTTGACATACCCAAATATCCTACACACGCGATTTGACCACAAATATGTTAAAGCGTGTATAAAACTTAACAAAAAAATCCTTAATCGTTAGGAATTTAGTCATGTTTATGTGAACCTTTTCTATTTAAAACGGCTTCAAAAGTCAGTTCCTGAAGTTATTACCTTCGTGAACCATTGTAAACAGCCATCTGGTTTCCGTCTTACTTGTGAGATCTCTTATGCTTAACATTAATGAACGCTTGTCTGAAGATTTGCAATTAAACAGATCTAGTTATGAGAAGACGAACCAAGTATAAACCGTGGTGACGTCTAACAGGAAGAGTCTCAGCAGTCGTGTGTGTGTCAGGTGATTAGTTGGGATCACTGGCCGCACACTTGCGCATCGGACTCTAGTTGCCAAAATGAAGTTCCTTGCGTTGTTCTTCGAACACCTGCGATGACAAAAATAACCCGAGATCCGTTATAAATGTGGCTAAACTTAAATCTTGGTTCTTGGGATTGTAAAAGCAACGAGTGACTCTGGGATACTCTTCGAGGTTGTTATGGATGCAAGCTTTCTTTTAAACATTTCTCTGACAATCTCATAAATAGTTGAGTGTTTTCTTTTCTCGCGCCTGTCATTTGCAAGAGACAGTGATATCAAAGTGACTGTTCTGTGTACTGCTAAGTAGTTGCATCTGTAAACATAGAAATCTTATGAATGATAGCCTTTGCTGTAGCTAAAGAGATGGTATTTCTAGTTTCAAATCCAGGTGGCTCTGGTGCGATTCTTGGCAGGGTGGGGATTCATCTTTTTCTTAAAAGGACGGAGCATGTGTACATTGCCTTGATTTTCCTGCGTCATCTTCAGCAATGGCTAACAGTATGACAGCGTGAATGCCTACTGTAGGTCCATAATCCCGGTAAGATTGAAAAGACTCATCCTTTGAAGATAGGTAATTGTGACATTAATAAATCCCTTATAATGGTGGTAGCTAGGTAATTTGTAGATACATGGCGTCACTAAGGGGACGCATTTTGTCTTTTGTTTGTTTACAAACTTAGTATGCTTATCATACTCGGGAGGAAATTAAACACAGAATAAATATGGGAAATACCTGTTATTATTCGGTTGAGAAGCTTTTATCATCCAGTCTGCTGTCAAAAAATCTGAAAGTTAGAATTTATAAAACAGTTATATTACCGGTTGTTCTGTATGGTTGTGAAACTTGGACTCTCACTTTGAGAGAGGAACATACGTTAAGGGTGTTTGAGAATAAGGTGCTTAGGAAAATATTTGGGGCTAAGAGGGATGAAGTTACAGGAGAATGGAGAAAGTTACACAACACAGAACTGCACCTGACATAATTAGGAACATTAAATCCAGACGTTTGAGATGGGCAGGGCATGTAGCACGTATGGGCGAATCCAGAAATGCATATAGAGTGTTATTTGGGAGGCCGAGACGTAGATGGGAAGATAATATTAAAATGGACTTGAGGGAGGTGGGATATGATGATAGAGAATGGATTAATCTTGCTCAGGATAGGGACCAATGATGGGCTTATGTGAGGGCGGCAATGAACCTCCGGGTTCCTTAAAAGCCAGTAAGTAAGTATGCTTATTATGATACTCTCTTCTCAAACCGGGACACTTGTAAAATAAGTTGCCATGCAATTTTGAAAATATAGAGTCTTAATTATTACGTAACAATCTCGATTTTGTAGAAACTGTAGCATAGCCTGCTATCGCTTTGCTGCACGCCTCAATTACACAATTAGATCTACCTGGGTACATATTATAGAATACTAAAGTGTGCTCACAATCACTTACAATTACAATTACAAAATGGGTACATGTTTTACTACAAGACAAACTGAATTACCTTATTAGTTGTCAGCTGGTATTTGTTACTGGTGTGGAACTTTTTAAAACATGGTTTGTCATTCTTAATCTTGTCGTAAAATACGCTACAGCTGAGTTCAGACCATACATAGCTCATAATTGAAAATTCCTTTCAATAAGGAGCAGACAAGCAGGCACACAAAAATATAGTCTACAACGCGGCCTAGATTACCCGCAGAAATATTTCGACTCTTGAAATACCTGAACAGATGAACTCATTTTTCTTCACAATTCAATTTATTGGTTTTCCAGTTGTCATAGTTTCATGACCAAAATGTTTTGTCAACCACCACTTCATCGAACAGTTCATCTCTTACTATGGCTAGTCATCCAAGTGTTCATTGATTTTTCAGCAGTTACCTCAATTTCGGGCCATTTAATGTCATTGTTGTTTATCAACAGTACTCTCACTAGAGGTTTTGATTTATCTAGAGAAAATCAAAACTCGAGTGGGATTTAATTGACTATTACACGATTAGAAGAAAGTATATAAAGATTATAAGCAGGGAACGGATTTATATGGACTAAAAATATATGAAATATGTAAATATATATGTAGTTATTTTTACCAAAATATGGAATTAAATATGGATTTTTACCAAAATATGGAATTAAATATGGACTTAAAATTATAAAAAAATGACTATGTACGTTAAATATTGGTACATTTTAATCAAACTAAACAAAAAATATAATGGACGTACCTTATCTTCCAATGTAGTTTCAACAAAACACAATTTTTATTGTCTGTTACCATAACAATAGGTTACAAACATTTCTTTCAAGTGCTGAAAAGTGAATCTTCTTCTATTGTCTCTGAGGATAGATTTATACTGACTAAAAGAGCGTTCGACGTCACAAGAAGTAACTGGTACATAATTCAATTTCACAATGTCTGCTGGGGATAAGTCCAAGTTAATCTTCACTGTTGATTCACCACTCATCACAGCAACAACCTTTTGTAGTTCTTCATATCCAGGGTTTTTGAAAGTACAGTGTCCACCTTAGCTCTTACTGCATCTGCAACTTTACCTCTACCACGATTCAGTTGTTCCACAGTACTATTTATAATTTCAAAACTTTCAGATAGTGAAAGGTGCCTATTTTGGAGACTTTTGAGCGTTTTTATGATGCATGAAAATGTATGCTGAATGTGAGCTAAGTCATTCTTCACACTTATGTCACAGGTAACTGTTTTCGCAGTATCAATTGAGACTGCATCTTCAGAGTCCAATGCAAGGAGAACATTGTTAATAGAGTCTATATGTTCGGCATAATATTCAACTGCTTCTAGCCATGTACCCCATCTAGTTAAAATTGGCTTTGGTGGCAATGGAATTTCAGGGTACATTTCTTTCAACACGTTAACTCTACTGGGAGCTTTGAGAAATACTTTTTCACTGATGAAATCAACAAATCTACTTTAGGAAATTGTCTCTGACCACTTCTGCCACACGATGAAATGCATGCGCCACACAAGTAAAATGAGTCAATTTAGGATATACAACAGATAATGCTTGTCCAGCTTTGACCATATAAGGGCAGCATCGCTAATAAAGAATAACATATTATCGTACATAATACCCTTTGGCCACAGGATACCCATAGCTTCGTTGAACAGTTTAACTATAGTTTTGTTATTGCACTTTTCTAGAACATCACAATGTAAAAGAATTCGTTCAGAATATTGTTCACTTAACAAACCGATAACTACATTACCAACAAGTCTACCTTCTTTGTCGGGAGTCTCATCAATGGAAACCCAAATTGAACTATCTTTAATTTCATCTCTTATCTTCTGTATTGTCTCATCGTAGATGGATGGAGCATACGTCTTCCTAAGTGTTGACTCATCCGGGATTGTATGTTGAGTATATTTTTCAAGGAATTCCCTGAAGACCTTATTCTTTAGTTTGTAGAGAGGAATATCAGCAGAGATGATAGAACGGCACAGGTCGATGTTAAACTCAGATCTTACATTCGATGTTGTTGGTTGTGTTAAAAACAATTGTCTCTGCTTGGAATTTAGTTGTTTGTTGGCCTGATGTTTACTAGTTGTAATGTGTTGTTGCACCAGGAACTTTTGTGTAGATGATACTGCACACTGACACAAATTACAAAATAATATTTTATTGTCAGTTGATAAACCATCTTCTTTAAATTCTGAAATGTAACTTGTTAGTTTTGATTTTAAATTGACTGAATGACGTACTTTTGGCATATTTACCGTCTTTATAGTATGATTTACAAAACTGAACCTATGTGTACTCTGACTGGCATTTAACTGTTGAGCTGCACAACTGAAGTCTGTTAAAAATTTTAAATTAAATTAATACAGTTTTGTAACTTACTTTCCCATTGTTGATAGGACTGCTAATTTTCAAATAACTCTGATGTTAAAGGGATTACTGAACATGTGTTTAAATCTCTATTGTTGAAATGTATTTTTAAAAGTTAATGGAATTTTGTTTTGTTTTATTGTTAAACCTAATATAATATGGACTGTTTTATATGAAATATGGAAAATATATGGAAATTAACGAAAATATGTACTAAACACTAAAATATGGAAAAATATGGAAAATAAAAGTAGGATTTTTCAACCCTACACATTGTGAAACATAAAGATAATGCAAAATATAAATTATATTAGCTTTATAAGTAAATATGTGTTTACATATAAATCCTTTCCCTGATTATAAGTAACAAAGTACTCCAAACAATAAAATATTGACTTACGAAAATAAACCTGTCTTCAATTGTATTATTGCACCATTACGCTAGATGGCACTTGTGCCAACTATGGAATCTTCATTGAACTCTGTAGACGGTTAGTAGTCAAGAAGGCTTTGTTGATTCAGTTTCATTTTTATTAAAATGCAACATTCCACTTCAATCATCCGGATCCCAGTAATCAACGTCACTTGACACCTGATTTTCAATAAATCTCAGTATTAAACAATGTCTGATACGTGACTATCCATAATATCATATAGCAGAAGCTATAACATAACCTAAGTAATATACACAAGTGTTAGAAAAGTTTTAATTAACGACGATGACATAAAAATAAACATGAATAATTTTAAAAGGAATAATTATTGAATGTACAATTTTCAAATTTGAATGTGGTTGGTGGTTCAATTGATGTTATATTGGACGTGTGCTTAATAGAAGTGGAACTCGTTTATTTAGGCCTACATGGTGTATTCAACCTATTCAGGATTTCCGAATGGTGCTCTTCATTTATTTGTAAATAGGATTTCAGAAGATGCATAGGTATGATCAGTGATTTTTATTAATTCTTGTTCTTGAATGCCAATGCGAGTCATATTTGAAACTGCTGTGCATCGACTGGAGTGGTTTGTAATTTTATATATATATTTTTTTTTTTTGACGTCCAGACCAGTGCAGTTTCAAATGTTGGCAAACAAAGAAACAAATGCTAGGGACGCGATAAAATTAAACAAATGCTAGGGACGCGATAAAATTGTGCGATAAGCAGCCATGATTGGTTGAAATACGTCCTTTCGTACCGTTTTATTGGTCAAAAGTAGTATGACGTAGTAAGAGTGTAATAGTCCACTTAAATGATTCTTCTACGCCATAACTATTTTCCGACAACTCATTATAGGAGAGAAATCGGTAGTAAAATTTGTAAACTCTCTCATTATATTAACAGAGTTGATAGCACGCTCCTCAAATTTCATAAGTAGTTTCTTTGCTTCTTGTGATACAAATTGATTGTCATGCCTTCTTCAAGATTGTGTTTCAGATTTTCCAGTTCGATTACAATATCAGTTGCACTATCTGTAGTTTTCTCCATAGCCAAGATTGTTTTAGTAAACAAGGTAAGCTTTACACGACCAAACCACAAATACATTTCTCCACTGTCACTGTCAAAGAACTCTTTCATCATATTCGGGCACTGCTCTCGAGATAAAAAAAGTAAGACTTAAGTCCTTCATAAATGAGAAGTAATCTCAACACTCTAGCACACCCAGAAAAAGTAAGTTACATACTCGTGCTGAGGGGGCATTCCGCATAATGTTAAGACATTTTATTGAATAACAAAGTAAAAAGTAAGAATAAAAAAGACGAAAAACACATATATCACAATAATTGAACTTTAAATTTTCTCTCTAATCAGCAATTTTTGAATTGATTTTTTGAAGTAAGGAGCATTGCCATTGCACTCATAATTTATAATAAAACCCATTCAATTGTTGCTGTAAAATATATTTTATGTATGTATTTACAGCACAAATATGGAATACTTGTATGAATAAATTGCGACTTACGGTTAAGAGAATTCGCTATACAGAGACGGCATGACGAAAACAACTTTTTCCATACTAGGATGCTGGAAAGGTGTGTTTCCGTGAAAATCTGGTAATATATTTCGTAAATTTTCGTTTATCCTCACCGTGCAACCTTCAACTGAAAGATGGTGCAGTTAAAGTCGACGGAAAAACGTTTGACTAAGAAATTATATGTGTACAGAATTATTCTTTTCGTTGCGAATTTTCTAGCTTTTAAAACCCTAGTACACAGTACAACAGGAGAGCTAGTGGCTCATTGTCCAAGGATTACTATTCCTTGTCAACGTATGCTTCGCATGATTTAAATCTTCGAAGCAAGTTTTCATATTCATGGATATTTTTATATTCATATATTTGGATTAGGAACACCTCAAAATCTGTGCTTCAGTGGCTCACCATGATAATATCTTTGAAAAGTATTGGAGTGCAAGAGGTCAAATGACTTTTGTGCGAGATCGTGCGTATTTGCTTGTTTTCCGCACAGAACCAATACGCGGTAAGTGTGAAATACCACATTCAGTATTCCCAACGTAACACACGTAACAATTTCCCTCTTCTTACCGCTTAAGCGCGACATTCATTTTACTGCTTTAGGCTTTTAACATATTATTTTTAGAGACGTTTAACATAGTAATAATTATAAATTGGAAACTTACCACTGCAATTTCACCTAAATTGCAATGTTAATTATTGTTTTTAAATATTTGCAAAAATTAAGTAAAGTCTACTACTCCACGAAACTTATTGCATTCCTGATACAAGTAACATTAAGGAAGCCGTGAAAAAATCAACGAGATTCCAGATGCCGATGTTATTACTGCAATATGTTATATAAATAATATTGTTAAAATATTAAAATGAAAAATAAATCATTACATAACCTTACCGTTTGTTTTAAGTTCGCATTTATAGACTGGGGGAAAAAAAAATACAGACGTATATCACGGCCTGCTGGAGTATAGTAAACACAGAAAACATTTTATAGCAACAAGATATTTTGGTTTTCCGAAGTTGCCGTCATTAAACAGAAACCAACATGGAGATTTCATTGTAACTAATTAGAAATTCGTCTTTCAGGTATGTAATAAACGATCTTCGCACAAAATAATGTACGATACACGAGCGGTATGTTTGTTTTCATGTTCTCGGAAATTAAAAAAATTCAACTACGTTTCGCTTTTTCAATCTTTTCCTCGAACATGAAAACGTCAACATACCGCTCTTGTAACGTATATTACTATATTGTCAAACGCCTGGCATTAGAAAACAACAACAGCATATTCATGTATTTCCGTTCTTTTTAATATGAGGTGTCTTGTGTTGTGAGTCGAATGATGATATTTCTGTGTGCCTCTTTCGGTTATTTAACGCTCTTGAAATCGGACATGTCGAAGATTCCTGTTGCTTCCGCAACTTGTTCTTGTACTTTGAGTGTTTGTTATGAATCTTTGAGAACACAGTTCGATACTTCATACCTATTTTTCGCTTCTTGCTTCATGAAGTCACTAAACATTAGCAATATTTTCTTGATTCTGGCCATGCCGCGTTTTTTAATTTTAATTTAGAAAATGTAGGAGACATACTATAAAATCATTCCGAATAAAAGTCACTTACGGCACACTATTGAATTCAGTCGGACTGTGTGTTTCATAATAATGAATATGAGCGGATAACTACACGGAGAGTGTTATCGTCAACTCTTTCATACAGGACAACAACATTAAAAATTCTTCCTCGATTGGCACTGTCAGCAAGGCATGGTTTCAGCTGTAGCTGGTCACAAATTATTAGGCTACATTTACAGCTCTCAAAAGAAAAAGCTAATTTCGTCACAAAAGTGTTAGATTATGTAATTATTTTTATCTTAACTATAAGTTATCATTTTATTCAATGTTCAAATTAACTTTATTATCATTTGAATTGATTTACTTACTGTTTCAGGTAAAAGTTTGTGCAGGTTTACTTTGAGTTATTTGCTTAAGATATTATTCTGTCAATAGAAAACGTCTGTGATCTTCGATTGTTTAAGAGAAGTAACAAGTATTCTTTCCACACGGCTGGTGCTTGTAGCTAATACATGTTTAATATCTTACACATACGCCCTAATTATCATTCACCCAATTATAACCTCATAACCAGCTTGGAGCCCTATTTAAGTATTGTACAAATGCATTTCGTTGGTCTTCGTATGTTTCTGTAAGCCTTAATTAAATAAACATATGAACACTTCGATTCCTATACATACATGTATTAAGTTTCTTTCCTGACCGTTGCCACTAACGATTTTTTACCCTAGCATATGCGATTTTTCTATTCAACAAAAACTATCGAACCAGTGTTCTACAAGGCAGCAACTCCATTATACCCTGTAGGAGAAACACGTATGCTCACCATTTCCTCTTATTGCAATATATTTGTTTCGTTGTTTGTTTAAAAATTTCTAATGGTTCTCGAGGTCTGCAAATCATTTATAGGTCTTGTTTAAGATGTAAACACATTAAAGTTAAACTAGTGGTTGTGCAGCAAATGCTGCAAACTGAGTTCATTAGATGTTCAAATAAAAAATTTTCAGATTTATTTTCAATGAAGAATACCAGACATTTTGAAAGTTATTTGCTTCCATAATAATGAAACATACTTCTTCTGAATAGTTTTTTAAAGCTAAATACTTTTCCTTGAACCTATCCACCTTAGTTTTTTAATTCCAACGCGAAAACGCAAGTAACAATGTCAGGACGATCAGCGGGTTTTTCATGTGGGAGTAAAGCAATAGCTTTTTCAGGTTATAGTGGATTGTAGGTGAAAGTTTAAAAAAAAAAAAGTCAGGTTTCGAAAAATAGACATAGTATCTTGGTACAGCTTCTGCATGTAGAGCTTGAAATCTAGAGGGTAAAATCATTTTATCCTGCTAAGAGGTCCTGCTGAAATGATGGGAGACTACAAAATTTTGTAGGCCTCTTATTTTATCAGTAAGTAATACCTTTTGGTCTTCCTTAGGAACTGTAATTTTTGCGCTCTCTCGAGCCAATACTGAAGAGAATGACGCATATACATATCTACACCACACCGCCAATAAGTATATGAAAAAGACCCAACCCCACTTGATTAATAACTATAAAAATATTTGACTTTAATTACAATATTTTCTTACGTCAGTTTTGTAGTTATATAATAGCCGCCTCTCAGTAAATTATAGAAAGTATGAAGATCTAATTTAACATATTCTCTACATCTACTTATTATAATCCCAAAAGTTTCACTTTCATATCATTAATATAGCATTATTATGTATAATTAATGAAAAATAGTCACATCATGGCATTAACTATAATAATATTTCATTTCTAATGGTAATAATGTCATCAAACCACCTCAAGTTTTGTAGATTTCAATATCCAATACACAGCTGTATTCAGAAAATTACACACCGCAGAATCAGACCTGTAAATTATATTGAATTTGAGCTCTAAATATGTCAGCAATCGTGTAATAGCCTATTGTTTATTGTAGTGTGTGTGTTTTTGTTTTATTCTGAAATGCAATTAGTTTTCAAAACTGACGAAAGATGGATTTTGGAAAATAGGAAAATTATGTAAGAAAAATAAATCTTCACTGAAAGTTACTATTTTTCTGAAAAACTTTGGGTTCCAAGCTTCAAAATGACGGGTCATTCATTAAAATCTGTTCAGCCGTTTTCCCGTAATTTCCATTACCAGTTCAAATTATATATATATATATATATATATATATATATATATATATGTCCTGCCTTATAAATTCCATGTATTGTAGTTTTACTCTACTATTCTGTCGTATGAGAAAATAGTAATATACGTTACAAGAGCGGTATGTTGACGTTTTCATGTTCGAGGAAAAGATTGAAATAGCGAAACGTAGTGAGCTTTTTAATTTCGAGAACATGAAAACAAACATACCGCTCGTGTATCGTACATTATTTTGTGCGAAGATCGTTTATTACATACCTGAAAGACGAATTTCTAATTAGTTGCAATGAAATCTCCATGTTGGTTTCTGTTTAATGACGCCAACTTCGGAACACCAAAATATCGTTCTTGCTGTAAAATGTTTTCTGTGTTTACTATACTCCAGCAGGCCGTGATATACGTCTGTATTTTTTCCCCCAGTCTATAAATGCGAACTTAAAACAAACGGTAAGGTTATGTAATGATTTATTTTTCATTTTAATATTTTAAAAATATTATTTATATAACATATTGCAGTAATAACATCGGCATCTGGAATCTCGTTGATTTTTTCACGTCTTCCTTAATGTTACTTGTATCAGGAATGCAATCATTTTCGTGGAGTAGTAGACTTTACTTAATTTTTGCAAATATTTAAAAACAATAATTAACATTGCAATTTAAGTGAAATTGCAGTGGTAAGTTTCCAATTTATAATTATTACTATGTTAAACGTCTCTAAAAATAATATGTTAAAAGCCTAAAGCAGTAAAATGAATGTCGCGCTTAAGCGGTAAGAAGAAGGAAATTGTTATGTGTGTTACGTTGGGAATACTGAATGTGGTATTTCACACTTACCGTGTATTGGTTCTGTGCGGAAAACAAGCAAATACGCACGATCTCGCACAAAAGTATATACGGTATATTATGGTCTTTAACCTCGAGGTTAATGTACGTGATTTAATGAATACCGTCTACTGTCGAAGCCTGTAACTCCGTACACTTATCGGCATAAAACGACTCGTTAAGTTAAGGTGTCCACTCTGTTACTGTTATTATTATTACTTATTGCAAACAAGTGGAGAATTTTCCACAGAATATCAATGTCGGTGACTGCATGTTGTGTAGGTACTTCACCGTTACGTACGCTGTGTGCATGCCTTAGTTTCGTTGATAATGTACTACATATCAGTGGCCTTCTGAACAGAAGTGGAAAATAAAGCGATTAGTCTATGTAAAATGGTAAAGTTGAAATACGTAGGTTTCGGCCATTTCTTATATCAAAACTTAGTTAAATAGACTAAAAGAGACAAATGAAGAGTCCACTGCAAGAATGATGGATGTCATTTGGAATACATTTTTCAGGAAAAGCAATTGAAAGTTTGAAATGTTTAGCGCTCAAAGCTTAACTGTGATTTTCCAATCATTACTGGACAATGACTATCAGTGTTAGTGGCATATAACTCTGTATGTACATTCTATATGTCTTAAGCTATGCATTGGTAGTCTTGGTTCATTTTTGACAAGGAAGCGACATTCATCATTCTTGCAGTGGACTCTTCAAATTAATATGCCTACTTTGGTTATATTTTCTGTCGAAAATTCTCTCCAAACTGCTATCACATAAACATATTAACTTCGGCGAGAATCATTTCAACCCATATTATTTTAATGTGAAAGATACCTATTAGCATATACTTTCATTAAAACCGATACTATCTCCTTTATGTCCAAGTTATGGATACAGTTGTTTTTAGATATAACCAAGAATGGACACCCTAGAATTGAACAACAAACAAAACATTCAAGAATATCGAACTTATTAGGAACATTCATCAAATGAAGTCGAATTAATTCATTTATTGTTTTCAGTGTACGTGCACGTATGAAAGGAGCATATCAATAGAAGAGGCGATAATTTTTTATCTGTAAGGTAGTAGATATGTACTTCAAGTACTGTACTCACGGTCGTTGACGTTCAATGGTCGTTGTAACAGAATATTGTCTTTAGCAAGGAACATTTCAAGTGTGTTTTGCTATGCGTATTCTTTGTAACTTTCCGTTCTACAAAGGAATTTTAGCCTACAATGTTACATTTGTTCGGATCAAATTTCTGCATACAAGGGACGAAACTAAAATTCTGGCAATAATCTGTAATCATAATATAGCCTACCGCCCTCTAAATTGATTGAGCATGTTGATAATTAAATCATTGGCTTTTTCAAATGAAATATTTCATATAAAACAATTTATGTCTCGAAAAGGAAGCAAAACGAGCAAAATTATATGAAACTTACTTGTTTTAAATATCTCAAAGAATAACCCCCTGAAATTAATGACATTACTTACGGTTCAGCTTGTATACCTACTTACAAATGCCTTTTAGAGAAATTCGAAGTTCATTGCCGCCCGCACATAAGCCCATCAGTGCCTATCCTGAGCTAGATTAATTCACTTCCTAGCATTATATCCCACCTCCCTCAAATCCATTTTAATATTAATATATCCATCTACGTCTCGGTCTCCCCAAAGGTCTTTTTCCCTCCGGCCTCCCAACTAACACTCTATATGCATTTCTGGATTCGCCCATACGTGCTACATGCACTGCTCATCTCAGACGTCTGGATTTAATGTTCCTAATTATGTCAGATGAAGAATACAATGCGTGTAGTTTTGCGTTGTGCAACTTCCTCCATTCTCCAGTAATTTCATCCCTCTTAGCTCCAAATATTTTCCTAAGCATCTTATTCTCAAACACCCTTAGCCTCTGTTCCTCTCTCAAAGTGTGAGTCCAAGTTTCACAACAATGCAGAACAACCGGTAATATAACTGGTTTATAAATTCTAACTTTCAGATTTTTTGAGAGCAGATTGGATTACAAAAGCTTCTCAACCGAATAATAACATGCATTTCCCATATTTAATCTGCGTTTAATTTCCTCCCGAGTGTCATTTGTATTTGTTACTGTTGCTCCTAGATATTTGAATTTCTCCATCTTTTCAAACGATAAATTTCCAGTTTGTTCAGCTTGTACACATACAGTAATTAGAAAGGCTGAAAAAGTTAGATATAGATTAGTTAGAATTGCAGTAGCTACGCTGAAGCATACAACTAATTAATCATAATGTTACAATGATGCACAAAGATTCAACAATAGCTTTAACTGTAGAACGTTAAAAAGAGCTTCGACTAGTAGAAAATTAATCTGCACGTGAAGATGTGAATAATATACAGAGTAGGTGGAAAGTAACTGCCTATTAGAAATCGCTAATAACTTTCTTAATAGTTCATCTATTATAATGAAACATGTTGTGTTGTGAAGTGTGAAATGGTAGAAATCATCTGCAATTAAAATTAAAACTCCACATATGCATCGACATTTTTCACTATCGCTGCTAATCTGTTGGAGATAGCCTCGACTGACTTCAACAGGAACTGCTATGGTACGTTAGTGAGGACATGGTGAATGCGATCTTCCAATTCATCCAACGTTCTTGGGTTGGTTTATTTCCTCAACATCACAGGAAGAAGTCACATGAAGTGAGGTCGGGACTCCCTGCTGGCCACTCATTTTCAGCGCTATCAAATCATTACATATTTTAATTGTTGTTGGGGTCAACGTCTGAACTCTCATTATAAAGGAACTCTAGAGTCTAGACATTACAGTTAATGAAGGATTTATTATTTTATGGATCCAATTTATTTTATTTGAGTACATAATGTACCTAGATGTATTAATTATATGTGTTATATTTCCGCTGTGTCGACTGCTAGCTGGTGTGATGTCAGCGCCAACTCTAGGGAGAAAGCAGAATCTGACGCTCTAGCTGGCTTGAAGGTCATTGAAATCGGTCCTGCTACATCAAAGGTACCGACGCGAAGTGTCCATTCTTTATAATCCCTATTCGCTGGGTAGACTGTCAACAATAACAACAACCTACGCTATTGTACCTTTTCCGGCGAAGTCATAGTGGGGTCCATCTACGCGGGTTGTCTTGCCTTCTGTATACGTAGGAAAACTGTCTTCGACATTCTTTCATTGTTCGTCCGCATCAGATTCTCTGTCCATTTACTCTTGTACTCGTATTCTTCTAATGTGTCTTGCGCACTTATCCAATTTCTTCATTCAAACTTTTATTTTTCTTGAACATCCTTCTACATCCCACAGGAAGAGCATTCTTCTGCCTACATTTTGCTATTCTCTCTTGATTTACCTGGACATGTTCGACTTGCATACAATAGTAGGGAACGTCTTGTAGAATTTTAGTTTTGTTTCCTTTCTTCATTTACGTGTTCTCTTGATGGTTCTGCTTATGACTTAAATTTTTAATAGTTTATGTTGGAACTATATCGTCCATGTGCTCAACATTATATGCAAGATACTGAAAACGTGAGACCTGTTCTATTGATTTGAAGATTTTTTTTATCTGCCATGAAATTTACATATCTTAACGATATGTTGAAGTTATAATTTCTAGGCATTATGCCTATTGATTGAAAGTTATATCTTACTTTCGAAGCCATTTACTGATTCTACTAGTAATACTACGTTATCTTCAAATAAAAGCACATGTTTCTTATCCTTATGCCATATTAAAATGTTACCTTTAGTACCTAAACTTTTCTTCCGTTCTGTTAGGAGTTCGTCAGTATACATTAAAAAGGGCGACAGTGAACAGGCTTGATTTGTATTACAAATGCATTTTTTTCGTGGACAGTAAATTCGCTTTAAAAGTTATAACTTCTAAGTCTTTCTAAATTATATGTTGTACAGGGACATCATTTTATTTTTACTAACATTTTTAATATTAACCTGTCTATACCTTTAGAGAACCGGAAACACCGCTTGCTCCCCCCTCCAAGACTGGAGTTCGATGATACTGGCGTAAAACACAAATCACTCTACTAGGTATAGGAAGGAAGAAAAGTAGTTCATCCATTTACGTAAACTAGGAAATATCGCGATTTTGAGTTTGATAATTTTCATTAGGTTTTTCTTTAATGAAAGTACAGTACTGTATTAAGAATAAGTGTTTTTACTCACGAAGTGAGTTATTCATGCGAACGTATTCATTATGCGGTGTATATTATACTGTCTACAGCACATTAGCGTACAATATAGAGAAAGAAGTTAAATTGAAAAATAATCATAATATGAATATTTAAACACAATTTTGAAAATGGTGGCCGTTCATTTCGATACAGGCTTCAGTTCTTTTGTGCATATTATCGCACTATAGACTATTGCATCTAATTCCAATTGCTAGTTTCGTCCTTCGTACTAGTAACTCATGTTGAAATAATTCTGTACTTACTCTACGTACTGTTAATTCAATCTTCACTTCTGCCCGACCCGAAAATATAAAATTACTCAGACATGCTATCTACTGTCCGTCCAAGCGGTTATGCCGCAGGATTGTAGAAAGGGAGGAAATCATGTGACAGTTAATTACTTAACGATGCCCTTTTATTTAAGTTAAATTAAACATCTGTATAATATTACGTAAACGCCCAATTTCTAAAAGAAATTAATGTTTTCAGAAAAGAGCTGAGACAGCCCAGCTTTTACAGAGGGGCGAGCAGAAGCAGGTGGGGGAAATCGGGATGCGACGTAGGCAAACGGACAGTACCTGTGCGAAAATATGATTCAATATTGAAAGCTCTTTCGTCACTGGAAAACGCGAACATATTTCTGGAACGTACTATACTCAGTAACTCAGTACTGCTTACTATCTGCGGTCTTGGCTTTGTGTGGAGTTGGAACTTCCTTAGTAGAAGGGGTGGGAGTGAAGTACATTCAAAAACTCAGGTACAATAAAAATTGAAGTAAAAATAAAATGATTTCCCTGTATAAGGTGTCATTTGTTTTGTAAAACTTTTCATTCAGCTTCTCTGATTACCCTATCAGAAGCTTGTTCAAAGGTCAATAAATAGTATTTGCGTTTCTAGATTTCTTTATCTCTTTTGTCAAGTACAAGGTGGCCCTGTCAAACGGAAAGATTTGATGAGCATATACTGTTCATATGGAGAGAGTGAGAATGAATATAACCGCCTTCTCTACTTACCTACTTCACAATTTTTGACTCCTTAGGCGGTGACGTCACTATCTCCGCGTTCCCTAGACTAGACAGCAGTTCGGAAGGCGGTCGGCTGCTATATGCGCCGTAGCATTTCTGGTATGTGATGTCACAAGCTTGTACAGTAGAACCAATCGGAATCAGTCAGTAACAAGTACTTCCCGAGTTCGTTTGTTCACGTGTGAGTGTTTCAATACATTGAATAAGTAAAACTAACATTTACTATGTGTATGTAAGGTAAATAAATGGAAGAAGAGACTGTAAAAACACAAGTATTACACAAGCAGGCGCGGAAAATAGTGTTTAAGGTGTATAATTATTATAAAAACGTTGACGAGCAGAACGTTGCCGGCCATCTTGATGCTGGCTGCAACGTTGCCAACGTGCAAGAAACGACTGCAGAAGCATGTGGTGTGGGATTGAGAACCGTGCAAAGAATATTGTTAGTGAAGGGAACAGGGTTTGTTTGGTGTCATGCTTACAGTAATCAACGGTTAAGGTCATTATTGTCTTTTGATAATTTAAATTCTCTCCTGCGCTATTTGTATTGCACATGCTCGTGAAGTACGATGTGGCAATGTTGTACGCAGCCTTGCCCTCTCTATCTGTCTCTCTCGACGCAAACGCAAGCAGACTACCGCCTTCCGAATTGCCGTCGACTCTAGTAACCAAGTTATTTGTCTCTACCCTGTTTTGTTAAATGGTGCTCATCGTTACTGCAAACTGCAGTACAATTAATAATTGATTTCAATGGTCATGAGAAACCTCTCCATGCCCAAAAGGTAACGGCATGGTGCACGGTTTCATCAACTGGAATAATCGGCCCATTCTTTTTTTGAGAATGAGGCCGGAAATGCAGTGACTGTTAATTCAGAGGATATGTTGAAATGATACAGAACTTTTTTACACCACAACTCGTCCATTTTCCAGTGAATGAAAACACAGGACGGAGCAACAAGCCACATCACAAGAATTTCGATGGATGCTGTGAATGCTTTGTTCCCGGGCCGCGTCATTCCTCGGAACGGGGATATCGCTTGGCCGCCTAGGTCACCTGATTTAAAGGTTTGTGATTTCTTCCTATGGGGACACCTCAAAACGAAGGTGTTTGGGGGCAATCCACCCAGAACAATTCCAGCCGTAAAACAACGTATACTGGAAGAGGTCGCTGCGATACCTGCCAATATGCTGAGAGGGGTATGCAACAGTTCGTGGCCAGACTCGAAAAATGTGTTTTTCTATGGAGGTCACTTGACTGACGTAATTTTTTAGAAATATTTTTTTCTCTTGTTGCATACCCATTGGTTATTCGTGTACGTGTCATTTCCACTTATTAAATTGATGTAATAGTAACTTTTCATTCGTTTTCTGCACCTTGAAATCTTTCCGTTTGACTGGCCCGCTCTGTATTTGTTTTAGGATAAAGATTCCACGAAAACAAAACCTTTTGTGAAACCATTTTCTCCTGGGATGGTGTCTACATAATTTGAATTTTTTTACCTGGTAATTTGTGCATAAATTTTATAACAGGTATGCCAATAAGGCACCACTTATGAAGCAACTAGGCCAGGAGATAATGGGGTAGGGTGGCCAGTTCCTTTCCTCCATTGGGTATATCACCGATTAGCTACGTGTTACACTAACCAGATTTCAGACTGTTTTAAGTATATTTTAAATTAAATTCAACACAGTTGAATAGTGACCACAGTGCATATCTATTTGTCAAGTAGGTATGTTAAAAGTAGATTTGTTATTCAGTAATATTAATACAAGAATTTTAAGTACTTTTACAGAAAGTATGACTTTTAATTGCAGCAAATGAAAACATCTTTTTTTCGTTATAACTAATCACAAACACTATTATCGAGGTGACCAAGTCACGGCTCGCGAATGAAAACAAAAAATCTAACCAAACGTAGAATAATACATTATTATTATTATTGAAATAAAATGTAATACAAAATGAAGAAAGCTGAGGGACTTAATAAACATTTTCTTTAACAACACTTTTTCAAAGAAACCAAAGTTTAGAAATTACGTTATGACTAACAGTAATTTCATATGGATCATAATTAAAATGTTGCTCAAATATGCTCTGTGGAGATCCTTTGTCTTTTTCAGCTTTTTGAAGCCGGGGTGATGTCAGTAATTCTTGGAAATGTTCATGCGATAACACTGATAATAAGTATACTAGCATTGGTGCCAACTTGAGCAGTGGCACATAATTCTTTATTTCTCTTTCTTAGTGGATTACGTAGCAGAGAAAGCGAAGCGTGGTTAACGCATGCAGTATATTTGTAAGAAGATGGGAACTTACTTTTTAAATAATTAGAATTAGATTAATTATTAATATTCGTAACATGTGTGATTCTGGCAAGTTTTTGACAGATTTAATTTGGCTCTCAGAGTACATTCCTTTAGCCACCCTTGCACTGTTATATAGTGCGTTTGAAAGATTATCTTGTTCAATTACCAGTAAAAGCTATCAAGCTGTGTACATACAGTCAACTCCGGATATAGTGAACCTCTGCGAACTTACATATTTCGTTCGCTATATCCGAGGTTCACTAAATCCGAAGTGTCTCTCACCTAACGTTAAATCACAGGAATGAATGCAATTGTGAGCAGGAAAATAAAATGCTACGCGTAATTTTGTTGTATTTTATGTGCAGTTTTTGTGTGTTCGTCCGTGATGTCTCCTGCATTATTATTATTATTATTATTATTATTATTATTATTATTATTATTATTATTATTATTATTAGTAATGGAACAACACGTTTTACACCCACAAGGGCCCATCGGTGATGCTGTTAAGATAAAGCTACAAACAGTGCTATCAAAAAACCCTGGTTACAGCACTGTGCTCTAAGTAGAGAACATCTCTGTGCATTTAAAATACAGACGTGGACAAATTATTAGCAAAATTGAAGATTTTTATTATAGATTTTTACAAAATATGATTCTTCAATTCAGACTACAGTTGACATTTTTGCGTATTTCCAAATTTTTAGCAAAATTGAAGATTTGTATTGTATATTTTTAGAAAATTTGACTCTTGAATTTGGACTAAATTTGATATTTTTGCGTATTACAAATTATTAGCAAAACTGAAGGTTTTACTATATATTTTTACCAAATTTGACTCTTCAATTTGGACTACAGTTCACATTTTGCATATTTCCAAATTATTAGCAAAACTGAAGATTTTTATTTTATATTTTTACAAAATGTGACTCTTCAATTTAGACTGCTGTTGACATTTTTGCATATTTACAAATTTTTAGCAAAATTAAAGATTTTTATTATATATTTTTACAAAATTCGGCTCTTCAGTTTAAACTACAGTTGACATTTTTTAATATTTATGTCTACTATAATGATAGAAATATGCAAAATTGTCAACTGTAGTCTAAATTGAAAAGTAAAATTTTGTAAACAGAATTATCATAAAAATCGTCAATTTTGTTAATAATTTGTCCACGTCTGTATTGTGTGTGGAGCGAGACGGGCCGCGAGGAAAACTACGGGGCACGAAGTTCACTTTACACTTTTGTTTCCATGAAATGCGCTACGAGTGACGGACGTCAGAGTAAACCTTTCATGTCAAAACGTTACAATTTTTGTCTCTTGTAGCAGTGCACAGATATTACACGTCTAAAAAAGTAAAGATCGAGAAATATAAAAAAACCAAAAATGTTAAAAAGCAAAGAAAGGGGGAACAAGAAGCAGATAAAGTTAAGAAGAATAAGAGAAATGTAAAGAGAAAAAAGAACGGCGAGCGAAATCTATACTAATAATAAATCTGAAGCCGAAATTTTTCTGGTAATTTTCGATTTTTCAAAAATAATTGGTCCTAACATATATAATTAACCACCCTGAAACCGAAAATCGCTTTTTTGAAATTTTTGTTTGTATGTCTGTCTGTCTGTATGTTTGTTACTTTTTCACGCGATAATGGCTAATGATTTGTATGAAAATTGGAATATAAATTAATTTCGCTGTAACTTAGATTTTAGGCTATATGACATTCAAAATACGTTATTTAAAAGGGGGTTATAAGGGGGCCTGAATTAAATAAATCGAAATATCTCGCTTATTATTGATTTTTGTGAAATATGTTACATAACAAAAGTATCTTTAAAAATGATTTCCAATGAGTTTTATTCCTCGCAAAATTTTGATAGGACTGATATTTAATGAGATAAATGAGTTTTAAAATTAAAATACAATGCCATCTAAGGTGTAATGAAATGAAAAATGACTACGTCTATAAGGGGCCTTGGACAACAACAATCGAAAGCTATGAAACATAGCCTACAGAGAATGTTTCTGTTTGTATGAAGTAATATCGAAAGCTAAATTAACCGATTTGTATAATTAATTTTTATTTCACCATTGGAAAGTGTAGTTTCTCTAAGTGGACATAATGCTATAATGTTATTACAGTAACTTCTGAGTGCTCTCTGGATCTGCTATGATTCAAAATGTTTTTAATAATATGCGTAAAGAATTGAAGCCTGCATTGTAATGAACGGCAACCATTTTCAGCAACTTGTTTAAAAATACAGATTACCTTATTTTGAATTGAGGTGGCTAGAAGCAAAGGAATGCTAGTGACATTTGTAATAAAGTGAGTTAAGTGCATCCAGTGTAGGCTAAAGTATCTAAAATTTTAGTGGCAAAGGGATATTTTAATCGCATGACACATTACAATTTAAATAAAAATTTCACCGGTTTTACGAAAGCTTAAATATTTAATCCCCATTTTCTCAAAAGTAACTTAAGTGCACTTACAGTCCTTGACTTATGACCCCTCAATTTAACTGCACTCTCTATATTGTATGTTAACACCAGTAATTAATATGCTAAATAAAGTAGACATTACATAACGAACATAGCCGCCTGAAAAGTTTAGTTTTTAGAAAAAAATGTTACTAATCTACATAAATTCCGTAAAAGTCATGATCAAACTGAAAATCGTAATATCGTATTTCCCTATAACATAAATGGATACACTACTTTTCTCTCCTCCTATACCCAGTAAAATGATTTGTTTACATATTGCACTAGTAACATCAAACTCCTGTAATGGAAGGGGGCAACAGTGTTTCCGAGTATAGCCAGGTTAATGTTAAAAATTTTGGTAAAAATAAAGTGATGTCCCTGTACTTAGCTACATGATATATCATTCACATTTCGTTTTTTAGAGAGATAGTAAACCCTACAAAAATTGGATTTTGCATGTTTTTGCGTATTTCTTGTTTTATTACGCACATAACACTGTAACCATTGCAGCAAATTATGACTGCATTTTTACGCATCTGCAGTTTAAATATTAGCAGATTTATAACATTGCCACGCCTGCCGATGCCGGCTGCAGTCTCAGTATAACCGTGATCCTCGGCTGCGTGCCACCCGCCAGTTTGCGATCACTGCTCATCCGTAAATGTCACATCAGCCCACTTGCTCTCATCAGAATTGTGTGTCATGGTTTACATTAGTGAATTTTGGTCTTTTGACGTCAGTAAACGACGATCTACCGAATATGTTTACATGGAAGTGACGTCAAAATATATTTTGCCTGCAAAATTACAAAGTACGTGCCCACGCTGTTCTGCCGCAGTTTGAACTTATAAATTAATCTAATTTTATGTGTAGCTAGTTTCTCTGCCCATATTATATCGCCAAATAAAATTAACAGCGATTATGTGAGTGGAACTATTTGCATAATAAATCTGCAACTCGTACGACTGAGTGCGCTCCTTTCAGAATTAAGTTGTGTCCAGTAGCACTGCAGACTGACTCATCCGTATTTCTTACAGTTATCTAATTTCCGTTAGCATGTTTAGCCATCCTACAAGGTTTGCTCTAAGTATCCGAAAGAGCCACTTCAGTGCCTTTATTTCCCAATTCAAATATCACGAAGTACTGATAAATCAGCATGATATCCAGAGCAGTGTTGTTTTATTATTATTATTATTATTATATTATTATTATTATTATTATTATTATTATTATTATTATTATTATTCCTTTGCTGTGGTCGTGCCAGAGAATCAGTCCTATTCCGAGGCTTATTGTAGGGATTCGTAACAAGCTGTTTTTTACGGTGATAGGTTGTTAGCCCTTCGCCCAACCCCCAAGCTGGAGGACCAACCCTTATCGGCTGTCCACGACTGCTTATTCAATATATTCACAGCTACCCTCCATATCTGGAGGCCGTCTCCTCTATCCGCAACCTGAGGACGCGCCATGCCGTGGTGATAGGGACCCACAATACATGGCTAAGAGGGAAGCATTATATGATATTCTTATTGAATTTGGTATTCCCAAGAAACTAGTTCGATTAATTAAAATGTGTCTCAGTGAAACATACAGCAGAGTCCGTATAGGTCAGTTTCTATCTGATGCTTTTCCAATTCACTGCGGGCTAAAGCAACGAGATGCACTATCACTTTTACTTTTTAACTTCGCTTTAGAATATGCCATTAGGAAAGTTCAGGATAACGGGCAGGGTTTGGAATTGAACGGGTTACATCAGCTTCTTGTATATGCGGATGACGTGAATATGTTAGGAGAAAATCCACAAAACGATTAGGGAAAACACGGAAATTTTACTTGAAGCAAGTAAAGCGATCGGTTTGGAAGTAAATCCCGAAAAGACGAAGTATATGATTATGTTTCGTGACCAGAATATTGTACGAAATGGAAATATAAAAATTGGAAATTTATCCTTCGAAGGGGTGGAAAAATTCAAATATAATAAAACGAATAATCATGCTGCACAACTGTTACAGACGCAAAGATTGATACACTAATTATTAGAGATTATTATTATTATTATTATTATTATTATTATTATTATTATTATTATTAGTATTATTATTACTAGAAAACTTGATACAGTTCTTGCATTATCGTGATTGTGTTCTCCGTTTATAATAATTACATTTAGATCCAATAACATCTATCAGATGTGGCAAAAACAAAATCACTCCTGTGGGGGGGGGGGCATTTACCTACAACATTTATATTACATTTTAAAGCAAGTTTTGTGGTTGTACTATGGAGAGGTTAGTTAAATACTGCAAAGTTTTGAAATGATAAACTTCTATGATGTTACTGCACAGTTCATCACTGTAACAAGAACGGATGTCTAACGCTCGGCTTATACCGTTCGAGGATTTATCGCTCGTGACAATTTTACCCATCATGCATGTGCGCTACCTGTCGGATTATGCTATGAACTACTTGGCGCTCGAGCGAAAAAGTCCGATGCAGACCTCTGGTGTGCAGTAATCAAGATTGTTTATATGTTGTGGCAGGTGATATTTTGTGCCGGATTTTTAATGGCATTGTGCATAATAAAATAAACACAATCTATTTGTAGTCAGTATCTGCTAGCCAGCGTAGCACAGGCAGAATATTGATCACGTGTGCAGACGTGCAGAACTCTTCAGGCGCAGTGCAAGCCGTGCATTGCATTTCTCGTGGTATAATAAACACCTGCTGCTTTAAGAAATCGGACAGTGCCTAGCCAGCAACGTGCAGCGAGAACAAAATATGCCGTTGCCGAGTTCGTTTTGGCACAGAATCAATCTCCACTTCCTCTTCCTCCCACTCCCGTGCACCAAGATAGTCGGCACGGGCGTCACGATGCCAAACGACGGAAGTAGCCCGGGCGACGCCTCTCCTCTCCTCGTGCTCCTTCCCAGTTGTCCCGGTTTCAGTTCTCTGACGGATGTCATCACAATGAGTTCCGGACTGAGATCATAGCTGATAGCTACATGGTGATAACAAATGCAAATTGTGTGGGTGTGATAGTGCAGTACAAGATGTTTGAAGTGCTGTAGTGGTTAGTGTATGCTTTGCTTTAAGCATTGTGAAGTCTTCGTGTATTCGCTATAAAAGCTGTGTGTTTTGGTTACATCTCTGAAATTTCTCGGGATGAGCGCGTTGAATTGTTAATTAGTCTTCTATAATATGGTGTATGTGATGTTAACAGTTTCTTTTAAATGCAAATATTTAATCATTTACTAGTAATTGCCTTTTGTTTCGATTACTTTAGTTATACTCGTGATATTAGTGAATTTGTTTTAGTTACGAAATCATGAATGGGTAGTAGAAAAAGACTTTCTTAACACTGGAACTTATCGCATACTTCGTTCTTATCATATGGTAGGAAGGTGTTGAGTTTGAAACAGTCGTTTGAATTAAGCTATTGCGTTTTATTTATCGAAAATGAAAGACTGTGTGTGCATTAAAAACACTCCATGTTTTGATGACTTATGGCCACGTGCGTCAACGTCGATTAGTGAAGACACCGGTTAAAATTATGTGGTTTCAATAATGTCAGTTTTTCTCGGAAGTGATATTTTGTGATGCTGATGGTATTTTTATTGTGGCGAAAGATGACATTCATTTCAATTTTATTTTTCTCTCTAACCCGTTTTTACGAAACATGATTATTTGATTTTATACAGTCCTTCATACTTTAAATCTTCGCTCCTGAAAAACTGCAAGAAAGACATACTATACACCGCGATTAAAAAAGGATGGTGCAAAAGTAATGCTGATTTATTAAAAAGTGAACAAACTAAAAAGAACTTTATTGGCTCGTAACAACATATTAACTGTCCAAATTTGTTTACGTTCACTGCAAGTGTTCAATCTGATCCTCGCTGGTGACACGAGAGATGTCGAGACGGTACTGCAGTTCTGTGCAGACTCGTGCAAGCATGTCCTCCGTTATTGACGTCGTTACTGCTTTGATTTTTCGTCTTAAGTCATTCAGGTCAGTTGCTAAGAGGGGAACATACACTGAGTCTTTAATGTACCCCCCACAAACAAGTCGCAGAGTGTTAAGTCCGGCGATCGCGGAGGCCATACAACATTGGTGAATTGTTTGCTGTACGCCCGATTCAACGTTGTGGTAGGCTGTCATTCAGGTACTGTCGAACATCCTAAAGTTTCGTTGGACTGTCAAATGGCTCCCGTTCTTGCCAATTCAAATACACATTAATTTTTTCTATCTTTTCTGTTGTCATCTTATGTAGTACTACACTACGCCTTTTTAATGACAATATGAACGAGCAAAAGTAAACACACAAACTTGAGACCAATCGCTTTCATAATTACAGCTGTTGATTGCTTCTCATTGTTGCAACTCTCGCAACAGTTTTTCAGTTTTGCATCATCCTTTTTGAATCATTGTGTATTTTGCCTTGGAACCATAGCATTGCCACCTAACCCCGCGTTGAACATTTTTACTGTGCGCTCGCCGACCTCGGTTAGGACTTAAACAGGAGGTTAACTGTGGTAATCTCTAAGCAGCTGATGATTTCGAAGACGATTATTGTTGTATTTCGATTACTTGGATAGGGATGATGGTGAGCATGAAGTTGTGCTAGTGGAAAGAAAGAAAGAAAGAAAGAAAGAAAGAAAGAAAGAAAGAAAGAATTCTTACTAAGAATTAAGTGACAGAAAATTTCAGGACAAAATGTACCGTGTTACTTCTGCTACAACATTGACGAACATTCATGTACCTGCCATTCGTTAAAATAAAATGAAAATTCTGCTGCAACAGATAGATCTCTTGCATTAACCAACGGAACAGTCCTATTTCCCCTATTAACCGACTGCTTACAATGTTACGACTCTGTTCAACTGATTTTCAGTAGGCCTATTTCGTCCCTTTCAGGATATTGCATAGTTCCCTGGTATAATAAAATTGGAACCTTGGATTTTACACACATTCGCATTAATCTTCTGGTGATCTGTGCTTTATTCTTTCCCTTATGGATATTACGTCATTTTTTTCTATTGTCTTATTTATATGTACTAATTATTAAGTCTGTCAATGCTTTATACTCACGTTGGGATATAATCATGTTCGTTTTTTTGTTTCCCATTTTGTAAGATTTTTAACCTAACAACACTTAAAAGAAATGCAACCCGGAAATATAACAGTGCCCGAAGGCAAACAGATGCTACACGAAAATATAGGATCGTTCGTTTCGAGTAAGCGCAGTCGTTTTCAGACGTTGTGCAGAGCTATGGATGTTTTCCATTTGTCACTTTGTAAAAAACTGTGATCCTGGGTCAATGAGATATCAGCTACCATGTGTAAGTGACTGGTGATTATGAATGGTGCATAGGGTTACCATCCTGTTTTAAGAAAATACGGGAGACTAAGTAATCGACAAAATTTCACATAGAAAATAGAAAAATTATTCGGTTCAGTTCCCAAAAAACAACTTTATTTTACACTTCTGCAGCTAGGCTTAAATTAAGACTATTTTGATACACATTTTGTCTCACGTAATAGTTGAAATCGACTGCAGTTTTCAGCTCTGATTTGATTAGATGTGTCGTGCTCATGTTTCGAACATCTATCCAATTATTGTTCATGAGCTGAAACACCCCTTTGTATGAGTATTACTACTTGGTATGCTTAGAACAAAACTAGCCAGTTTTTTTTCAGGTCTATAACATTAACACTACTTGATTTTAAATGGGTGAGCACTAAAACCCATTACAAGCATTACGTTCTATAGAGATTGCATATTTTAATGCTTATCCAGCCACCGGCGTGGCTCAGTCGGTTAAGGCGCTTGCCTGCCGGTCTGAAGTTGCACTCGGGCGCGGGTTCGATTCCCACTTGGGCTGATTACCTGATTGGGTTTTTTCCGAGGTTTTCCCCAATCATAAGGTGAATGCCAGGTAATCTACGGCGAATATTCGGCCTCATCTCGCCAAATACCATCTCGCTATCACCAATCTCATCGACGCTAAATAACCTCGTAGTTGATACAGCGTCGTTAAATAACCAACTTAAAAAAATAATGCTTATCTTGCACAACAAAACTCATCATGTAAACAATCATTCACGGCTAAATCAAATGTTTAGAATAACAATTTTTACATTATGCAAAATGCTCGAAGAGAAGAATACGGGAGCTGGGAGATTGTTAAATATTAGGAGCAAATACGGGAGATCCCGGGAAATACGGGAGAATTGGCAACCCTAATGGTGCATAAAAATTACATTTTAACCACGGTTATTTTAACCGTCGTTTCGTAACCCGCGGTTACTACTACTACGGTTTTTAACTGAGATTGATGTTCACCGTGATAATAGTCTTATGAAATGGAGCCAGAGACTTGCTTTCTGGGAGCATATTACAAAATGCTATTCCCATTATTTGGTTAATTTTGTTAATCCTTCGTATTATAGAGCCTAAGTAGAAGCTTTCCCTATCATATTGACTTAAAATTTTATTGTTTTAATTACGCGCATCATTTAATAAGTGTATTATTATTGACGGTAACCAGTGTTCATTTATCAACAATAATCTCACTAGAGGTTTTGATTTATCTAGAGAAAATCAAAACTCGACTGGGATTTAATTGACTGTTACACGATTAGAAGAAAGTATATGAAGATTAGAAGTAACGAAGTACTCTAATACAATAAAATATAATAGACTTACGAAAATACAACTGTCTTCAGATATATTATTGTACCATCTCAACATTACAGATATTACGCTAGATGGCAGTAGTGTGTTATGATTAGCTGTTTTCTTGTTATCAGTTGTGCCAACTATGGAATCTTCATTGAACTCTGTGGACGGTTACAAGTCAAGAAGGCTTTGTTGATTCAGTTTCATTTTTATTGAAACATTTGCATCCGCTTCAATTATCCGGATCCCAGTAATCAACCTCACTTGACAGATGATTTTCAATGAATCTTAATATTAAACAATCTCTGATACGTGACTATCCATAATATCATACAGCAGGAGCTATAACATAACCTAAATAATATAAACAAGTGTTAGAAAAGTTTTAATTAGGGATGATGAAATAAAAAAATAAACATGAATAATTTTAAAAGAAACAATTATTGAAAGTACAATTTTCAAATTTGAATGTTTTAGTGGTTGGTGGTTCAGTTGATGTTATATTGGACGTGTGCGTAAAAGAAGTGGAATTCGTTGATGTACATGGTGTATTTCTCAACTTATTCAGGATTTCCGAATGGTGCTTTTCATTTATTTGTAAATAGGGTTTCAGGGAAGATGCATAGCTATGACCAGTGATCTTTATTAATTCTTGTTCTTGAATGCCAGTGCGAGTCGTATTTAAAACTGCTGTGCATCGACTGGAGTGGTTTGTTATTTTCTGTTTTTTGTCGTCCAGACCAGTACAGTTTGAAATGTTGGCAAACAAAGAAACAAATGCTAGGGAAACGATAAAATTGTGCGATAAGCAGCCATGATTGGTTGAAGGACGTCCTTTCGTACCGTTTTATTCGTCAAAAGTAGTATGACGTAAAAGTGTAAGAGTCATTTTAAAATTTTCAGATGTCCGTAACAACACCATTATGTACTACAATATACATTAGTCCAACGTCAATGTATTATCTGTCGTGTTTAATTGAAACTTAGACAACATGAAATAGAGATTTTATTAAATTATTTGTAGCATTTTACAAACAGTATAATTTCGGATCAAAATAGCGATGACTAGTCTTGTGTGGAATTTCTCATGTCGCGTGCAATCGTAGGCTTTCTTGATGGCATATGACATTGTCTACTGTCTAGTTACTGATAATAAAAGTGTCTTGTTTTTCTTATTCGTGGCCTTCCATCCTTTATCTTATCTCTTTTTTTGCGCGAGAACTGAATGTGTGGAAATGCTTATAGATAGGTATAATACATTCTTTTTAATGTAAGATGATTGTGAAATATTGAAATCGCCAGTTCACGCGAGAATAACAGATTACTTATGTTTTGTATCAGAATCAGAACACGGTAGTTTCACAACTATGACATAAAATTATTACTAGATTGGGTAAAAAGTTTTTTTTTCTGTAACATGTAGATTTATTATTATTATTTGTCAGAAAAAAATTCTTCAGATTACAGGCCATCATTTTCTATAACTTTCAACTATCTCTCTGCCATTATCTGATTTTTTTCTTTTGGCGATGTCACTCCCTGGATTTGGAGGCGAAAACCTCTGTACACTGTTTGTGACATCTTGAAGATTGTCAGATCGCCTTCCTCGAAGAAATGTTGCCATGAACCGAAACAAACCGTAGTTGGAAGACGCAACATCTGGACTGTGATCTGGATGAGGCAGCAATTCCGTTCCATCTAATAATCATCGCCTTTCTGTTGGATCAATCATGCACAATGGTCAGTTCCAGTATAGCTCGCTTTCTGTCGATTAAAGTCGGATAGCATCGCGTCACCTTGAAGCTTCGTAAGCCATGCTCAGTTGTTTAAAAATAACGAGGAATTTCAAGTAATTGCTATATTAATAAAACATTCATGAGATTACTCGTCTGGAGATGATAGCTGGCTATTTCAGGAACTGCGGCAGGATGACCCACCTGTTAGCATCGTGAAACTCTCAACCTCAGTCCGTAGTAGAGCCAGGTCCCATCCCCAAACGAGTAGGTTGATAAGCCCCAATCCCTTCCTTTGTCAGCGTCGAACACCCGTATTATCACCAAGGAAGTACCTCGAGAAAAACCTTCTGCAACATGTACTTTGTCCACAAATTCCATGGCAGAGCAGCGCGTTAGCAATTGCGCCATCGGCTGCTGGAGGTGGTGGTAGTAGATTTATTTTGCCTGGCAGACTTAAGGCCATGAGGCCTTCTCTTCCACTCAACCAGGTTTCAATAATACACATGAAATACAAAATTTGATTACAAAACAACACAAAAGAATATACCTTAGATATTACATAAAATATAGTAGAAAATTACAATAGAAAAGATCAGTTACATAATATAAAATTACGAATAGTCAAGATCGGTTATTTAATATATAAAATAAAGTAGAAAATTACACATAATCAAAATCAGTTACATAACATAAAGGGGAATATACACACTCACACACACGCACGCACACACACAATTTATAAGACCTAAAATGCTCGAGATAAATTCGACGATTAATTCACTTCAGATATACTATACAGTTAATATACTAATAGGAGAATACATGTGGGTTACAAGACATAAAATGTTGATTGGCAAATTCGTACTGAATGGCATACAAACACAAATGATTAAGAAATATATCAAGATAATAAAAAAAAAAGAAAAGAGAAAAAAAAAGAAGAAGAAGAGAGAGGAGAAAAAAAAAACAACTTTGTCATTTAAGACTACTTAGAAACTTCCGCAAGAGTCTAGTTCTGTTCATTAAGAACATTTCTAAGTAGTGTGTACTTAAAAGATTTTAGACTCCGACTGCTCCTGGTGGTAGTAGGTGCCACTTCACACTGATTCTAAAATTTATGGGCTTGTAAACGACCACCGTCATGCGTTACGTGTCAAACTGCGTAGTTGCTCTGCTCGTTGGACTTGGAACAGAGGTACTTACTTCGTGTCCTTGACACTCGAGCTTGTGTTCATATGGCTATTCGTGGCAGTTAATAGACGTGGTAATGGGAGTCTGAGAAAAAAGGCTTTCTCAGTTTTTCATTCTGACACACTATCCCCCCACACACACACACACACATACATACACACATTATAGTCACAGCGTTTCACTCTCGCACACGCTTCAAGATAGTATTGTTTCGTTGAAGCATGTAAATAAATTGTAATGAAAGATATTGACAGTCTTTCATACTATATATATACAGGGCCATCATTTTATTTTTACTTCAATTTTTATTGTACCTGAGTTTTTGAATGTACTTCACTCCCACCCTTTCTACTAATGAAGTTCAGCCGTCCTCCACACAGATCCAATACCGCATATACAGTCATAGTAGCCTTACGGTCACAGTAAACAGTACGTTCCAAAAATATGTTCGCGTTTTCCAGTGACGAAAAAGCTTTCAATATTGAATCATTTTCGCACAGGTAGGCTACTGTCGTCCATTTGCCTACGTCGTATCCCGGTTTCCCACACCAGCTTTTATTCGCCAGCTAGTGGCTGGGCTGTCTTAGCTCTTTTCTGAGAACATTAATTTCTGTTCAGAATTGGACGTCTACGTAATATTATACAACTGTTTAAAATAGCTTAAATAAAAGGGCCTCGTTAAGTAATTAACTGACACGTGATTTCCTCCCTTTCTACGATCCTACGACATAACCACTTGGACGGACAGTAGTTAGTATGTCTGAGTAATTTTATCTTTTCGGATCGGACAGAAGTGAAGAATGAATTTACAGTACGTAAGGTACTCTTTATAGAGTAGGTACAGAATTATTTCAACATGAATTACTAGTACGAAGGACGAAACTGGTAATTAGGATTAGGTACAATAGTCTATAGTGCGATAATATGCACATTAGAACTGAAGCCTGTATCGAAATGAACGACCACCATTTTCAAAAATGTGTTTAAATATCCATATTATGATTATTTTTTAATTTAACTTCATTCTCTGTAGTGTACGCTAATGTGCTGTAGGCAGTACAATATACACTGCATAATTAATACGTCTGAATGGATAGCTCAGTTCGTGAGTAAAAACACTTATTGTTAATACAGTACTGTATTTTGATTAAACAAAAACCTAATGAAAATTATTAAACTCAAAAGCACAATATTTCCTAGTTTACGTAAATGGATGAACTATTTTTCTTCCCTCCTATACCTAGTAAAGTGATTTGTTTGTATTCTACGCCAGTATCATCGAACTCCAGTCGTGGAAGGGGGTAGCAAACGGCGTTGATCCAGAGGTATAGGCAAGTTAATATTTAAAATGTTAGTAAAAATAAAATGATGTCCCTGTATACACACACACACACACACACACACACACACACACACATATATATGCACAAACTCAATATATTTGCATACTTGTAGCTCTCTCCATTACAGATATTTGTAATTTAGCAAATTCTTGAAACATTGTCCTCAGTAGTGTAATTAGAGCTATATTGCTATTTCCTAGGTGTTGCTAAATTAAATTATAATTAAAGACGAAATTTTATTACCAACTTATAAAAATCATAGAAAGCCCCTTTTTCCGGACAAGAATAACTGTCAACTTACTTACTTACTTACGGCTTTTAAGGAACCCGGAGGTTCATTGTCCCCTCACATAAGCCCGCCATTGGTCCCTATCCTGAGCAAGATTAATCCATTCTCTGTCATCATATCCCACCTCCCTGTTCATGAATAGGTTGATCATTAAAACCTGAATTATGTATTTATGTTGATAACCGTGGAAACATTTGTGTAGGAGATAAATTTTTATTTTAAATGTTGAGCTTTATGACATATATTACCAGTATCCTTACATTTTAATTCGGAACATAACTGCATTAATATATATAATATAATATATACATTATTTTATTTTATTTGCCAAACGTCTTACAAAAAACTGAATAATATTTACACTAAGCAATTTATCAATTTTATTCTTGCGCTTTCCTGTTGTTACCATATCTAAAGGATAAAGCACTGCTATTTTATCAGGAAAGGAGCATGACTTTGTCACATGGCTTGTTTGATCGTAAACAAGATAAAACTGTTTCTTATGTAGCAGTGAATCATTTCCAGTAATATGAAAATAGCATACATAAGGAATTCTAGGAAATAACTATTGGAGAAACATGTCTAGGCGTATGTCAAAATTGTGACTGCGACGTGAGAAAAGAAACTGATGTCGGATTTGAAATCAGCACATTCAATTTACGTTTGTACACTTGTTTTTCTCTGAGTAGCAAAATTATTCCTCACCAGTGTTACAGCTACATAGAAAAACCCACGCAGCATAATCATACTACACTAGTATTTTTTTTAGAAGTTTGTGACAGAAAGTAGCTAATATTATAGGTAAGACTATTATTGTACTTTGTATGTATCGTCATCTATACTAATAATAAATCTGTAGCCGAAAGTTTTGTGGTAATTTTCGATTTTCCAAAAATAATTGGTCCTAACATACATAATTAACCGCCCTGAAACCGAAAAACGCTTTTTTGACATTTTTGTTTGTATGTCTGTCTGTCTGTCTGTCTGGATGTTTGCTACCTTTTCACGCGATAATGGCTGAACCTATTTATATGAAAATTGGAATATAAATTAAGTTCGTTGTAACTTAGAATTTAGGCTATATGGCATTTTATTTAAAAGGCGGGTTATAAGGGGGCTTGAATTAAATAAATTGAAATATCTCCCTTATTATTAATTTTCATGAAAAATATTACATAACAAAAGTTTCTTTAAACATAATTTCCGATAAGTTTTATTCTATGCAAAATTTTGAAAGGACTGATATTTAATGAGATAAATAAGTTTCAAAATTACAATAACAACGCCATCTAAGGCGGTGTAATAAAATAAAAAACAAATGACTTCGTCTATAAGGGTTCTTGGACAACAACAATCGAAAGCTATGAAACATAGCCTACAGAGAATGTTTGTTTGTATGAAGTAATATCGGAAGCTAAATTAACCGATTTGTTTATTAATTCACCATTGGAAAGTGTAGTTTCTCTAGACGGACATAATGCTATAATGTTATTACAGTAACTTCTGAGTGAATCGAAGACAGGTAAGATTAAAATAGCTTCTTATGCACAGAAAACTTGACAGGGTATTGTGTACATTCGTTTCCTGTATTTCCTAAAATAATTTTTATGACCAAATGAGTGGTCTCTGGATCAAAATGATCGCATTTTAATTTTTTTAATACATTTTAAGTAACATAATAAAGGATTTATCCTTCTATCAAACACGAATGTTCCCTGGATCAAGTGTCCTATTTTAATTATACTGTAATTACTTTATATTTATTTCTAACGGGTGCAGCGGAGCGCACGGGTACGGCTAGTTAGATAATATCTCGATTACTTTTCCTAATTGCAAGACATATTTTTATTTGTATTTCGCTATGATTGCGCATTCAGTTGAACCGGATTCGATGTCCGGCAGAGAAGTGGATATTCATTTATCTGACAGACGAAGCTTAATGTTGTGGTGTGGGTAGCCATAATCCATGCTGACGAAGTACTCGTAGCAACCTAACACAAGTGACGCTGTGTGAGTGAGTACAGACTGGAGACTGGTCAGCGTGTGAAGCAGCTACTGGAAGAGAGAGGGCCGCAGCCATGTGAAACATGGCTCTGGAGCCACAACTGTCTTCTGTGGATGCCTGCATGAGGAAGCAGCTGTCGCCGACAGCTCACCACAGCCGCAGGAGTTCTTCGCCGGGCAGTTACAGTCGCAAACAACTCCGAGCAAATTTACATCGGAACATGGCCAAGATGATGAGGTAAAGTGTGTTGCATGTTGTACCAGGTGCTCGGTGACGTGCGGCCCATTTTGTTCGTGAGGACGCATGCTTGTTCCTCCGCTTCGTCCCTATAATATTCTTTGCAATAGTCGCCTCGTGGCAGCTATTGTCGTTAACTCATTATTTAGAGTGAAGCATTTTCGTTGCTAGTTCTAATTCCTATTTATGGTGTATTTGGGCTATTCCATATGAAACCGATCACTAAAAAACCTCGAATTTTTTATACTCTATTTTTTCCCCTATCTATACAGGGACATCATTTTATTTTTACTTAAATTTTTATTGTAGAGCCCGGACGAGAAGTTATGGCATCGGCGCGAGGGACGCATTTTAGTTCGTTTGCTTGGACTCGCCCTCACACTCAACTGGAGGGGTGTTGGGTCAGTTGGTTACTAGCATTCCGAGTGATCAGATCGTTCTGCTACTACCGCTATTGCTAACACTGAAAACATTGTCCTTCTGAGCGCCCTCATTATGGCATTGTCTAAGGTGTGAAATCATAGAGTAGTTCATAGTCAAGGACATGAAATAGCACACAATGTATGGAAATTCATGTCAGAAGAGGCTGTAAATGGAATACCAATTCCATTGAAAAGCGTGTGTGCAAGAGTACTGGCTGCCACTGGTATTTCAAAGCGAACCTTGGCAAGAATCAGGAAAGAAGGGAAAAATATTGAGGCAGGAACAGCAGATTCTTTCTCCAGTCCGGAAAAATCACAGCCGAAGAAGAAGATTGTTGCAGCTGTAGACAGTTTTGATGAGGAAGTCATAAGCAGACTCGTCTATAATTTCTACGCTACGCATAAGCAGAGGCCGACTCTGCAATCGCTTCTTCCAAGAATGGATATCAGTGTATGATTATGTGAAGAAAGTAGAGAATAATTACATTGAAATTGAGCACGTGATGGACAGTATTTTTTAGAACATTTCCATAAACTTAGGGACATCTGATTCCAGCACAGATCAGTCGTCTGATTCGGACGGAGAATAAGAATATAAAGATGGAATAGCGGGCGTAATTCCATTAGGTATCTTCGGACTCTTGAGTAGGAAAGTGGTGATACTAAGGTAAGACGAATGTTTTTAGAAAGAGATGAAACGGATATGCCTGCCGCTCTGAGCTTGAGAACCGTAACCCAAACAACCCCCACTCCTGTACCCTGCTGGGCGGCAATTTAAAACTTCGCGCATGTTGGTGCCATAACATCTCGTCTCAGCTCTACCTGAGTTTTTGAATGTACTTCACTCTCACCCCCTCTACTAGTAAACTTTCAACCGTCCATCACACAGAACCGTCCACCACAGTACGTTCCAGAAATATGTTCCCGTTTTCCAGTGACGAAAGAGCTTTCAATATTGAAGTATATTTTCGCACAGGTACTGTCGTCCATTTGCCTAGGTCGCATCCAGGGGGAAACCTGCTTCTGTTCGCCCCTCTGCAAAGTCTAGTGGCTGGGCTGCCTTAGCTCTTTTCTGAAAACATTAATTTCTGTTAGGACTTGGACATTACGTAATATTATAAAATTGTTTAAAATAACTTGAATAAAAGGGCCTCGTTAAGTCATTAACTGTCACGTGATTCCCTTCCCCCTTTCTACTACCCTTCGAGAAAACCACTTGAACGGACAGAAGATAGCATTTCTGAGTAATTTTATTTTTTCGGGTCGGGCAGAAGTGAAGATTAAATTTACAGTACGTAAGGTACTCTTTTATAGAGTAGGTATATAATTATTTCAACATGAGTTACTCGTACGAAGGACGAAAATGGTAATTGGCATTAGATATCTTAGTCTATAGTGCGATAATATGCACAAAAGAATTGAAGCCTTTTTCGAAATGAACGGCCACCATTTTCAAAATTGTGATTATTTTTCAATTTAACTTCATTCTCTATATTGTACGCTAATGTGCTGTAGACAGTATAATATACACCGCATAATGAATACGTTCGCATGGATAACTCAGTTCGTGAGTAAAAACACTCATTGTTAATACTGTACTGTATTTTGATTAAACAAAAACCTAATGAAAATTATCGAACTCAAAATCGTGATATTTCCTAGTTTACATAAAGGATGAACTACTTTTCTTCCCTCCTATACCTAGTAGAGTGATTTCTATTTTACGCCAGTATCATCGAACTTCAGTCTTGGAAGGGGGAGCAAGCGGTGTTTCCGGTTCTAGATCACTGCATAATGAATACGTTCGCATGGATAACTCAGTTCGTGAGTAAAAACACTCATTGTTAATACTGTACTGTATTTTGATTAAACAAAAACCTAATGAAAATTATCGAACTCAAAATCGTGATATTTCCTAGTTTACATAAAGGATGAACTACTTTTCTTCCCTCCTATACCTAGTAGAGTGATTTCTATTTTACGCCAGTATCATCGAACTTCAGTCTTGGAAGGGGGAGCAAACGGTGTTTCCGGTTCTAGATCTTTAATCCGAAGATATAGCCAGGTTAATGTTAAAAATGTTAAAAAAAATAAAATGATGTCCCTGTACAAGGTGCTGAGGAGAGTGCATTTTCAAAAATATACTATCGAAAGTCAAACGGCTTTCGTACTGTTGAGCGACAAATTAGCGTATTTTATAAAAAACAAGCCTCTTTCAGCGCTCAGAACTCTGGAAGCATTTACTGCAGAACATTGAACGGGAGCTCATCTGGAAGCTGACATTTGGTAGGTTATGTTAAGAAGTAATCCCTATTTTTATTGTACACAGAGAGACAGATAATCTGATTTTACTTACTTCTAGGCTTTTTGCTCATTTGTAAAAATGTAAAAAATATTGAGAAAGAACCTTGCATTATTAAGAGGGATTCGGCATTGTTTCCTTAGTGATATGGCAATAAGTTTCGAGGGTATTAAATAGATTATTTTCACCCGCCTGGACTTGAACGGCGCAGTACCGCACGCACTGGCCGAGAGCTGAAGATAAGCGAGCGTTGGGCGTCATTTTACTCCTGTGTTTATGAAAACTTGTGATAAAGCTAGCCCAGCTATGCGCTACTAGACGACACATCACGTGTTTGTCTCCTGACCTTGCTTGCCTCGGCTAGCTCCCGTCTCACAGTCAGCTGGTTAGTTCACGCGCGTACTATTTATTTTCTTTATTTGATATTTTCAATACTTTCTTATCAACATACCATCAGTAAAAAATATGTGTTTATTTTGTACTTTCAATGCGGAATCTAACTATATATTTTTAAAATATTTTTTCCTTGGCAAAGGCGTCTTAATGAGGAAAAATCTGAATTTCTCCATTTCCATAAAAAGTAAGAAAATCTGTTTATATGTCAATATAAACTTTAATTTCTCAAATCAAAATAAACCATGAATTTGATCATTGGGTGAAAGGGTTTCGGAGCTACAACAGTTCAAAGATGCAAATTTTATGAAAATACGATAAATTTAAATATTTTAAATTTAAACTCTATGAAGTTCTGATGCCTAAAACTTTGCACAAAGCATTGTATCACAGTTCTCTACGTACGAAAAAAGTTTCGTTGTATTTAGAAATTGTAAGGTCAATTTTCTCTATATTTCGATCGATTTGAGATGGGATAGCTCATATGTAAAAGTAATACTTGAATTATTTCAGTCGTGCAAAAAATTAAAACTTCCTGGTAGGGTCCCGCCTCAGGATATGCCTTGCCTACAAAACGTATTTGTGATGTGTTAAGTCTGCAAATACCATACAGAATATTTAGCTAAGTTGTACGTAAACAAGTACAGTGGAAGCTCTTAAGTTCGACGGAAAACAGATTCGACATCCTATAGTTCGACTGCTTACGTGGGAGAATTAGACACGCCCCTGTACGGGCACTAAGAAATAGGTTTGCCATTTGAATGGGAATTGGTTCTGTGTCTTGTAATGATACTTTTGTTAAAGGAAACAGACTATTTTATGATTAGGACATCCATATTTAATCACTGATTTTAAATTAATGAACTCTTCTTTTCCTATTTGAGAATTGTGCCGTTTGTGAGACGGAACTGTCGAAACACACTGTGGTACTAGAAGCGCATACACGACTGTGAGATGCGCTCTGTTATCCATTTCTTGAATGCGAGAAACATCAAACCAGCTGACATTCATCGTCAACTTTGTGAGGTGTATGGTGATGATGCCATTAGTGATGGAATGGTCAGGAGATGGGTTAGGAAGTTCAAAGAGGGCCGCGTCTCTGTGCATGACGAGCAGCATACCGGTCGGCCATCTTTGGTCAATGACAATTTGGTGTGTGCTGTCGATGAAAAAAATCATGAGGACAGGAACACATTGACCATCCCTCGTACAGCCCGGATTTGGTTCCGAGTGACTTTCATCTCTTCCAGCACCCCAAGAAGTTCCTCGGTGGTCAACGTTTTGATGGCGACGACACCCAAAATCTCATCTCGAAATTTGGCTGGGAACAAATTGATCATCCCCCCTACAGCCCGGATTTGGTTCCGAGTGACTTTCATCTCTTCCTGCACCTCAAGAAGTTCCTCGGTGGTCAACGTTTTGATGGCGACGACACCCAAAATCTCATCTCGAAATTTGGCTCGGAACAAATTGACCATCCCCCCTACAGCCCGGATTTGGCTCCGAGTGACTTTCATCTCTTCCAGCACCTCAAGAAGTTCCTCGGTGGTGAACGTTTTGATGGTGACGACATCCAAAATCTCATCTCGAAATTTGGCTGGGAACAAATTGACCATCCCCCCTACAGCCCGGATTTGGTTCCGAGTCACTTTCATCTCTTCCTGCACCTCAAGAAGTTCCTCGGTGGTCAACGTTTTGATGGCGACGACACCCAAAATCTCATCTCGAAATTTGGCTCGGAACAAATTGACCACCGCCCTACAGCCCGGATTTGGCTCCGAGTGACTTTCATCTCTTCCTGCACCTCAAGAAGTTCCTCGGTGGTCAACGTTTTGATGGCGACGAAGTGAAAACAGCAGTGCGGGAGTGGTTCGCATTGCAGGGGGCGAATTCTACAATGAGGGGATAGAAAGACTTGTGCCACGACTCGATAAATGCCTCAATAATGGTGGAGATTATGTTGAGAAGTAATTGAAGTGTGGAGAATACAATGCAACAAAAATAGTTTGTAAATATCTTCCCGTTTACTTACTACACCCTTTTGGAACTTACTTTAAGAACACGCTTCGTATTAACTCAGGCCTCCACAAATGAAGTCACTAAGAAAGCTGTTTATTAAAAAGAATGTAGGCCTACTTAGAGTTAATTGAAATGGCATTTGTTTGTCCCTGATTACGATTGGGAAAGTGGATGTATGGAAGGTTAAAATAGTAATTATCATCATCCTTAGAAAATCGTTATTTTATCGACTTCAAAAATAAATTATACGGAACTTTTTTAAATTTTAAGATACACCTTTTTCATTGTCATGTATATTTTAATGGAAAAACTTAATGCTAATGAAAAATTCTGTCTTCTCACTATAGAAGCGTAACATAAATGAGAGAGCTATAGGCCTACATATAGGCTGTCTATATCCATTTGATCTAAGTTTGTGAAAAAAAATATATACGAGTATATATGTATACAGTTTATGTATTAATTTTGTAGCTTACAATTTATAAATGAGGCCAGATTTTAACTTTAAATTACATACAAATATAATGGCTTCTATATATAATCCAGATAACGAAATATACTTTAAAGCATATACACGGTGTCTACCATGAGTTCCCAACATTTTGAAATATATTACTTTTACATGTCATGTTATAGACTACAGCTATGGTTCTGACGGAATAGAAACGGAAGCTCACATGTATTGCACGCCAAGACCACAGTGGCGCTGCAACAGTCAATTATTTTTAAAATGGCGATTTCGAACGAGCTTGATACACAGAAACAAATCGAGTTGGACCGTCACGTCCTATGCTACGATTTATGAATGTGTCATTCCGGAAATTTCGTACGTAACTACTCCAATGAGATAGCGCGCCATCTTGCTCGAAAATTGCTGGCTGCAATCTCTGGCATGACAAATTTCTCCAGCGTGTCCAAGTAAATGTTTGCAGTAGCACTGCTCAACGAACATGGCTCAGCAATGGTTGTGCAGAAGATATCACACATTACTTTTTGGAACACTGCGCACGTGTTATATGAGTACATGAGGTTTTTCGGAGGCACACAAGAAATGTGAAAATGTGAGATGAAAAGTTTTCGTCATCAGCAATGCGATCTGCATCTGATTGCAAATGAAGACAGCGGGAAGAACGCTTCATGTCACATGTCTGTGGTTTTGAGATAACCCCAGCATTACATAGTGGACATGGAGCATTCTTTTCCCTGTGACGGCCTACTTTCAAAGCGGCTCGGATCATTTTTCCGTTCCATGCTTTAGAAACGTGATTTTGTTTCCTGTGGGGTGTGTTAGTGTAGTGTAATGTGGAGTCAAAATGTGTGTTCTGAAATTGAGTTGTGTGTTGGGAATTTCATTTGGATGGTTTTTTGTGTGCTTGTGTATTTCGTATTGTTTTAGTGTGTTTAGTTTCTGGCTTTTTGGTTAGATGTGTAGAATTTCCATGTCTGTGTTGATGTCTCTGTAGATGTGGGTAGCATTTGTGATGTGTTCTGCATATGTGGAAGTGTTTTGTAGTTTTGTTATGGGTGTGATGTGTTCTTTGTAACGTGTTTGAAATGATCTGTCTGTCTGTAGAAGTTGTTGCTGGTGTTACATTTGAGTTTGATACGCCTGTGTGATTGTATTTGTTTGTTTGTTTCTGTGTTGAGATGTTGTTGTAGAGTATTATTTCTTCTGTATGCGATGTTGTAATTTAATTTATTGAATGAGGTTGCAATTTTATGTGTGTTTTTGTTTTCGTATGTTAGTGTGATGTATTTTTTGTGTTCTTGTGTTTGTATGTTCTTGCAAAGCCACCAGTTGGCAGCACCCAAAAGTGGACACGAAGCATTTATCCCGCTTGGTCTTCAAATGATTCTCACTTTGGCTTGATATTCTGCAAAATCAGTAGCTTGTACGCGTAGAAGAGTTATCGAAGGTGAAGAACTTTATGAACCGAAGTCTTGAATGTCGGATAGGTTCGTTCTCATGATGCTACTGATGCCACGACATTGCTGTCATGACATCCGCTGTCATGTCAGTTATAACTCGACCGAGGCGAGTGGAGACGCGGGCGTAATGTAAACTATCGCGATGATGCTATACGAACGCTCCGGGCTGCAGGACTCCACTGGCCTTGGTCGAGTAATACCTGTTCACACGAGGACTGTCTAAATGTCTTGGTATATTCGTCCGCCGGTTACAGCTAGCAGAGGTGAAAAATTTCATTAAACATTTATCGTATCATAGCGCCTACGATAGTCAACAATCGCACTGTTATTTTTATGGTTGATAGGTCAGTGTATAAGGAAAGCATAGAAACCAGAGGTCTGCATCGGACGTTTTCGCTCGAGCGCCAAGTAGTTCATAGCATAATCCGATAGGTAGCGCACATGCGTGATGGGTAAAATTGTCACGAGCGATAAATCTTCGAACGGTATAAGCCGAGCGTTAGACATTCGTTCTTGTTACAGTGATGAACTGTGTAGTAACATCATAGATGTTTATCATTTCAAAACTTTGCAATGTTTAACTAATCTCTCCATAGTACAACTACAAAACTTGCTTTAAAATGCAATATAAATGTTGTAGGTTTTTTTTTTTCTCCCACACAAGTGATTTTGTTTTTGCCACATCTGATGGATGTTATTGGATGTAAATGTAATTATTATAAATGGAGAATACACTCACGATAATGCAAGAACTGTATCAAGTTTTCTAGCAATAATAATAATAATAATAATAATAATAATAATAATAATAATAATAATAATCTCTAATAATTAGTGTATCAATCTTTGCGTCTGTAACAGTTGTGCAGCATGATTATTCGTTTTATTATATTTTCTGTGACGTTATCTCTGTACTAATATTGTTATTAATCTACTGCTATATCAATAATATTTTGTAAAACGTTTCTACATTGTCGCAGTATATAGGCGGAACACTATGTACGGACCTATCATATTATATATGTGGTAAATCAAACATTGAATAATTATTAATTAGCAATAATAACTGTATATCGAAGTTTTTCATACTATTTTATTTATAACTTCATGTTCCTGTTTTGGTACGTTCCATTGACTGTTCCATTAAACGTTTGTCATAAACGCAGAAAATAAAGCCTTATTTTTACCATGTGAACAAAACATATGTGTATCTTATCTGTCGCCTTCCATACAAGATAAGAAATGCCGGTGAGATGACCTTGTATTGTGTTTGTATTTATTACGAGCGTATCACGACCGATCGTATCTCACTCGAGGGTGCGACACTCGACCGAGTTCAAGCGAACGATTTAACTCCAATGCAGCACTCTGATAGAAACAAACCCTAATTCAAAATCGTTTTTTTTTCTATGCCCAAGGTTGCGGGTTCGATCCCGGGCCAGGTCGATGGCATTTAAGTGTGCTTAAATGCGACAGGCTCATGTCAGTAGATTTACTGGCATGTAAAAGAACTCCTGCGGGACAAAATTTTGGCACATCCGGCGACGCTGATATAACCTCTGCAGTTGCGAGCGTCGTTAAATAAAACATAACATTAAAAATCGTTTTTGAAAAGCGAGAACAAATATTAACTTCGAAGAGGTATGTTCAAAATAGACATTTACACCTCCAGAAGTTGGTTAGCGGCAAACTTTTTTTATTTTTCACGTTAGAGGGAGGGGGATCAAAGCGAAAGGAATGCTGGGAAAGAATGGAAATTACGTGTGAAAGTTGCCGCTATTAAAAATCTTTGCTGCCTTACGAATCACAACGAATTAAACAAACGAGCGTTTTCATTTGGCGGAGAACTCAAGACTGAACCTTTTATCTCTTTTCCAGAAGAAACGGTACCTAGCTTCTTACAGAAATCTTAGCGCTGATTTAAAAACAGTTTATAAAATGTTTTCATCACTTAAGTTTTTTTAATTAATCGTGAGTTTTTAAATTTAATTAGGGTATTAAAACAAATCTAATTAAAATATTAAAATGAGTGTACTGAAGATATTACAAGAAAATAATCAAAATGGCGGACGATGATCCCTAATATTCTTACTGAGCCCTAGATGTCGTGCTTGCGGTTGCAAACGTCTGTGAAGGAGAGAACACACACAAAAATGAAAGGAGTGTGGGTTAGAAAATAGTCGACGTAAAAAAAAAATAAGTGCCTCGGAAACATTGCATTAGAAGGTTCTCGATCATTTAGCAGCTTTCTAAACATTTATGAGAACATATTTTTCATGTGTTTAATTTTCATCAATTTTTATAGGTTTTACCCAAGATACAAAAACAAAACAATACCAACTTTACTAATATTTTTAACAGACGAATACTCCCTTGAATGTATAGTAGCTACATTGACTAAAATGTGTTTTCGATGAAAAAATACCATGGAATTTATACAGTATTTGCAGTTCTGAATATATGATTGTGCAAAAATAGTATACAATACACATGTGATCAGTACGTAACAGAATCTGGGAATCAGAAAAGATTCGATTTCGTCTCGCCTTTGACCTTTCCTCGATTTTGTTATAATGCGTCCTTCTAGAAAAGACAGAAAAGCGCTGATACCGAGTCTGAAGTCTGGGAGGGGTTTGTCCTATTGGTGATAGAGACCGTTACAATACCGAGAAAATTTTGCCAAAATATGAAATTTATTTTGTCGATATATAAAATAAATATTTGTATGCAAAATAGCTTCCTTCCCAAATCATTCCGAGCAGGGTTACGTCATTACTTACAAACTAAAACTTAAGAGATTAATAGTTGCGTCTGTATTTAATATGCTACCAATTAAAATGCAATAAACCTGCATAATGAAACAGTTTTTCAGAATAATTAAATCCTTACCTGAATTCGAGAACTAAGTGAGTAATTATATTAAATATGTTTATGCTCGACCATGCCGAAATGTAGTAATTATACACCTGGTAGTAGCCCTTTAATGCACCTCATTAAAGTACACCTATTCATTATAATTCAGTTGTTCAGCCAATGAAAAATCACCATTATACCATTATAAAACCGCAAGTATCGATTATTCTCGGATATGCAATCGAAAGACAATTAGGGAAAAGTCACGGAGGCTGGAAATCCAATACTGTCGCAGAAGGTTATGTTCTGTTACTATAATAATTAGCGTTAATTGTAAAAAAATATTCAAATAAATTCAATTTGTCATCTCGTTTTTCAATTCTAAATCAATTTCCAGGTTACATCAAGACTAATCTTCATGTTATTCTCTAGATTATATCAAGGTCAGTGACATTCATGCCTCGGAAAAAAACAATACTTTCGCGTCTGCACACATCTCACAATTCAGGTCAGTTCCGCTCCTCACTTACATAACCATAACATGAATACTTATGAATAATTTCAAGTTAGAAATATGGTCGAGCATAAAAAGTCGTATGAAACTTGCCTATAATGGTAATTAAGACGCTCGTATGAAAATTATGAAAGTCGCTTGCGCTCGTTTCATAAACATACTCGCGTCTTACTGCCATTATAGGCTCGTTGCATAATGTACTATTTGTTTATAGCAATGTACTAATTTTGTATCATACGGTTGTGTGGAAGAGAAAGCCGAATGGCTTTAACTGACCCAGTTAAAATAAATTATTATTATTATTATTATTATTATTATTATTATTATTATTATACCGAAAAAAGATAGTTCTTATATTCTCTGGACTGAACAGTGGTTACAATATAACACAAAGTAACTTTTCTGTATTAATATTGTTTTGTACGACGAAAAATGAATGAATTAGAAAAAAAAAAAAGAGAAATTAAGTAGGCTAGACAGTAAAATTGATGGTTGAAACCCGTTAAAAATATTAATTTACACTATGTAAGTAGGCATGATGCCACTGAAGAGACCTGCACCGAATTCGGAAGAATGAGCAAAGGAGGAATAGGAACCATTTACAGTTATTTTGTTTTGGCTCCTTGAATTTATTGACGCTACTAGTTCAATGACTGTAAAGGGGAACTTTACTTTGCTCTTCGGAATCCCGGAATGTTGGTGGAATGGGTCGCTTGAGTCTTTCATTTCAACTGTTTCGTGAAAAACCTCTGTTATCTCCTTGTAATACGTATATGGAAAGTCCGGTTCGCTGATAGTGTAGTTATAGAAGTATTAACGGAGAGAAAAAATCCTAGCAAAATAAAAAAAATGGAACAACTGGATAATACGCACGGCAGACCAACATCGATAGTCGACTCTACTCGCTGGCCACTAGTCACCGGGCCGTACCGAGCCGCATCAAACAAAATATAATCGAAATGGTGGTAGTCAAATTCGCGACTATATTCTTAAATAATTCACTCCATTAGTCAAGTTCAAGGTTTTATGTAGTACAACGGCGGTTTTTTGAATGCATTAAGAGAACATGAAGATGTAATAAGATAATAAACTAGGTTATCACAAGGAAATTAACAGGAAAAAAGGTGTGTTTCACAGAATACCATTAAAATGACGGAAAGTAAATTTCCGGTTAATGTTCGCCAAAGCGTAAAGTACGTAATTATGACAGCGTTGCTGTTTTATTTCTGGCCTATAGAAAAATACCTAGCCTTTTACGAAAAAAAATTTAGGGACCATGAAATTATTCACCGCTTACATTATAGGCCTATCATTTATTAACAATATTACGAATCAAAAACTGTCATATTATATAATTTTAACTACTACATGGACGAATGAAATCAAGCTAACCTAACCAAAGCTAACCTAACCTAACCAAAGCTAACCTAACCTAACCTAACCTAACCAAAGCTAACCTAACCTAACCTAACCAAAGCTAAGCTAACCTAACCAAAACTAACCTAACCTAACCAAAGCTAATCTAACCTAACCAAAGCTAACCTAACCTAACCTAAGCTAAGCTAACCTAACCTAACATAACATAACCTTCGTAAATGCAAGGCCTGTAACCGGAGCAAGAAGGGATCTCAATCATTTAATCTGCAAGTACACGCAAAAATAAATTCAAGTAAGGATCACGCTCCCACTGCATGAGAGGTTCGCGCCTGCGCTACAGCAAAACTGTTTCTGTCCCGAGCCTCTCATCTAAGGCACTCGTCATAATTTACTCGCAATATTTACGCAAATTGTCGCTAACAGTGGTGCTATCTCTCAATAATGTTCAGAACGAAGGAGGTAGACAGAGAAAGAAAAATTCCTCCCGCCAACTATGCCACACACCAACGTCATGTTCTTATGTTGGTGACATTGTGTATTTACTTAAATTTGGTGGTAAACGTAACGGCACGGTTCAAAGCGACCGTGCTAATTCTCCAGTATAGCGAAAAAAAATTCAAGATATTTATTAAATATGAAAATGTTAGCAAGACATTGTTAAATTAAATTTGTTGGCGTTATTTGTACCCCTACACATCGTGAATCCTGGAACATTGTTCCCAAGCCGCCAGCAGGAATGGTTCATAATATGATATTCTATATTTTGCCTGTCACTAGTGATAGTATTCCAGGAACACCACAATATCAAACGAGGCCATAGGCCTAACGAAATTCACACATAACACAACACGTGGTCGAGTTTACGACAGTGTCACGATAGAGCTGTCTCATGATGCAGTTCGCAGTAGTGTCACGGAAGCGCTAGTGCCGCTGCTCTGGTCGCGACACCGCTGCCACGACACAGGGATGGTGGCATAAAAACGATGACACTATTGCGACATTTACTCTCATGGTTAGATTTTAATCTGCTAGCACTCAACATAGATAATAGTAATATGCGTTACAAGAGCGGTATGTTGACGTTTTCATGGTCGAGGAAAAGATTGAAAAAGCGAAACGTAGTTGAGCTTTTTTAATTTCTGAGAACATGAAAACAAACATACCGCTCGTGTATCGTACATTATTTTGTGCGAAGATCGTTTATTACATACCTGAAAGACGAATTTCTAATTAGTTGCAATGAAATCTCCATCTTGGTTTCTGTTTAATGACGGCAACTTTAGAAAACAAAAATATCTATACTCCAGCAGGCCGTGATATACGTCTGTCTTTTTTTTCCCCCTGTCTATAAATGCGAACTTAAAACAAACGGTAAGGTTATGTAATGATTTATTTTTCATTTTAATATTTTAACAATATTATTTATATAACATATTGCAGTAATAACATCGGCATCTGGAGTCTTGTTGATTTTTTCACGGCTTCCTTAATGTTACTTGTATCAGGAATACAACAGCTTTCGTGGAGTAGTAGACTTCACTTAATTTTTGCAAATATTTAAAAACAATAATTAACAGTGCAATTTAGGTGAAATTGCAGTGGTAAGTTTCCAATTTATAATTATTACTATGTTAAACGTCTCTAAAAATAATGTGTTAAAAGCCTAAAGCAGTAAATGAATGTCGCGCTTAAGCGGTAAGAGGAGGGAAATTGTTATGTGTGTTACGTTGGGAATACTGAATGTGGTATTTCACACTTACCGCGTATTGGTTCTGTGCGGAAAACAAGCAAATACGCACGATCTCGCACAAAACAACTTCCATTCCCTTTTCTTTAAATAAAACAGGTCTCCCTACAGTGGAAAACAACTATAATTTAAAAATTCGTAGCAATAACTGTACAAATATCTATAATAAATTTCAATTGCCCTAAACTACGTCCATTAACCCACGTGAAATATTTAGGTATCTTCATCGATCAAAATTTAAAATGGAATTTTCATATCAACTACTTATGTCTTAAATTACGTAAAACTCTATACAAATTTGTTCAACTGCGTCGCTTTATGCCAGTAAAACTATTGAGAACAACATTTTTAGCCCTTGTTCAGTCCATAATACAGTATGGATTATAGGATGGGGTGGATTATCACAGAGTACCATTCGCCCATTAATATTACTACATAAAATAATTATTAAAATACGTTTAAGAAGAAAACTTGATCATCCAGCTCATCTCATATATAAGGAATTTAATGTTCTAAATATCAAGGAAATTTATATGTATACTATTTTGAATCACTACCATAAATATCAAGCTAAATTCATATCATCCGATCATGGCCACAACACAAGAAGATACAATATTTCGCTCCCCCTCATTGAACCAAAATGTAAGACTGAAGCAGATCTAAGGCACAGTTCCAAGATTATACAATGATTTTATAAAGAGGAATCTTAAACTAAAATTATTAAACAATATATATTCAAAAAACAAGTGCTTGAACTGTTTTTAAAATTATAATAATGTAAATTCTTATTCTTTCTTTATTTTTTTTGTCACCTTAACAATGTTGTATTCTTAACTTAGTATGTGTATATGTACTGTAGGCTATGGTACCGTTACTTTGTTTGTTTTTGTTTTTATTATTATTCTTTTTAAACTTTATGTGTAATTACATTTAACAGTTTCATCACAGTTGTGATTATTATTATTATTATTATTATTAGGCTATTATTATTATTATTATTATTATTATTATTATTATTATTATTTCATTTATTTTTTTCTTCTATCCAGTTTCCATTATTGGTCACACCCGACCTCAAGCATCTTGCTTTTTCAGGTGTGACCCAGTTACCTTGTATTTGTACAATAAATTGTAACATGTAGGCTATTTTACTATGAGATTGGTAATCAATTTCGAATTTTGAAGAATATTCATATACGAATATTACAATAATATTGTAAAATATTTGTTATTGTATGTAATTTTTGCTTGCAGTAAAATCTTTGTGATCTTTGTAATGACAGCAATGTCGCGACATTAGTACCATCGTGAGAACGAGCCTTTAATATGCACACGACGGAAGTTTATTTGTAGTTGCGTAATCGATTTTGTTTCTGTGTATCGTCGCACAACGCACCTCGCTCGTTTGCTCTGAATTGCCGTAAAAGAATGAATAATGATTGTTGTAGCGCTACTGCGATTCAGTCGCACGCTACACTGTTACCACAGTCTACTACATACAGTCGCGAAGCTCAATATGTAGTAAAAATGCAAACAGGGGTAGTTGCCCACCACTAGGATCGCTACTATCGCCTCATCATCGCAGATCTCTCTCCTAGCAGCCGACAAAACATGTTACACTTTCGTTGTCGTGTTCTTTTGGAAAAATTAACACCTTCCTTCCATTATTGAAATATTAAATGCATAAAGTTAATTTATTATTTTAATGAAGTATATTAAATTCCACCATAAACTCGAAGATACCTGCAAGAAATAAGTTAATATAATTTTCGTTTGTGCAAAACGAACTGAAATTTACTATAATAGCTTCACTCATTCAAGATTATAGCGATAGCGATAATTGACTATGAAACCAATAAATATTAATTTGCATTTCTCTTTACAACAATAATAATGGAAATATGAATTAATGGAGTAACTTACGTGTACCGGTACTTGTAGTGTAGGCTTACATAGTTAACAAAGTGGGATGAGGTTAAGCAATAATAATCACACCAGAATTGGAAATAAAACGTGATCAATACATTTTATTGTAACAGACTTTTTCTACGTCTCTAGTTAAAGCAACAAATAAAAATAACAACAAAATTAACAGCTATAATTAAAAACATATCCTTTGAAGAAAAACGTAGGCCTAAGCGATAATAATACCACCAGAACTGAAAATAAAACGTGATCAGTAAAGTTCATTAAAACAAACTTAATTTTTCTACGTCTTTAATAAAGTAACACATAAAAATAATAACAAAATTAATAGCTACAATTAAAAATATATCCTCTGAAAAAAAAAGTAGACCTAACCTTTATTTCTCTGGAAATTTAGCAGCCTAAGTGACAGAACTTTGACCGGTATCTAATGTCCTTTCGGTTAGACTGAAACATTTCATTGTGAAATTTAAGGATATAATGTATTCTAACAGTCACAAAGAACTTCAAATTAAGAGTTTTGTTTCTGCACAGCATTCTTGTGGAAACCCAGGAACCTTTCTGAATCTTTCGGAAATCGGAAAAAGGATAACTCTGGCCTCTTTCTCTTACTGTTGCTACAATTTATAGCACTACAAACGTCTCCTCCTTGTCCCATATTATTATTCCAATTATTATATTTTAGCCATTAACATTTCCATTATAACCAATAACGAACATTTCACAAGCATCAATGTGAAATACGCAACGAGCTAGCACTCGATAGAAATACGACACAATCCAAAGTCGACCATGGACAGTCTATTGTTTTTAGTTGCTAACCCTTGGAGCGCTTTATCATGAGATTTGCAAAAAAACACCTCAAGCTTCGCGACTGTATATAGTAGACTGTGCTATTACCACATAAACTTACGACTTTTTACTTCTGTTCCGTCCAGAACCACAGCCGTGCAGCCTGAAATGTAAAAGTAATTGATTTGCAAGATGTTGGAGTCTCATGATGTACACGTGTGTAAAAGAGAGTTATATTAAATTATTTAATTTAGTCCAAGAGATTAAATCTTTGCCCATAATGGGTTGTAATCTGCATCATGATAAGAAACTCGAATTATTGTTATGGAACGCATAAAACATGAAGTATGCATCACCGTTATGAAAGTAATTTTTATTTAATGTATTAAATGTAAATTTGTAGCTGTATGCTGTAGATATCAATGTGCGTAGTTTGAAGGGAGTTTTCTACAGGACCTCATTAACAGTTCCCATGTCAGTTGACAGTTGAAATCATTGCATCTATTTCCTCCTCCTAAATCAGTTTTATTTCGTTTCCAGTCTGGTACGCATATTTTGATATTTTTTTCTTTTGTGTACTTCTTTTTAACTTTTACAGAATTGGATAGAAATGTTTTAAAAGTGCAATTTATCCATCAATATGGTATGTGATATATGATCGCATTTCTTCATAAGTTACTCCTACTGTCGGAACTCTAATTTATATGTGCTACAGTGAGCACATTTATCATTATTATCATTATTATTATTATCATCGTCATCATTTCGTGTAGATATGTTACTGTTAAAACCCGAAATCCGACAAAACCAGTTTCAGCTAGTAAAAACTAGTTTTAAAAATGTAGATAGAAAGCGAGTTTTCGTAAGATCTAGAAAAGTGACAGGTTAGGTTTGATTTGTTTATGTTTTTGAATTTAGGCTTTTACCAAACAAAAACCTAAACAAACCAAACCTAACCTGTCATTGATTCTAGATCTTACGAAAACTCGCTTTCTATCTACCTGTAGACATTGTTCTTACTAGTAGAAACAGGTTTTGACGGATTTCGGGTTTTAACGGTAACATATATATTATATACTAGTACAAGTGTTCTGAAACGTGTTACTTTCAGTGCTTGTCTCAGGCAGTAGTCTCCGTTTCTTCGTGTAACTTCCATGTGTTCTGCAACGTGTTCCTTAGTTGCGATGCTTGTCTCAGGCGATATTCCCGGCTTTGTAGAAGCAACGTAATATTCTTTACGCTACACTGGTTGCCAAGTGGTGTCAGAAATACAGAATGTAATCTTATCTAATTATAAGTTGTTTGTTTGGGACGAAGTTCAAATGATTGTATCTAGACTAGGAGATGAACAGGGAAGTACTTCACTCTGCAGGTTGTTAGGTGTGTATTACAGGTGTAATAGGCTATATTGTTCCACAAAATACACAAATAGAATTAGCAATGGATTAAATGTACTGCAGGACTGCTCTTTTCTCCTTGATAATGATAAATGATAATATTTAGACATAAAAATCGTGAATCTGCTTTATTCGGCAAATTGAGCAATTAATAGGTAGGAAGGATTGTATGTCGGATAATACCAGTTAGGCCTGGTTTGATTGGGCTCTTGGGAATATCAAGAAGGAATTGCAGAAGTGACCACGGCATTTGTACTATGAATAGTTTCTACTCTCATTCATAACGTTATCACTATTTATATTGCCATGATGTCACCGACAAAACCTTTTTCGACATTGTCTTCAGATGTCCCCATAAGAAATCAATTGGATTAAGATTGGTGTTATTGCTGGCCATGGGACCGGACCTTGATAACCAATCTGTCACCAAATGTTGTCGTCAGCTGTTGCCTTGCCGCAACACTGAAGTGCACAGGAGCTCCGTCATGCTGGAACCATGCAAGCAGTACCCCTTCCAATAAAATGGCCAGCACGTTTCACAAAAAGTCCCTGTAATTTTATTCCCTTAAGCGATTTGTCATGACACGTGTGTCTTGTTACTGATGTCACAGTACACATTTACACTAAATCGCACTGATGATATCTGCCTGCATTGCTCCAAAATGTGCTAGTTGTGAGTGAAAAATACCATCCCGTGTGAAAGTTGCTTCATCAGTGAACAGTACACAACTTGCGAACTGGAGTATCACTGCACTATGATGCAAAATCCAAATGGACGTCGGCTAGTTCTCTCAGGCCCTAACGCTCCATTTTTTTAATGTTGACTCACTGATGACTGAGCTTTCAATAAAGACAACAGACAATGACGAATAAATGCGCATAGCAACAACAATCACAGTGTGGAAAAAAAGTCGCAACACTAAAACACTTGCAGCGCCGTATCGGTGCGAGATAGGACACACATTGATTAATGAAAATTGTTTGTTTTAGTACCTTTACTCTATCATATTCTTCTGTAACATAAGTTCTGAATCACCCTGTATAGTCAAGTTGTGTGTACATTGGTTGCCAAAGTGTCCCGGATCGTGAGCCTGCTCTAAGTTTTGTATTCTGATATTGTTTTCTTTCAAAAAGCTCCAAATAACTTCACAATTTTATCGTTCGTCTGACCTGCTAATAGTATAAAAAATTTCAATTATTACAGGGGAGACTTGTAGGCTACCTTTAAGCACTTTTCACATTTTATTTATTTATTTATTTATTTATTTTAATTTTTGAAAATGAAAGTTTTTAAATGAAAAAATGCTTGAAATAATTATTGAAGATTCCTTTACAACTTCCTGTATGTATTTTCCTGTTTTACAGATCTATTAAGGCTGGAAAAATAAAATGAAAGGATATGTAATGTGTTCAAAGATACAACAGGTTCATGTACCTTGGAACATACCCTTTTGTAAGTTGGAACACATGAAATATAGGTGGGAATATAGCTGTAAAAACTGACAATCATATTTAAAATGTATTTGCAATCATAAACCAGAGCAGGCTTCTCTGATTTAGATTTTATTTCCTGCAGGAGCAATAACTGCTTCAACAGCTTTCTTCAAGGCTTCCGGATCAACTGGGGGTCTCTTTAACTCCAGACTTACTTCGTGACATGATTTTAAAATAAAAGAAAAACAAAAACCGATACTATCATATACCTTGGAACATGTTTCATGGTGCAACATGTTGTGTGTTCAAAGGTACAAGAGGATACACTTTTAAACAAATATGGCTCCCAAAACTAGAGATTCGAATAAATCATAGAAATTAAAATATGTTATTACTCACCAGATGATAGGGAACACACCGTACTTGAAAGATATTAACATATGCAATCTGGTTTTGTGTTAGAAAACATATCAATGAACGAAATGTTTACTTTTGGTACTAACAAAAACTTCTTTTGTCCACGGAACTCACACTTTGCAGTAAATCAAACTGAAACTATGACCAGAGCTACTTAGCGGCTTTCTCTACAATCTACTTCAGTTTCAGTCCTCTAGGTAGCAGCAAAAATTAAAAAAACAAAAATGTTCAAAGGTACACTATGCTGAAGGTACAACAGTCTCCCCTACTCTGTCGTCAATTTTCGTCCAAGTTTCAGAAGCACAGAGTAATACTAATTTGGATTAAGCTCCGCAGTTCACTTCTACTTCTAACATGCGAAACGTTGCATCTGTACGATATTTTAAGACATAATTATCAGCTCGTAGTTGGCACTTACGTATGCCTCGTCATGTTCCATTTAATGGCTGAAGATGAGATTTTGGACTGCTTTGATTGTTTACATGGTGCATCTTCCCCCCTTACTGGCACACAGCTGTACTAACCTGCATCATTCGAGAGAGCGGCAAGGATGCGTTTTGTGGATGGCCTTTAAGCTGTATTGCTACCGACCTTGACCTTGACCTTGACGTTGAGTCTTGTTGCCGGCACCCAGTAAGCACGTGTTCATCTACTTGAACGCCTTGGAGTCAACTGCAAATTTGAAAGACGACATATTCGTATTATCTTTTCGCATTGAAACCGGCTGTAATCATTATGTCATATAAGTTTAAAAAGTAAGGCAGTTTATCTTACGTTTGGTGTTCTATGGAATGCCGTTTATATGCAATCGAGATTACGAAAGCTTATTTGGGGGCATATTAAATAATTTATTAATTCATGTATGTTTTTTGAGTAACAGTTGTTGAAAACTCTGGGCTTCTATCTGAGTATTTGGAGTACAATGTACAGGGTGATTAGCAAAAGCGTCAGATTAATAAGATACGAGCTTAAACATGTCTGATGAAAGATTGATGGAACGGAGAAAAATTCTCTCCGGCGCCGGGATTTGAACCCGGGTTTTCAGCTCTACGTGCTGATGCTTTATCCACTAAGCCACGCCGGATACAACCCCGACGCCGGTTAGAATCGTCTCAGATTAAGCTCCATCTCTTGGGTTCCCTCTAGTGGCCGCCCTCTCCGCTACGTCATAGATGTCTATGAACGCAGGACCGAAGTCCATACATGTGTTGAGGTGCACTCGAATGAGTGACTGGTTGTCCGGGATCCGACGGTATGGGCGCCGTCTTAAATCACAAAGTGATTTATTACGCATATCATATATTTTGATGTACCGAAGTACATATGATATTTCCATGCAGATATTCTGCGTCATCATATGATGAAAGAGTGATGGAACGGAGAGGGAACCCAAGAGATGGAGCTTAATCTGAGGCGATTCTAACCGGCGTCGGGGTTGTATCCGGCGTGGCTTAGTGGATAAAGCATCAGCACGTAGAGCTGAAAACCCGGGTTCAAATCCCGGCGCCGGAGAGAATTTTTCTCCGTTCCATCACTCTTTCATCATATGATGACGCAGAATATCTGCATGGAAATATCATACGTACTTCGGTACATCAAAATATATTAAACATGTCTGTTATTGTTTTCCATATTATCTACAATTGAGGGGCTTAGAACAAAAAGCAGGTGACAGAAACCTAGTTTTGAGGAAATTACAGTTAAAGTTCTACATGCAATGAAATATTATGGACTAGTCTGGTGAAATGATGCCCATATAGCAGCACTGCACAGTGATCGCTTACCTGATTTTATCCCAAAGAAACATCATTTTGGGCTATCACAACACGCACTTACCTCATTTTTTTTAATAATGTCACTTACCTCCTTTTTGTTCTAAGCCCCGCAATTATTGTTTCAATTTATTTACACTTATTATGTCGTAGAAATATAGTTGTAATAACCACTGTCATACGTTAAAATAAAAACTAAGTTGTAAATTACGTACAGACGTGGACAAATTATTAACAAAATTCACGATTTTTATGATAATTCTGTTTACAAAATTTGACTTTTCAATTTAAACTACAGTTGACAATTTTGCAGATTTCCATCATTACAGTAGACAGAAATATGCAAAAATGTCAACTGTAGTTTAAATTGAAGAGTCAAGTTTTGTAAAAATATATAATAAAAATCTTCAGTTTTGCTAATAATTTGGAAATATCCAAAATGTCAACTGTAGTCCAAATTGAAGAATCGAATTTTGTAAAAATATACAATAAAAACCTTCAGTTTTGCTAATAATTTGTAAATATGCAAAAATATCAAATGTAGTCCAAATTGAAGATTTAAATTTTGAAAAATATACAATACAAATCTTCAATTTGGCTAATTATCTGGAAATACGCAAAAATGTCAACTGTAGTCTAAATTGAAGAATCATATTTTGTAAAAATATATAATAAAAAGCTTCAATTTTGCTAATAATTTGTCCACGTCTGTACTTATTATCTACAATTTTATTTACATTTTAAAATTATTTTTATATAATGTAAATCTGAGTTGATGTACTGTTTTGTACCTCTCAACACGTGCTCGACGTTTTTCATATTATATCTTACATTTATTTATTTTTTTTTTCCTGTAACCACTACAGGTTGCCATTGACAAAGAGTACCATGATACAATAAATAGAGTAATGCCTTGAGGCTTAGTGATACATTGTTATTAGAGTGAAAAATAACAATTTGAATTATATTGAAACGCATGATGATAAACGAAGTAACGTCAAGGAGATGCGAATTAAAGTCATGGTCCATATGTATGATGCCTGAAAATAGCTATTGATCCTTTGAGTGCTGCAATTGTTAGATCTGCTAAGGCCAAAAGATTTACAGAAGTCGACTAGGAACCGGGGTATGGTCCCACGGGCTCCTATCATTAGTCCCGTAATGACGATGGATTCCAGATAGTATTTGTCCTTACAAAAATTGATGGAAAGTTTATATATATATATATATATATATATATATATATATATATATATACTGTATTCCTTTTTTCCTCGTGTACTTCTTCTGGCTGATGTTCACGCGACTCGAATCTCACAGTAGGGTCTATGATGTAACCTTCAAGAGAGGGAGGTTTAAATGCAATTATGTCGATTCTTCGATTACTGCCCTCACTGGATATGCCATGTACTTCTTCATATACTGAATAACCTTTGTTCCTTAAGGCAGTTGCTATTATAGATCTTACTGTATGATGCCGCGTATTTCGTAGAAGTTGACCGTGTGGACAGGCCCCCAGGACATGGACAAGGGTTTCAACCTCCCTGTCGCAACGTCGACAGAGGTTACTGCCCGAAGACCTGCCAGGTACATTACGCACAGCTGATACGTTAGCATTCATCTTCCCTCCACTCACTACAGGAAAGACCCTTGTGATTCCGGATCCACTTATTGGCCGGGGTATATTGTTGGTATAAGAGCACGCCTTTGCCTTTATGTTTTTTCTGGCTCCAGTTCTCAAACGCTTTTTCTCTTAATATTTGCCGTACCTTTCGCGTATCTACAGTGTTGTATTTGTCTAAAATATTAGCCGATTCGGTGATATTGAGTGCTGTTAGACTGGATGTAATTTCTTGGGTTAATTGCCTTGTAGCATGTAGGAAGGAATTATTGGATTGAAGCAATATCTTATATGCGTTTATATTTTGTAAGTGTAATTCCCATGCTGAACAGAATAAACCTAATCCCTTGAATTTTGTGTCTGTATACAACATATCTGTAGGAAGGTCATTAGGCAGTTGCAGTATTTCTTTCACCGCACCCCTCGTCATAATATCAGTATGTACTATGCTTATATAAATGTGATAAAACTTAAACTTTCACTTAAAACAGTGACCGGCACGTTCCGTGCTCTGTGACGTCATACCATGGAGCCGCCACTCTCTTTGCTCGGCAATCTCTGCATAATGAGCACAGCGAGGAGAGAAGGTTCAACTGATCAGTGGTGGTACGGCGCCTATGCAATGACAGAGCGCGATCCATTCGTCTGAGGTAGTATGGGAACAGCACAATTACAATACATTTGTACGAAAACAAAACTGTACATCCGTGATAAATCAATGTAACAAAATATTTTGGTTTGTAATCAAATTTAATATACTTATAATAATATGAAATTCATAATACAGCCAGCTGCAGAAGCGTTCGCATTATGTAAATGAGGCTCCGAAACTGCTATAAATATAAAAATATAGAAATAAATAATTTAAGCAGTACTACAACACTTTGTCTACTCGGAAACTTGAAAACAGTTCAAGTGTTTTTAACAGATATTTTCCTACACAATATACAGATTGAACTATATAGGCCCTAACTTGGTGAGTAGTGTGCAAAGTATATTTCAACTTTTGAAACTTTGTGTTACTATCGTGCCCAAGCTAAATGCTTTGTCGAGATCGATCTGTGTTATGGAGTATGGAGGAATGGCGAAGTGTTTGATTTGTGGCAAGCTATTTGAGCATGTAAAGAAATTCAATATACAACGCCATTATTCTGTATGCCACACAAATGATTATGACAAATATGGGGGAGAATATCGACAAGTACTAGTGCAGCAATTGAAAGATAAATTGTTAAGTGAAGCTAGGGAACACACTGTCAGTGAATCAATGGTAAGCTGAAGGCTTAAGATATAGGATTTCACTAGCCATTGCAAAGAACATGCGTTCTTTTAATGACGGGGAATTTGCCAAGAATGTTGCCATCATGACCGCAGAGTAGTCATTCCCTAGCAAAATACAGGAATGTGATTTCATCAATTTATCTCCAAGAACTGTCGTATCATTGCTGCACTGACGCCACTACGCTGGTGCGTGTTAACGGTAATACGACTCAACTGCTCGCTCTTCCAAGCTCTTGAGGCCTGACTGGCTCTTACGTCATAACTGCAGCTTCTGCCGGCCACTGATTTAAAACATATGATAAAAATGTGTTTTGCATTAATCATGGTCAGCACAATAAACGAGGTCACACAAAAACACACACACACACACACACACACAAGTATGCACTCGCACTCATGCACAATATGTGCTACTTTTGCTATGTTTTCAGACAGTAGGTCACATTTATTATAAGAGCGCTACGAATGGAATATACAGAAATAGTTGTCTCTAAAATAAAAAACCATTGTAACTAAAAATTCCAGGGAGGGGGCGGCTTAGTATCAAAATATATTTTATTCGAAACATGTCAGAAGAATTATTCGAGTCAACACCGCACGGAACTGTGGCGTTCTGAGTGACGCAAGGACGCTTCTCAAGGCCAAACCGGCTTAGATTTGGAGCAGAAAATAGACTTCTTCTAACGCGCAGTGCTACTACAGTTCCTTGTAATATGCTCAGCTTTCCGAGTATGTTTTCTGTGTTCTGTTGTAAACGAAAAACTTATTAAATTATAATAAATTCTCAGCCATCTGACTACAGAGGTTTAACACATTTCCCATATACGTATTTGAATTGTCATAAATATAGGTAATAAAGGCGGTTTTAAGTCATGATTTCTCCTTGGATCAAAATACTGCAGATGATTGAACTCTAATTTTTGATATCCATAACCAACTTGCACATCATAATAACTCAGTGATGTCAAAGCAAGCGCATTTTTCTGACCTTGACGTCGTGCGCGGGCATCAAGCGCTAAGTATGGAAAGAGGAAGGGTTGTGTATATGAATAAGCAACCTGTTGGATTAAGAAAACAGTGGTGCACAAACTTCAAACGGAACGTGAAATTTTATGTCGTTATTTTTATATGGCTTCTTTCTGTTTAATATTATCTATATTGTCTGTAAAACAAAAGTACTAACACTGATTTCTTAATATTTCACTTGTGTTTTAAATCTTAATAACATAATAGAGAGTTAAGAAGGAATATTCACTTAAATTCCATAGTAGTACAACTATACTGTACTAAATGGATGAAACACATCATTCATAAATAAAGTGATATTCCAAAGAAAGAGATTGAGTATGACATGATAAGTTGGAATTTATATTGATGGTACCTTTAGCCTTACAAAAGTAATCAATAAACTAATCAAAACAACATTACAATACAAAGCAAAGTTACCTAGGTACTGTATCTGTTTTAAGTGTAACTAATATTACATACGAAAACTCTTATTGCATTATGCTTTTAAGGTGATATTTGTGAACAACTTCCTATCATCAGAATATTAAATTATTTTCTCGAAATCTGCTGACGCTATAGAGCTGACATTTTTACAACACATGGGCACGTATCTTTTGCTTATGAAGTAACAGTACCGGTAGTTTGTTGCTTTGTTAATTCATTTCCTTACAAACAATTTCCATGCGAATATTTTCAAAATTTTCAATACACTATCTTCAGTAATACGTATATACGGTATATTAGATTTACGAAAACATTCTGTTACGCTACTAAATAAATAGGCCTATACCTGAAAATTTCACTTTTCTATACGAAAAGTTGAGAAAATATTTCTTTTGAATAAAAAAATCAAACTTGTGAAAAATGAGCATTAAAATTAAAACTTACATTCTTATAATGCACTTATACTTCTCAGGCAAATCTAAAAATTAACATGGATACAGTTTTAATAAGTTCTCTTCCCTTTATCTATTGAATCAGTGCTGTCCATACCTGAATATAGCTCGACCAAGCGGCATATACCACCTCTTTCGTCTGTCTCTTTCCTTTCCTCTGTAAAGCGCTCAGACTCTCCTGGGCTGTAAAGCGCGCGGTTGCTCCTGTGGGCATCAATTGACATGTCTGTAATAACTATTCAAATGAATCGAGATAACGTGGATCATTCAAACTGAGTGGCAGGAGATTATGTGCAATTCCAGCGCACACGTTGATATTAAAGAGAACCGTCGCTGGTGACCTGACACGAGGCAGATAAATGGATTTTCGTCACTCCAAAAATGTAACTATTGTGGCTGTTCAAAACACCATCACGGATAAAAACAGACGTCATCTCTGATAGTACAAATTGTAGGAAGTTCGGTAGAGGAGCAGAACAGTTGACGTAACTGAACTCTGGGTGCGAAATGATTTGGCTTCATTGCGTTGCTTGCATCTGCAGTAGTGGCAGGGGTGTAATTGCTGCCCCCTCAGTACTCTGCATGTCCTGGACAGGACCTCTCTCTGTGGCTGAACGGTCCATCCCCATCTACGGCGAAACTTGTCTCCATACAGTAGGTACAGGGACATCATTTTATTTTTACTTGCATTTTTATTGTACCTGCATTTCTGAATGTACTTCTCTCCCACCCCTTCACTAATGTCCTTGCTCCCGTCAGACACACAAACTTACGGCCGCTGTTGCGTTCGAAGTCTTCAAGCAGTGAAGTAAACACTGCATTGTATAGTGTGTTTCAGAAATATGGTTGCGTTTTCTATAGAAGAAAGAACCTATATTAATAATATCGTACTAAAAATTATATTCAAGAAACGATAAATTCAATTTCAGAGAATATGCTTCAAAATGTTTTTAATAATATGCGTAAAGAATTGAAGCCTGCATTGTAATGAACGGCAACCATTTTCAGCAACTTGTTTAAAAATTCAGATTAGCTTATTTTGAATTGAGGTGGCTAGAAGCAAAGGAATGATAGTGACATTTGTAATAACATGAGTTAAGTGCATCCAGTGTAAGCAAAAGTATCTAAAATTTTAGTGGCAAAGGGATATTTTAATCGCATCACACATTAAAATTTAAATAAAAAATTTCACCGATTTTACGAAAGCTTAAATATTTAAACCCATTTTCTCAAAAGTAACTTGAGTGCAGCCCTTTACTTATGACTCCCTCAATTTAAATGCACTCTCTATATTGTATGTTAGCAGCAATAATTAATATGCTAAATAAAGTAGACATCACATAACGAACATAGCCACCTGAAAAGTTGAGTTTTTGAAAAAAAAATGTTACTACTCTACTGTATTTGAACAAATTCCGTAAAAGTGGTGATCAAACTGAAAATCGTAATATCGTATTTCCTTACAACATAAATGGATACACTACTTTTCTCTCCTCCTATACCTAGTAAAATGATTTGTTTACATATTGCACTAGTAACATCAAACTCCTGTAATGGAAGGGGGCAACAGTGTTTCCGAGTATAGCCAGGTTAATGTTAAAAATGTTGGTAAAAATAAAGTGATGTCCCTGTACATCCGAGTACTGATCCTGCACCTATGCTATGTCCGACAACTATACTAATATGCAGGTTCAGGATCCGAGACAACTCGAGAATGAAGTAAAGTTACAGTGCAACGGAGTATAGATGGCGTGAGGTGGCGCGTTGAGTTTTGTTTACCTGTGCGTTAGTGTGCAATCCAGTTCGTGATCAGAGTACAGTATTCTTCCGTCTCTCCCTACGAAACTAATTCAGATCATCACAGTGCATTTTCAGTTCATAGTGAACAGTTTTTTCGAACTAGTTGCAAGTATGTACAGGGACATCATTTTATTTTTACTTCAATTTTTATTGTACCTGAGTTTTTTAATGTACTTCACTCCCACCCCCTCTACTAGTAACTTCCAACTCTTCTCCAAACAGAACCAAGGCCGCGTATGCAGTCATAGTACTGAGTGAATATAGTATGTTTCAGAAATATGTTCGCGTTTTCCACTGACGAAAGAGCTTTCAATATTGAATAATATTTTCGCACAGGTACTGTCGTCCGTTTGCCTACGTCGCATCCCGGTTTCCCACACCCGTTTCTCCTCGCGCCTCTGTAAGGGCTAGTGGCTGGGCTGTCTTAGCTTTTTTCTGAAGACATTAATTTCTATTAGGAATTGGATGTCTACGTAATATTACACAGCTGTTTAAAACAACTTAAATGAAAGGATCTCATTAAGTAATTAATTGTTACGTGATCCCCCCCTTTCTACGTCTCAGCGACAAAATCATTTGGATGGACAGTAGATAGCATGTCTGAGTAATTTTATCTTTTCGGATCGGGCAGAAGTGAAGATTGAATTTACAGTACGTAAGGTATTCTTTTATAGAGTAGGTACAGAATTATTTCAACATGAATTACTAGTACGAAGGACGAAACTGGCAATTGGAATTAGGTACAGTAGTCTATAGTGCGATAATATGCACAAAAGAACTGAAGCCTGTATCGAAAGAAACGGCCATCATTTTAAAATATGTGTTTAAATATCCATATTATGATTATTTTTCAATTTAACTTAATTCTCTATATTGTACGCTAATGTGCTGTAGACAGTATAATATACACTGCATAATTAATACGTCCGAATGGATAGCTCAATTCGTGAGTAAAAACTCTTATTGTTAATACAGTACTGTACTTTAATTAAACAAAACATAATGAAAATTATCAAACTCAAAATCGCGATATTTCCTAGTTTACATAAAGGGATGAACTACTTTTCTTTCCTCATACCTAGTAAAGTGATTTGTTTGTATTTTACGCCAGTATCATCGAACTCCAGTCGTGGAAGGGGGTAGCAAACTGTGTTTCCGGTTCTCAATCGTTAATCCAAAGGTATAGCCAGGTTAATATTAGAAATATTAGTAAAAATAAAATGATTGTCCCTGTACATGGTTGCTCATTGTAACGCTATAACGCCTTCAACGTCGCCTAGGGACATGAAAACTTGTGACATATGCATCCTACTTCATTTTCCATCTCACTAGATTGTACTTTTAACAGCAGCATATAACGAAGCACAGTGACGTCTTAGTTTACATTCACAGAATGTCTGTTTACTATATTCAAGAAACTCTATAGTCAAGTGGTGCATACATCGGTTGCTAAAGTGTCCCGAATCCTAAACCTGCTAATGTAATATGTTTTTGGCATCTGCCTTGATGGGACTGGTCTCTCAAAGATCATAAGAGCAGGAACATGGCCCAGCGTGTATTGCAAAATTTGGCGACAGAAATGTCGGTTCGAACGCGAGTCAATTGAAGATAAAAATAAGTTTTGTAGAAGCATCCTTCCAGATTTCAAATTTCATCTAAATCAAAGGAAGACTATTTTAAAAGAAGATTTCAAGAAATGCACCATGAAGAATTTATTTCCTTGGCTGCCGCATCAAATGAGGCCTTTAGCCTTTCGTATACGTCATCACTGGGCACTTCACAGTCCTCAGTATGGAATGAGCATGCTGGAGCTAACACGGCTGTTAGTACTTTTCCCTACATTTACTCGTACTTTGAGTTTTTGCTGCCAAAAGAAGATGATTTATAATACAGATAGATAGGCCTGCCTCTGTACTACGTAGTATAATCCGAACTGTTACCCTACCGTATTTTGACATTTTCATAGGTTTATATTTAACCTGGTAGAGATGAGATTATCAGGCCTTCTCTTCCCCTCTACCAGGAGATTGCAACTACAATATTAAGAATACAATTACAATTATAATTACAATTAATATTAAATTTACAAATACAATAAAAATCAAAGTACTAAAAGATTAACTGATTAATAAAAGCTAGACAGTTTATTGTAAAAGTTAAGAAGAGAGAAGCATTTCTTTTATTAAGTAAAAATTAAACCTACTCTACACAGTAAGAAAATGCTTAATAAGCTTGCTTTTGAACGCTACAAAATTCCGACAGTCTCTGATGTCACTGGGTAGGGTATTCCACAAGCGCGAGAGCGAGATTGTGTATGATGATGAATACGATGATGTCTTATGTGTTGGTATGGGTAGTATGCGGTAATTTTGCGTGCGTGTGAAGAGATTATGATATGATGACAGGTAACTGAAACGGAAGGCAAGATAGGTAGGTGTAGAAGTGTGAAGGACTTGGAAAAGGAGAACAAAAGAATGAAAATTTCTATGTTCGTTAAGCCGTAATCAGTTTAGAGTTTGGAAGGATGGGGTAATGTGGTCAGCGCGACAGACATCGCAGACGAAGCGAACACAAGAATTATGAACACGTAATTTTTGCGACTGGTTGACATTGAGGTCAGTCAGTAGAGAATCACAATAATCGAAGTGGGGCATTACTAGTGTTTCCACTAGTATTTTCTTGAGTGATAGCGGAAGGAATTTTCGAATGCTGTTTAAGGAATGTAGAATGGAAAGCACTTTTTGGGTAATATGGGTTACTTGGTTATTCCAGTTTAAATGCATATCAAAGTTAACTCCAAGGTTTTTAACACAGGAAGCAAAAGGGATTATTGTGTCGTTTAACTTGACTAGAAGAGCAGGAGTAATATTGCATAATAGACGTTGATGTCTCACTAGGATTGCTTGTGATTTTCTTGCATTGAGAGTCAAACCAAACTTTCTGGCCCATGGAGATATAGATTCAAGGTCCTCGTTAAGATTTTGTATTGCGTCATTGAGTGAATCAGTGTCTTATAAATAAATAATGCAAAACTCAAGAGTTGATCAATTCTTACCTCAGAATTACCACTATTATTTCCATGGTTCCAACATTGGATCTCGGTAGTTTAGTTTCACTTTTGGGATTCTCTCTCTCGTACACTTTTGTGAATACGAGGGCTATTCATAAAGTAACTTCCGTTTATTTTTTATAAACCTGTGAATGACGTTAAAAAATTGGGTTACAATACGTTTGAAAGTATACACTCTAGTTTATTTTTCCTTACAGTTTCCAGTCACTTTGAGACACTTGTCGTAGCGTTTGACGAGCTTTGAAATTCCGCAATCGTAGAATTCGGCCGCCTGCGACTGAAGCCAATCTACGACGCTGGTTTTCAACTCTTCGTCATCGTCAAAGCGCTTAAGAGCCAAGCCACGTCTTCATGTGCATGAAGAGGTGGTAATCGCTAGGCGCCAAATCTGGGCTGTAGGGAGGATGATCCAATACTTCCCAGTTGAACTCTTGCTGTTTGGTCGCAGTACGACGCGCTGTATGCGGCCGGGCGTTGTCATGCAGGAAAATTACCCCAGAGCTCAATATGCCACAACGTTTGTTTTGAGTGGCCCTTTTCAAGTTTTTTAGTGTGTTACAGTAACGCTTAGCGTTAATTGTGACATTTATTTCCAAGAACTCCACTAGCAAAATTCCTTTTCTGTTCCAGAAGACAGTTGCCATGAGTTTCCTCGTGGAAAGTGTTTGACGACACTTTGTGGGTGTTTTTCGGGGAGTGAGTATGGCCCACTGCATTGACTGAAGCTTTGTTTCTGCATTCACATACCGCACCCAAGTCTCATCTCCTGTCACAATATGATCGAGAAAAGCATCACCTTCTCTTTCGTAACGCTCAAGAAAGGACAGTGCTGCTCCCATCCGCTGAGCCTTTTGTTTCTCAGAAAGGAGTTAAACACCCATCTGGCAGAAAGTTTCCGGTAGCCCAAATCTTCGGTAATCACTTTGCATAGAAGAGCACGACTAATCTGTGGAAAATCCTCGCTAAGCTCCGACATGGTGAACCTGCGGTTTGCTGTAACCCTTTCGTCAACCAAACGAATCAGATCTGCATTCACGATGCTCGGTCGAACACTTCTCTCTTCATCATGGACTTTGGTTCGTCCATTCATCAGTGTTCCTGGGTTTCTGTGAATAGACAGTGTCTAACAAAACCCCACACAAAGAAATCAGAACGGGTTAGATCTGGGGAGTTTGGAGACCAAGCCAAGAGATAGCTGCTTCTGGTACTGAGTCCGCCTGCGACCTCCTGCATGTTTTTTAACACAAAACCTGTTTCTGCAAATGTTCGATACCACAACATTATGGAATCATATTTAGGTACATTACGCACACCATACTCAACATCGAAATTTCCTTTGAACTAAAATTTAGCATACTAAAGAACACATTGTGCCCGCCTTTGATTTGTAGTAGCCATTTTAATCATCTACGATTTTCATTTGTCCTTTCAGATTACGCATTGTTGATTGTCATATATGGAAACTCCCATCTTTTAATCGTAATAGCTGTATAATAATAAATTAATATTAACCATACCCAAACGGATCAGACTGTATAATATGTTAATCATCCAAACAAGATTTTTGTGAAGAACGACGATGGCTGCAATGAAATAAATAAACACACACACACACTATTATTCACATACATCTGTTTTGCAATAGATTGCTTGTACTGAATCAGACAATTCACCCTTATTGTGGAATAATTTAGGGCTCATAGCTGTTATTTATTCCTCGGGCCGTTAGTTATATCGAGTATGTTGACCTCAGTAATGAAAACCTTGACTTCAATAACGAGAATGGAGTGTTTTCATGCGTCACTTAGTTTATTGAGGGATAACTACGATTCGCTGTTTAATCAATACGGCTTAGTAGGAGGAAATCCCAATTGGTCGGCAGGCACAATTGTTGTTCTCTCCACCCCTCGAACAGGTCAGTTACACTGAGGACATTTCAGAGAACGTGCCTACATCGGCAGGCCTTGATTGTGATGAAGAATTTGAACTTGTGTCCCCGGCACGCAGGTGAGAAGGTTTGACATCTGTGGAACAAGAGGCTGTGGTGAATGCATCACGTTGCTGGAGGACGTAGGTTTGTATCTTGTGGATCTTCACAGTTTGACACATTTCTTGTGGAGTTGTTAGATATACCGCTCTGAACGGGATTTAACTAGTTCAGACAACCAGTAGCTGAGCGAATTGTTATGATTGGATGCAATTAGGCAGATGCGTATTACATTTGCGAAAGAAATACAAGGAACTCGTGTGACCGATATCAAGTATACAGCAGCTCTATTTTTCTCCTTTTCATTAAGAACTGAAATAAACTACGATTATTTTTCGAATACTGGTTCTTTATTGGGCGTGAACTTTCGTAGATGAATTTACTTGTAAGTTTGTTCCGCGTTTTTCGATAAGGACTTACCGATAATTAAGGAGAAAAGTGTGCGCGGACGGACAGGCGTGCTAGAAGCCACTTTGCCTGAGGTCTGGTTGGAAAACAATTCTATGATTCTTATAAGAAAGAAAGTTGGTAGTATGTAGTAGTGCAGTTTCGTGACACAGGCATCCATGTGTATTCATTACGGATTGAAAGACGTGGACCCTCAGATAAATACGAAATTCAGTTACTACGCGTAGATTATACAGGGACATCATTTTATTTTTACTAACATTTTAAATATTAACTTGCCTATACCTCTGGATCAACGCCGTTTGCTACCCCCTTCCACGACTGCAGTTCGATGATACTGGCGTAAAATACAAACAAATCACTTTACTAGGTATATGTGGGAAGAAAAGTAGTTAATCCATTTACGTAAACTAGGAAATATTGCTTTTGATTTGATAATTTTCATTAGGGTTTTGTTTAATCAAAATACAGTACAGTATTAACAATAAGTGCTTTTACTCACGAACTGAGCTATCCATGAGGACGTATTCATTATGCAGTGTATATTATACTGTCTACAACACATTAGCGTACACTACAGAGAATGAAGTTAAATTGAAAAATAATCATAATATGGATATTTAAACACATTTTTTTTTTAAATGGTGGCCGTTCATTTCGATACAGGCTTCAGTTCTAATGTGCATATTATCGCACTATAGACTATTGTACGTAATTCCAATTACTAGGTTCGTACCGTATCAGTAACTCATGTTGAAATAATTCTGTACCTACTCTATAAAAGAGACCTTACGTACTGCAAATTCAATCTTCACTTCTGCCCGATCCGAAAAGATAAAATTACTCAGACATGCTATCTACTGTCCGTCCAAGTGGTTCCGTCGCAGCATCGTAGAAAGGGGGGAAATCACGTGACAGTTAATTACTTAACAAGGCCCTTTTATTTAAGTTATTTTAAACAACTCTATGGATATAATGTTACGTAGACGTCCATTTCCTAACAGAAATTAATGTTCTCAGAAAAGAGCTAAGACAGCCCAGCCACTAGCATTTACAGAGAGGCGAATAGAAGCAGGTGGGGGGAACCGGGATGCGACGTAGGCAAATGGAAAATGATGGAATATTGAGAGCTCTTTCGTCACTGGAAAACGCGAACATATTTTTGGAACGTACTGTTTACTATGATCGTAAGGCTACTATGACTGTATATGCGGTCTTGGATCTGTGTGGAGGACGGTTGAACTTCATTAGTAGAAGGGATAGGAGTGAAGTAGCCTATATTAAAAAAGTCAGGTACAATAAAAATTTGAAGTAAAATAAAATAATGTCCCTTTATAAATGTACGTGTATAAAATGCATTCAGCATAAGATAAACATGATCCCTGAATAGCAGGTTTACCAATCTTTAAAATATGATATATTTATTTAGATGAAAGTATATATAAAACAGTAATAACAATCCCTGAGAATGTATTGTTCTCTCAATATTTACAATGTAGCAATTGCATGAAGACTCAGAAGGTGTCTGTTGTTTGTAAATGAGTAGTTTGGAGGGTACAACGTTGATGCGAATTAGGTTGTTCTCATTTTACCTTTCCAATTGTAAGAATGTGGATTAGATCGTAGTGCAACTTAGGTATAATCAGTTCTTCCTGCCGTCCCCATGCGCTTGCTCATTTTGTTATTGATAGTATTCGGGAACGAGTCTTACGTTGTACTTCTTGTCAGATTTCTGTAATTGTTTTCACTGTTGAATAGTGATGTTTATTTTATATTCTCAGTGTGCTCAGTATAAACAAAAAGTACAATGATGCTGTAAGAAAGTCGATTTCGAGATTTCTATGGAAATAACGTTTTCCGCATCCCTCATACCGGAAATACAGTCCTGGGCATTGCCGTCTGTCCGTAGGCAGCTTTTCCACCTAAACTGTTGAACACCTTTGTTCATATTTGAGTGTGGTATTAGTTCGGAAATGTCGCGTATGAAATATAATTTTTATAGGCTATAAAATTAACTAATCCTTATTTGAAAGACTGAGAATAATGTATAAATTGAAGTTAGACTGTGTTCTCGTTGTCAGATTCTTCCAAGAAGATAAAACTGTGTACGAAAGTAATACGAATACAAGTCACGATAGCAAGTTATTTTATATACTAATTTCTTAACTAAGAAACACATATAAAACCTGGAGATTTTAATAATAACTGCTGCAATGTATTTCCTGGCTATGCTCCGAGAAGAAACGCTTAGCTGCAGAGTGCCGCAGCAGTAGGCTTGATACAACAGAAGTTGTTTGTACTGGTCGGGAAACATTTATTGTCGCCGTAATTTTCTTCTGAAAGTTTTTAGTTTCGGACTGTGTAGTAGTGTAGGTTCTCTGCACTCAGAGGGCGGGCGGGGGAGAGAACTTCATTGTTCAACGACTGACGTGAGTAATACTCGTGAGCAGAAAGATAATGTGATTCATCTACAGAGTGATTTATATAGAACTGACACATTTCTTTCATTAATTGTTTCAAAACGAATTGTGCTAGCGACAACTTATTATACCTAAAATGTAGAGGAATTTTGGGAGATTATTTACCTCTATAGCAAATGTTGTCCGGCGTTGTCAAATCCGGAGATCTCGGTGGCCACAGGTTCCTGGAAATTATTCGGTCGTCACATAGCCGGATAAATGGAACCATGCTTCATCTGTGAACCATGTGATGGACAATATGGCAGGATGTTGCACAATGAACGTCTGAAACCAACGACAATAATTCAATCTTTTATCCTTATCTGGTTCCTGTAGCTGATGAACAACCGTAACCCTATATGGCTTTAGGCTCTCTGACACATTGAGTAGGTGTACCCTGTCTCCTGCGACAAACATCTTAATGATTTTTTGGGTGACTGCTCCAGTCGTGCTCTTATTTCAACAACAACCGTGGGAAGCCTAGATGAACGATGCTTGCCCTTTTCACTCACCAGAGATCCAGTTGTTTCCAGTTTGTTTACCAGTCCCAGTATTGTGTTTCTTTTGGGAGGATTGCGAACGCCAAATTCTCTCTGGTATGCCCTTTGAGTAGCTGTAATTGATGGAGCAGTCACCCAAAAAATCATTAAGACGTTTGTCGCAGGAGACAGGGTACACCTACTCAATGTGTCAGAGAGCCTAAAGCCATATAGGGTTAGGGTTGTTCATCAGCTACAGGAACCAGATAAGGATAAAAGATTGAATTATTGTCGTTGGTTTCAGACGTTCATTGTGCAACATCCTGCCATATTGTCCATCACATGGTTCACAGATGAAGCATGGTTCCATTTATCCGGCTATGTGACGACCGAATAATTTCCAGGAACCTGTGGCCACCGAGATCTCCGGATTTGACAACGCCGGACAACATTTGCTATAGAGGTAAATAATCTCCCAAAATTCCTCTACATTTTAGGTATAATAAGTTGTCGCTAGCACAATTCGTTTTGAAACAATTAATGAAAGAAATGTGTCAGTTCTATATAAATCACTCTGTACAATATTCGTATGTATACATCTACTCTAAATCGTAGAATGTGTAAAAGAAGTCATATTTCCTGCAGAACTAATTATAGGCCTGTTAATATTTATTTTATGTAAATGTGTGCAAAATTAATGCCATACGTTGTCTAAAACGAATGAGGAACAGCCAGCAGAAGTGGATAAGGAAAAAGAGAATATCTACAATCCTACCATTCCATATTACCTCCAAACGTACCAGCTAGAAGAGCTTGAAGTAATCGGACTTCTGGTTGGAGCAAGAGGTACCGCTACTCTCTTCATGAAAGATGTGTTTAAGAGGCTTGGAATACCTACATCTATTATTCCGATTGCAACTTTAGCTGCATTGAAAGGATCAATTGCTCTCCTGAAGCATCACCTATATTCGAAATGAAACCAAGTTCATTAGCATTCTTTACTTTTTCGTAACACTTGCCTCTCTAAAACTAGGTATATTTCCACCAATCACAAAATGTATTTGGAGTTATGTACTTGTAGGAGTTTCATTGTCAAAACAATAGTAATATACGTTACAAGAGCGGTATGTTGACGTTTTCATGGTCGAGGAAAAGATTGAAAAAGCGAAACGTAGTTGAGCTTTTTTAATTTCCGAGAACATGAAAACAAACATACCGCTCGTGTATCGTACATTATTTTGTGCGAAGATCGTTTATTACATACCTGAAAGACGAATTTCTAATTAGTTGCAATGAAATCTCCATGTTGGTTTCTGTTTAATGACGGCAACTTCGGAAAACCAAAATATCTTTCTTCAACATTGTTGCTATAAAATGTTTTCTGTGTGTACTATACTCCAGCTGACCGTGATATACGTCTGTCTTTTTTTTCCCCCAGTCTATAAATGCGAACTTAAAACAAACGGTAAGGTTATGTAATGATTTATTTTTCATTTTAATATTTTCACAATATTATTTATGTAACATATTGCAGTAATAACATCCTCATCTGGAATCTTGTTGATTTTTTCACGGCTTCCTTAATGTTACTTATATCAGGAATGCAATAAGTTTCGTGGAGAAGTAGATTTTACTTAATTTTTTCAAATATTTAAAAACAATAATTAACATTGCAATTTAGGTGAAATTGCAGTGGTATATTTCCAATTTATAATTATTACTATGTTAAACGTCTCTAAAAATAATATGTTAAAAGCCTAAAGCAGTAAAATGAATGTCGCGCTTAAGCGGTAAGAAGAGGGAAATTGTTATGTGTGTTAGGTTGGGAATACTGAATGTGGTATTTCACACTTACCGCATATTGGTTCTGTGCGGAAAACAAGCAAATACGCACGATCTCGCACAAAATTAATGGTTCACTGAACTTGTAAACATTTATATGGTTAAGTATCTTTGTCCCTAGTGGCAGCTCACGAATAGTGAGAAGATTTCTAAATTAATTAATTACTGTTTGTGAATATCAAATGCGCTACTTTAGGATTATAAAAATGACTTTTTGTGCAATCTAGAGGGCAAACGTCTGCCTTCTTGTTTGAGTTTATAGTAAATAATAATAATAATAATAATAATAATAATAATAATAATAATAATAATATAATAATCATAATTATTACCATCAACTGTACGCGACAGTTCATAGAGGTCCCAGGCCTACCAGCCTACTACAGGGGGCTGTTTCATAAACGATAGTAAAATGGTGTAGTAAATTATTAATGTCGAAACACACAATATTTACTGCGGTAATTCGTTTATTCTCGCGGTTTCCATACTACTTTCGCTTGTCATTCAAATCAACGCCATTTAGATCGCACACCTCCGAGAAAACGTTGTTTTCATGTCGAAAACCAAGAATGTGATGTTATTAGCTATCTGCAGAAGATTAAAAAAATAAGGATATTTTGTCCGGTTTATTCTTTGTTTAGCCGTTCGAATGTGTATGTGGTGTGACTAGGAGAGAGATTGAGAAACGAAGTTAACAGAATGCAATTGGGAGAAATAAACACTGGTGAGCAGATAGAACAATGTCAAAAGAAATGACAGGAACATTTACTGAGGATGCTACCTTCAGGATATCCAGGTAAGCACTAAAATATAAACCAAGGGGACGAAGAGACATTGGACGATCTCACAGAAGCTGGACAGATCAATTTTGTTAGTCTTAGACCAGGTCTAAAGGCCTAAACCCGGTCAGGAAGAAGAAGAAGAAGATATTTTGTTTGAAAAAGTTACATGTAACTTTGGAAGAGATGAGAAAACGACAAAATGAAGTGAAATAAAGGATTTTGCTGTCTATTCATAGACCTTGTAACAAAGAACAAAGAGTACGTGTTTGTAAGAAGCAGCACGAGGGAACTTGATAAAGTGACATTTTAATTTAATTTATATTGCAATGGTGTACAATTGAGTGGGTTAGAACAGAAAACGTACATTTGAAAAAATCTTGTATTTGAGGAAAAGAAAACTGTTTCATAAGCAATATGAACTTTTCAGTAGGTTTGTTTATATTGGGAGATTCATGAGGAAGTACATTGTGTATCATCAGATGGTTCTTTTAGACGGGCAGACATTATTGCTATCAACGGACGCTTAAAACGGGCTCTTGTTCTTGACCCTACTATCCGTTTCGAAAGAAACCTAAATCAGGCCACCGAAGTTGATATTGAGAAGAAGTCCATATATGAATCTCTTCTGCCGTATCTTTCTCAAAAGTACAACGTCCCTCTTAAACAATGGTCTGTCATTGGTTTGCTGTTTGGCAGTAGAGGTTCAATTACATGGAATTATCTTAAGGAACTTCACATTCCTTTTGATTATGTAATGTATATTATAAATATTATCAAGGATTCTCTTCAAATATTACATCATCATCACTATTTCAATTAATCAACTTATATTTGCCTTCAACAATTAACTTTCTTTTTTCTTTATCACATCACATTATATTGTACATGTTTATTGTATTCAGGACCCTTGTGGTCACTCAAATTCTTTGAGCTGATGTCTATAATTTAGTTTATTATTACAGTGTCAACCAAAATATCACATGTACCCTTTCTGTTCTAACCGATTCAATTATATTACAAAATTGTAGTTTCATGCATGATTTTTTTTCACTAAATTTCTGATTTGGTTACAAATGAACTAAGTATTTAGAATTTTAAATTTACTTCTATAAATGGGATTTTTTTAATATGCAACTTCAGCTTTTAAATTTTTAGTGTCCTCTAAATAGCCCTATGTTTTATCTTTCAATTTCGAAAATGTTTAGTTTATAAAAAAAATGATATTGTTTTTCGTTAATCACAGTATGGAGCACATACAGTAAAAATTTCATGTTCCTAGCATCAAAATTGTAAGAGCCTTTACACTTTGAACATGATGAAATGTAGTGAAACGAGCTTGTAAAGTTCGCATGAAATTGAAGTTCCAGAGTGCAGCCATTTAATATGGCGTAATCTGCTGCACTTGCAAGCATCTCAGAGCACTGAAACTTACTCAACGTGTAAATAAGAGATTAGAGATTACCCATTCATTTGTTCACTAAAATAAAAAGAAAGAAAATGCCATTTTAATTGAATATGACCAAAATTTCAACCATCCCCCCCCTCTTAATGCAAACCGTAAGCATTTGTATGTCCCTATCGACATTTCTGCAGTCGCCATCTAACATTGAGGACATTAAAATTATAGGAAAGTGATCTAAAAATGGACATAATCAAAGCTCGGAACTTGGGGACTTGTATCGTGTGCATGAGTAAGGTTACAGGTACAACGTACACAAAGCTCACGCTGCAAGTGCTCAGGGACAGTCGTGTGTACTAAGAAAGTGGCCACAACTAATGACAGGAAGACAGACGAAGAAACTGTTATGTCGAAGCCAATGACATTCAGAGAAATAAAGGTAAACGGCCTGTTTGAGGAAATAGAAAATACGTGTTATTTCGAATGGGTATTATAGAAGTTTGAAAATACATTTTGTTTTAAATTTAAGATACAGAATTTCGTGGAGAATTCGGAGGAGAAACATTATTTTTTTCGAGTGGAGAGTTTATATTTTGTAAGTTGTGCCACACACAAACTAGAGGCTGGAAACGAAATTCATTGAAAGGCATTGCAGTCCCTCAAATTGTAGAAAAATCTGTCCATAGCCATGGATCGAAACGTGGAGCGGCTTGCCCTAGTAGTGACACACTAATTGAAAACTATTTTCGAGAACAATTTAGGATATACTTATCTTTCTCAGATACGAGATCAGCTAGCAACTGCTGAAAATCGAACAGAGAACAGTAACAGTGAAAAAATTCAGTATTTTAAGTCTACTACCGAAAAATCTTCGAATGTAGGTAGTCGTACACTGTAATAAAATGTACACAGCAGAACAGTAAATTTGATATATTTCTCATGTTTATTTTTATTATATATATATATATATATATATATATATATATATATATGCTATGAAATTACGTGTTTCAACCTACCATAATATTATCAATATGTTGTCGCAGCCAGAAGCCACTTTTATAGCAGACTTGACAGTACCTCCGTGCTGGAAGCGGGAGTTTGTTGACATTGAAGTTCGGTCGCTTAGTCACGTGGAAGGCACAAGTCCCCAAGTTCTGAGCTTTGGACATAATACTCTCATGCCAGATGACAAGGAAGCACATTAACTATTTCACGTCTTCGAGTCGAGTGGACTTTTTATTGCATAACTATGGCTTCAAAATGAAATACCGCATGATAAGAGAAGAAGATACATATTAATGACATCCGTCTATGCGACTGAAGGTTAAACCACCGATTCAGGTTAATTTAGAGACAAAGTAGCGACAAGAAGCAGTACATTGAGTGACTGTTCTTAATGGTATTCAAATAAACTAATAAACGAAGTTATAATAATGTATCGCGCCGTAACTATTATTAAGGAACTATGTAGTAAGATTAAATTTAGTCACTAATATTACTTCTTAATCATATTTTTAATAATACATAAAGTAATGTACAGTAGTCAAAACAAAAAGTGTCCGCTCTCTAGAAGCAAAGTTTCCTTCGGGTATCTTCGCTACAATTCGGAGACAGGCGATGTTACACGTTGTTGGACCACGTTGCCTGATTTCTACAGTTATAATTAAAGTATTCTGTGTGTTGCTTTATAGCGAAATGATAGCGTTCCGACCTGGTATTCGTGAGGTCCTGCGTTCGAACACAATCTAATGATCTTTATGTCCTTTCTTGTCTTGTTTTTAAGAGACAGAGAAATAATATACATAATTGCTCCTGTCTCGTTTATGATTATTTTAGTAATTAACATCAGGTTCATGAATGTATTATGCCATGACTTTACCATTATTTATTATGACATTATTGCTGCAAATGGAAAGAAAAAAAAAAGATTTTATTCTCAACAAAAGTATCTTTTGTGGCATAAACAAAACAAACTTACTGGCGTCTGCCTTAGAACATTCAAACAATTAAACGTTAAAAAAACAAAGCAAAAAGCCACGATTCAATATTTAGTCTATCTTCCCCACATCTCGATCACATCTTGCGTCTTTCAAGATAGTATAATGTAATAATATAAAAAGAAAAAAACTAACACCAGTATTATGCAACTGTATTGTTCCAAACCTAATATTAAATTTATATTATTTACATCGCTAAAGAACTATATAAATAACTAGAATATTATTTATATCGCTAAAGAACAATAACAAAATATAAATAACTTGAATATTATTTATACAACATCACTAAAGAACTATAATAGAATGTAAATGATAAATATCGGTTTATTTAATTAATATAAGATGTTATATAATATATAATTAATTATTTAAATAAAATAACCTATTTTACAAAGAAAACTGGTTATTTATATTACAATAATTACTCACATATAAAATACAGAGTATTTATATCGCGAAAGAACAATAATAGAATATAAATAACTTGAATATTATTTGTAACGCTAAAGAACGAAAACAATTTAATGATAACTTGAATATTATTTATATCGCTAAAGAAGTATAACAGAACATAAGTGATAACTTGAATATTATTTATATTACTAAAGAACGATAACAGAATATAAATGATAACTTGAATATAATTTATATCGCTAAAGAACGATAACAGAATATAAATAACGTGAATATTATGTCGTTAAAGAATGATAACAGAATACAAATGATAATTTGAATATTATTTATATAATAATTTATATAATAATTCGTAGTACGGCAGCCCATGAAGGGCCAAGTGCTGGTCTCACGTCCTCATGCCTCAGTAGAGGTGAACGATCATCCAACCAATACGGGGGTATGGTGAGTTTAACTCGATCACCTCAGCCGTTACAACTATCTTGCAAGAACGGATTTTTCTAACTGTTGTAGCTCCCCAATTTCATCGCGATGCGTGGTGAGCACCATTTCCACACACTGGCCGAAATTTGATGAGAAAATCCCTTTCCCAAGAGGAGCCAAACCAGCGCGCATTCCGTAACGCGAGTCCAGGCATAATGCTTATTATTATTATTATTATTATTATTATTATTATTATTATTATTATTATTATTATTTTCTGTCGCACTTCAAACATTTCCCAAGAATCATACATGCGGTTGCCACCTGTCCCTATTTAAGGCCGAAATTTTGTATCCCATTTTCGTTTGGTTTTGTCCCGTAAATTTCTCATTAACGTAATTGTTACAATCGAATTATTGTATTGAATTTGTTTAATATTCTTACACATTTGCAATTTGCGTGACTGATTTTGGTATTGTCTACGTATAATCATCTGTTCCGTTTTTATTTCCGTGTACGACATCGGAAGTGAAGAAGGAAGTATGCGGTCTTTATAGGACGTTGGCAGTAGTATAATCTGTAGTTTTTTTACAGTCGTTTTATTGGAAGAAATATTTTCAATACATCCATTACAACTGCATCATTAAAAGAGTTTACTTCGGCATAAAACATGAATTTCTCAAAATAAGTATAGTGTGACTTTATTTCTAGACAACAACAATGTAATTTATTCTCACAATAATAACTATTCAGTCTCTACAATTTAACTTCACTCCCGTCAACAATGAACTGTTAATCTTAACTAATATTTACAAAGCACTATTTACAAGTCAGAACTGTCAGTTCTCAGTTCACAGTTCTTCTAGCTCAGTCACTCGAGTTCACAGTATCTCGAACCACAGACCTTCAGAGACAGTCCACTGTACTCGAACTCAGGTCCCTCCAACTGCGGTCCACTGCACTCGAACTCAGGTCCCTCCAACTGCGGTCCACTGCACTCGAACTCAGGCCTTCGGATGCTGACACAGTTGCGGACGCACACTCGAGTCGAACTCCGGTACTGGCTTGCTTGCTCTGGCTTACTCACTGGATGGCTGAATAAACTGAAAAATGCCTAAGTTCGGTCGCGTTTCTTCTTTTATAGCAAAATCATAGTTGCGAGAAATTTCTACGGGTGTGCAGAGATAGCTCTCTCGAATTATCTGGGTATCTCCACTTCGACGGACTTCTGGAAGAGTCGGGAGGGTCCGTCCCCCCTTCACTCCGCACGCAGCAGTTGCGCGCACACTCTCCCCTCGTCGGGTTGGCCCTTTCCCCTCTGCCCTTCAGCATGCAGATGCTCCCCGTACCAGCGTTTCGTCGGACGCGTGTTCAAACCCCATTGCTGATTGTGAATAAGACACTACGTTTTGTGAAGAAATAGTTGGTTCACTGAACGTCAACGCATGGCATCATATTACTTTACTTGGAAGTCATAATATTCCTCGATAAATTCAGTGTAGATGATAAGTTTAAAGCAATGTGTAGAGTACCAGAAATTATATCCGTGGCACAGCTGGTGATTTCGGTGTAAAACAACGTAGTAGCCACTTCATTTTTCGAGGCTACTATTGCTGTTATTGCCACTGAAGCAGCGATGTCAAAGAAAGAGCGCATGAACGACGTTCGATTCCTTCGCGCGCTTACGTGCTGGAGTGGAATTCTGTAAATACAGAAACGAGCAAGACACAGGGGCGGACAAAGTGAAAATGATCTGGTGTCCAGATGTAATAATTCGTTACACGTTTGTTTATACAGGGACATCATTTTATTTTTACTTCAATTTTTATTGTACCTGAGTTTTTAAATGTACTTCACTCCCACCCCTTCTACTAATGAAGTTCCAACTCCACACAGAACCAAGACCGCAGATAGTAAGCAGTACTGAGTTAGTGAGTATAGTACGTTCCAGAAATATGTTCGCTTTTTCCAGTGACGAAAGAGCTTTCAATATTGAATCATATTTTCGCACAGGTACTGTCCGTTTGCCTACGTCGCATCCCGATTTCCCCCACCTGCTTCTGCTCGCCCCTCTGTAAAAGCTGGGCTGTCTTAGCTCTTTTCTGAAAAGATTAATTTCTGTTAGGAATTGGACGTTTACGTAATATTATACAGCTGTTTAATTTAACTTAAATAAAAGGGCCTCGTTAAGTAATTAACTGTCACGTGATTTCCTCCCTTTCTACAATCCTGCGGCATAACCACTTGGACGGACAGTAGATAGCATGTCTGAGTAATTTTATCTGTGCGGGTCTGGCAGAAGTGAAGATTGAATTTACAGTACGTAGAGTAGGTACAGAATTATTTCAACATGAGTTACTAGTACGAAGGACGAAACTGGCAATTGGGATTAGATGCAATAGTCTATAGTGCGATAATATGCACAAAAGAACTGAAGCCTGTATCGAAATGAACGGCCACCATTGTGTTTAAATATTCATATTATGATTATTTTTCAATTTAACTTCTTTCTCTATATTGTACGCTAATGTGCTGTAGACAGTATAATATACACTGCATAATGAATACGTTCGCATGGATAACTCAGTTTGTGAATAAAAACACTTATTCTTAATACAGTACTGTATTAAGATTAAACAAAAACCTAATGAAAATTATCAAACTCAAAATCGCGATATTTCCTAGTTTACGTAAATGGATGAACTACTTTTCTTCCTTCCTATACCTAGTAGAGTGATTTGTTTGTGTTTTACGCCAGTATCATCGAACTACAGTCGTGGAAGGGGATATCAAACTGTGTTTACGGTTCTCTAAAGGTATAGACAGGTTAATATTGAAAATGTTAGTAAAAATAAAATGATGTCCCTGTACATTTTTATTAAAGGCAATTATCTGATAGCTGAATAATTTATATATGCTTTACAATAGTCAGCCAAGGTTAGTTTTATAGCCTATTATAGTCTAATGCTGTTTTAGTAACTTAAAAATAACAGAACAGTTAGAATGATTTCTGAATATTCTTGGTTATTAGAATTACTATCTTCTGTAATTGCAAAAATAAGAAAAATTAGCATTTCAAAATGAAGTTTCACCAGAATCGTTCCTACGATTCCTGTTCGTTACCAGTCTTATAATGTTTGGTACTATGTTATTTGAAGTAGCAAGTCGAAGCATAGCACGCATATTGTCATCAGATAATTTGGCCCTTAGTCTTGGCTTTGTTAGCTTTATCAATGAAAAAAATTGTTCACATACATATGTGCTACCGAAAATTGTCATAATTTGAGCTGCAAACTTACGGACTATAGGATACAGTTCAGGTCTCAAACATTTGTAAAAGGTAAAGAGGTCCTGATTATTACAAGTATGTTTTAATAACGTTGTGTTCCCTTATTATTTCTAGCTTCAATTCTTGTAGTACAGTTGCTACGTTTGCAGCAAGAGGTCGATACGATAGAAAAGTTCTAGTTTAGGTTTAATTATTTCCAAGTCCTGAAGTCGTCTGTCGAAGTCCGTTCTAAGATCTTCCAATATAGTGCCCCGGAACAATTTTTCTCTCGAAATTATTCAAATTAACTTTACAGGGAGTTACTTCTGAAAGCTTAATTTGCATAATACACGTCACTGTACGTAACAGAAAACCACAATTTAAAGTCACACAGAGTTAGTGTGCACTCAAATGTTGGTTGCTTGACGGTTTTCAGCCCACTTTGAGGTCTGTGGATATAGAGGGAAAAATGGGATCGGTGTCGGGTAGAGTTCCCGGGTAGCTCAGTTGGGAGAGCGTTGGTACGTTTAACCAAAGGTCCCGGGTTCGACACCCGGCCCCGGAACAATTTTTCCCTCGAAATTATTCAAATTAACTTTACAGGGAGTTATTCCTGAAAGCTTAATCTGCGAAATATTTGTCTGTATCTATTGTTTCATTCAGTGACTGGATATGTTGAAAGTGAAAGAAATTGCGTTGTAACTTTTGGAAACTTTGTATTTACTGCACACGTTTATGTATCTCTTGTTTTTAATTTGTTCTTGTATGTTTTCTTTTGGTGTGCTTGTAATTGAGGATAACTCCCTGTAAGAGCCCTCAATAAAGAAATAAGAAATAAATTAATACATAAATACTCTAGATATTTGTACTTACGGTAGTCTGTAATTTTAATCGTTCTTCCCCCTCGATATCTCTGTCTGTTTGTTCACGGTATGTAGAATAATGTCGCTGCATGCTGCTTTTTTACTAATCGTATGTTTTCCACATATTAAGCACTGTATATCTCCTTGCTGTTCTTTGCATAGGAACTCCAGTGCTCATTCGACCTGGAAGTTGTTATACGATCTCTTCGCTGGTGCATGATTAATGCCAACTGTGCACTGCACAACCCTCACTGAAGCTCGGACTGTATTCGTAGCTGGCGCGCTCTACGTGCTCCAAACGTTCTCGTAGCGCATACAGTATCAGTGATCGCCAAAAGCTGTGTAGCGACACATGCCCCTGCCTCCACTCAAGCGTCACCATGGCATCATACCCCCACCCTCTGTTTACAGCCTTCACTTCGATATAAGACAAGACATTTATCACCAGCGGACGTACACATGTAATGTTACAAGTGTGTAGGATAATATTATGTTTCGATCTATTTTCCAAAATAGAAACAGATAATATGTAAAACCTTAATTTTAAGGAGCATGGAGCAAAAGTATTTCTTTTGTTAATGTTAATGTTATGTTTTATTTAACGACGCTCGCAACTGCAGAGGTTATAGGCCTATCAGCGTCGCCGGATGTGCCGGAATTTTGTCCCGCAGGAGTTCTTTTACATGCCAGTAAATCTGCTGACATGAGCCTGTCGCATTTAAGCATACTTAAATCCCAACGACCTGGCCTGGGATCGAACCCGCAACCTTGGGCATAGAAGGCCAGCGCTATACCAACTTGCCAACCAGGTAGACTATTTCTTTTGTGCAGATGGCAAAATTTGAGATACTTAATTTGTTGTAAAATTTTAAATGAAGTATAAAAAAACAATGTACGTTGTCATTAATTTTCTTGATATAAACACTACCACGCCCTTACCTGTAAATTGAATATTTAATTAATAAACGAACAATAAAAAGTATCGGCTTCTATGTCTTAATCGGGGTAAAATACTTCGACGTTTTTTTTTTCCGACATATGTAGTGTAGTTTGAATATTTCATTAATAAAAACACAATTAAAAATTATCGGCTTTTATGTCTTCATCGGGGTAAAATACTTCGTTTTTTTGAAGTGCGTAGTGTAATTTACAACTTCGTGACCAGCCTGGTACGTTTTTCTAATTTAAAATATCTGCTGATGTGAAGTACACGTTATTTTTATGGTAAATAAGAAAATATTTATTTTATTTTATTTTATTAATAGTACAAAAATAATGAATAGGAGGATAAAAGATAACATGGAAGAAAGTGTGTGTAGCTAATAAGTAGAAGAATATTATATTGCTTTTGTTTTTTCGTCACAGTCCGTCTCTGCACTGTTATTCGCTGCATTACCTGAAGAGATGCCCACTCCACCCCTCTCCCTGCGACAGTGGTGTGCGGGTTGCATTTCTATTACGTCACAATTTCGTGGTGTTTGGCAACCACTGCAGTATACGCTTTGATTGACATCACTGAATGAGAAGAAGACAAGCGAAGTGACAGAATATAAGGAGAACAAAGGGAGCATAAAGAGAACAATGGAAATATAAGGAGAACGAGGGGAAAAGAAGGAAGGAGGTTGCATTTTTATGTAACGGTAAGTTCCCCAAATGTCTTTCCATATCTAGCAAAGTGAAAGACAAAAGGAAATGCGAAAGTGCAGTATTAGTCTGCAGAAGTATTGAAGACTTTATCAGTGTTTTGAAGTGCAAAGATATTTTTCTGCTGAAAGTGATGCTAGTAATAAAGGAGAGCTAAATGCGTGACATTTTAGCAGTTGAAAATAATTTCCTCGGCTGCAAATGAATCTGCAAGTTCTGTGCATGAAAATATCATCAACGTTAATAACCAAAGTGGCTTTTCTTGTGTTACAGATAATATTAATGTAAAGTATGCAAGTAGAAAGCTCTTGCCTGTGAAAATGTAAAAATATTATCTACGTATTGTTTCGCACATATGCATAAAAATACAGAGAAAAGTGCCAATTACTGCCTACGTATTGTAGTTAATTGCGAATACTCACATTTAAATGCATTTATTTTAACAATATTTCCGTTCTCGTTCTCGTCGTTCCCGGTTTATTGTGAACCAGCCTTTACGGAGGGGACTTTGCGTATGACAGCCGGTAATTTTTTTTCTTCTAAGATCATACACACAATGATGTCGATGTTTTATGTTTGACTGTAACATAATAAGGTGCGAAAAGAAACTTAATACTATGCTTCAATTCATTGTATTATAATTTTTAGGTTTGTCATCGCCAGGGGCTTGGTATCAAAGCCATTGCTTGCGAAGTACTACTTTGCATTAATTAACACATTCCTGAAAATTGTCAAATGACGTAATTCTTAAAGTGGCTGCTGGGAGTCCTCATTTTCAAGCGAATTCCACAACATTAACTGGTAACTGGAGTAGGAATTTTACTGTGGTCGAGTTGTGGGTTTCATTTTTCCGGATGTTACGCACTGGGAACACAGTTGGCCTTTCTTTCGGTGTGGATGCTGTTGGCGGCGGCGGCTGGTGCTGATGAATGCATTAGCACTCCTATGCGACTTGTTTGCGTGCAGATCATTTGCGGCGTGGACGTGTTGCAGCAAGTGTCCGATGTTGTTGGCGAATTACTGTATGTGCGTCACATTTTTGGTGTTGTAATCTGATTGTCGGATGGACCTTCTTTCCCCTCGAAGAGCGAGGCCGTTAGTGAACGTGTTCCCTGCCGGGAGGTTTAGTTGTGATGATTGCGAGTGATACTTCCTTCTCGCCACCTAACCTATGCAGTGTCGTTTCAGTTACGTAATTTCCTTTAGTCGTGTTTTAAAATAGAAACGTCTAGTCTCTTACTTCTGATCATTTGGAATCATCGTTGCAAGTTATTCGGTGATCTGTTTTAATTATATGAATGTTTTGAAATGAAGTGAATATCTGTTATAATTCTGGCTTTAAGAAGTGCTACTGAGATTTACAGCGCGTAAAAGTGTGTATAAAATCTGTGTTGTTATTACAAACTATCATTACTAGCTTGCAACGCATGTCTAAGGGATCGTATATTCCAATACGTTACAAATCCTGCCGATATAAATTGATAGTACAAGGTTTGTAGACAATTATGAGACTAAACTTCCATTTTTGCTTACTTGAATATAATAGCATCTGTTTGTAGTTCGGTTTAATTAGTAATATGGAGTCCATCTACTGTAACTACAGTGACATCATTTTATTTTTACTTCAATTTTTATTGTACCTGAGTTTTTGAATGTAGTTCACTCCCACCCCTTCTACTGATGAAGTTCAACAGTCCTCCACACAGAACCAAGACCGCATATACAGTCATAGTAGCCTTACGGTCATAGAAAACAGTACGTTCCAAAATTATGTTCACGTTTTCCAGTGACGAAAAAGCTTTCATTATTGAATCATTTTCGCACAGGGACTGTTGTCCAATTGCCTATGTCACATCTCGGTTTCCCCCTCCAGCTTCTGTTCGCCTCTCTGTAAAGGCTAGTGGCTGGGCTGTCTTAGCTCTTTTCTCAGAACATTAATTTCTGTTAGAAATTGGACGTCTACGTAATATTATACAACAGTTTAAAATAACTTAAATAAAAGGGCCTCGTTAAGTAATTAACTGTCACGTGATTTCCCCCCTTTCTACGACCCTGCTACATAACCACTTGGACGGACAGAGATAGCATGTTTGAGTAATTTCATCTTTTCGGATCGTGCAGAAGTGAAGATTGAATTTTCAGTACGTAAGGTACTCTTTTATAGAGTAGGTACAGAATTATTTCAACCTGAGTTACTAGTACGAAGTACGAACCTGGTAATTGGAATTACGTACAATCGTCTATAAGCGATAATATGCAAAAAACAACTGAAGCCTGTATCGAAATGAACGGCCACCATTTTCAAAATTGTGCTTAAATATCCATATTATGATTATTTTTCAATTTAACTTCATTCTCTATAGTGTACGCTAATGTGCTGTAGACAGTATAATATACACTGCATAATGAATACGTCCAATTCGTGCGTAAAAACACTTATTGTTAATACTGTACTGTATTTTGATTAAACAAAAACCTAATGAAAATTATCAAACTCAAAATCGGGATATTTCCTAGTTTATGTAAATGTATGGACTACTTTTCTTCTCTGCTATACCTAGTAAAGTGATTTGTTTGTATTTAACGCCAGTATCATCGAACTCCAGTCGTGGAAGGGGGTAGCAAACGGTGTTTCCGGTTCTTAATCGTTGATCCAAAGGTATAGCCAGGTTAATATTAGAAATGTTAGTAAAAATAAAATGATGTCCCTGTAGTATGTCCACATTTTTCACGAAGTACTTTAATAATCCTCTCAGTTCTGCCGCTTTGTATTTTAGCTCTGAAACGTTGGCAATGAAGAGAAAATGAAAGAAGCTTTTGTGTAACGTTTTGCTATTGGTGTCTGAAGGCGTGAGGTAATGAAGGGGCAGGGAACATGAGTCACAGAGAACCTCTGGCCTCGTCTTGTAGCATCGTAATTCTCCCAGTTTAGAAGCAGTCGATAGAATTAAGTATGACCTTAGTGTTGGTTTCCCTCCTCCCAAAAGACTCCAAACATGTTATAAATTACATAGTTGAATATGCATTTGTTTGTGTATTATGGGACAAGGTTGGGTTTAGGGGAAATTAAAGAGGGGCAATTCAAGGTGCGTGCAAGCTTTGCAGCTCTTCAGTTCATCAGTTCATGTCCCTTGTTCTTTAGACAAGTTGTCACGTCATAATGCGTTTGATTCGCGTTTCCGGGTTCACACTTAGTTTTCACCAAACATTTTAGCACTGTGGTATTGGTATGATCAGATAATTAGTAGCAGAATGGCCGGAAATAAAGAAGATGTCATTGGTGATGACATACCGATGGAAGGTCCTCGATATCCCAGAACTCGCGCCTTTAGCCACGATATCATCAGAACTTCGGTGCCGATACATGAAGAAATACGCACCGGAGTAGGCCCGAGCGGTATGACGTCCAGTATTCGATGGACTTACACTCCACGACCTTTTCGCCCAGTATTGTCCCAGGAAGCATCCCGGCATCGTCAGTCAATCAAGAGATCTAACACTTGGGCTCAGTGAGTAAACATTTTGTAACAAAGTAAAACACTATATATTAATTTTAACAAAATAATCTGCTCTCTATGAGGGTGACCATAAAGATCCTGAATAAAAGCACTACAGAATAATTTAGAAAGACAAAAAGATTAAAAACAGGAATTGTTTAGTAAAAAATCCAGAGAAATGCAAACCCAATGGAATCATCAATGGCCAAAATAGAAATGGTAATGTAATATTTGGATTGAATCCTTAAGAATATTCAATAAAATTTTTTTAATTGAAAAAAATCGCATCAACAACTTCACTTACACTTCTAGCGTAGTGTGCCTGCGCGTGTGTGTGTGTGTGTGTGTGTGTGCGTGTTAGAAAGAAAGAATTTATTATTATTATTATTATTATTATTATTATTATTATTATTATTATTATTATTATTATTATCATTATCAGTGTCATGTTTCACAATATCCTAAGACATCTTCCTGTACCTATTTTCAGGATTTTATAACTTATTTTCATTCTATTCTATTCTACAGTGCCCCATCTTCCAACCCTCTTTCTCTCATTGTTCTATTATTCCGTGTGGCCATGTCAGTTTTGTCTTCCACTCTTCCTTTTCTCCGTTGGAATACAGTCATACACCTTCTGCAGTCTGTCTCTTTGGATCCTCTTCATAAAATCAAACCACCTTAATTGTTTTGTTTTGGTAGATTCTACAAGTGATCCTTGCAATTCTATTTTTTTTTTTTTACGATGAATATGAATACATTTAGCAACTTCTGTAGTCTACTGTTTTATGTCGGTTCCTCATGATTCGAGTTGGCAACACTGACTCGGCAGTCTGAGACCGTTTGGAGAGGAAGTTGTTATTCTGTTGTGTTACCTGTGAAAGTATTTTTTAAATGTGACAAATTCGAACTGAGCTCTATATGAATACAGTATATCAGTAGATAATTTGTTACGTAGTCCCTTTTGTAGAAGAACCATGGAGAAAATATGGCATTGAAATGTTTAGGAAGATCTACAAACAATACAAAGAACCGTCAAAGTAACTGAAATACACCAGATCTAGTGGCAAAACCGCTGAACTGGCGACACTGGCCGAACTTTTCTTCCAGGCAATTGTAGTTCTAGAAAATGTTAGGGGAAATGTGCTCATGTAGTATGTATGTATGTATGTATGTAGTGTAATTTACAACTTCGTGAGCAGCCTGGTACGTTTTTCTAATTTCAAATATCTGCTGATGTAAAGTACACGTTCTCTTTACGGTAAATAAGAAAATTATATTATTTTATTAATACAAAAATAATGAATGAGAGGATAAAAAATTAACATGGAAAAATGTGTGTATAGTTAATAAGTAGGAGAATATTATATTGCTTTTGTTTTTTGGTCATAGTCCATCTCTGCACTGTTATTCGCTGCATTACCTGAAGGGATACCCACTCCACCCCTTTCCCTGTGATAGTGGTGTGCGGGTTGCATTTCTATTACGTCACAATTTCGTGGTGTTTGGCAACCACTGATTTAGTGTATTAATAATAATAATAATCCGTGGCGCTACAGCCCATGAAGGGCCAAGACCTACCAGCCGACTGCTGGCCTCACGGCCATATGCTGAAGCAGAGGTGAACGATCATCCAACCCGAATGGAGGTATCATGTGGTTAGCGCGATGAGCCCCCCAGCCGTTATAGCTGGTTTGCGTAACCGGATTTCGCTACCTATCGTAGCTCCCCAAGTGCAGCACGATGCTGGGTGGGCACCGGTCCCATACACTGGCCGAAATTTCATGAGAAAATTTCTTCCCCCATGAGGACTGGAACCAGCGCGCATTCCGTAACGCGAGTCCTAGGCAGGATGCCTTAGACCGCGACGCCACGGCGCGGGACTTTAGTGTATTGCATGTGTTAAAAATGTATTACTGCATTTGACCATTACATTTTGTACATAATTTAACATATTTGCCTCATTTGCCTGGAAATGGATAAATACAGGCCTATACGAATGTAAGCATTCCGTCGGATCGTGACCAGTGGGGTTGATATGACTAAGTTTTATTTGTTTATACTGTACATTGTAATTAAAGAGCTTAGTGCCTCTTTTTTCCCTTAACTTAAAAAGACTTCAGAGTATACAGCTAGGCCTACCTTCTCACTGTGGGATATGTACCTGGCCCATGTGCCGAAGAAACTTGTGTCCGGATACTTGTATCCAAGCAGATGTTCACACTCAAGTTACAAGTTAAAAAAACAAAGAAAACAGATGCGTAACTCTTGTTTTTATGTGTGAGCGCAATAGATTGAAAAGAAAAAAAGTGAAAAAGTAGATGGTAGAAGCGCAAGTTAAAATATATTGTCAAGGCGCCTTATAATTACACTGTTCTACAAAAAAAAAAAAAAAATTAATTCATTTTTCTGGATATAACATTCTTGATTAACATGGAAATTTACCTCCTGAATTCAAATCTGTAATTAGGTTCTCTGTGTCACGCATAGTTTTCAAGTTATATGCAATTTTCGTTTCCACGCTATGCATTTATGTAGGCAAAACATGTAACTATTAATATTTTAGTCACTTACAAAATTATTTACAAACATTTTATGCACTATAACACAAAACATATATACAAGCCTGAATATAATAATTATATGGAAAACCGTATTTAAGGTTAGAAAATATGAACAAAATACACTTTTCCCTAAGAATTTAAAAATCTTATCTTTTTCTCTTGTGTTCAATTCTGCAGTCTCTAACAATGTTCCAGCAGTAGTCAGCAAGCATCGCAGGCATCCATTTTTCCCTTCATACCGCTTTTCCATGGACATTATATCTTTATGGAACCTTTCACCATGTTCGTCGGAGACATCACTGCAGCTCTCAGGAAAATAATGTAGATGTGAATCTAGGAATTGCACTTTTAAAGACATGTGACATCCTAGATCTCTATGTGCATTTATCATTTGTTGAATCAATTGTTCGAAGTCGTTAGCTCTTTTTCTTCCCAGAAAGTTTTGCGTTACATTCTTGAAACAAGACCACGCCCTGCTTTCTTTTGGTGCAAAGCATTGTTCAAAATCTAAATCCTTCTGAAGGTCTCTAATTTGGGGACCCACAAACACGCCCTCTTTTATTTTTGCTGCAGAAAGACGAGGAAAATTTTTTAAAAGGTACATAAGTCCTCTTCCAGATGTGTCCATGGCCTTAGCAAATTGTTTAATAAGGCCTAGCTTGATGTGAAGAGGGGCAGCAGAACATCTTCACTGGCTACCAATTTCTCGTTCAGTATATTTTTTCTCCAACTTTCCACTTAAGTTCAGGCCAAATCTCTCTTTTATAATGGAAATTCTTATCGCGACTATCCCACTCACACAGAAAACATCCATATTTGGTGTAGCCTGGTGGCATACCTAATATCATGGCAACTATTTTCAAATCACCACATATTTTCCACTTGTGCTCATTATATTTGATTAATCTCAGCGTATTTTTCAAAATATCATATGACTCTTTAGTCATACTTACATAGGCAACTGGGGCAGAAGGCATTATGTTCCCATTGTGGAGAACTCCCTTTAGACTGTATTTTGAGGCATCTATAAAAAGTCTCCACTCCTGTGGCTCGTATTTGAAGTTCAAAGTATTAATTAGGTCACAAACATCATTGCAGAATGTCATCATGAGTTGAATTGTGCATATGCAGAAACAATAGTTCATGTAAACAAACAATACCCACTTCCTCTAACAAGAATTTCAGGTTAAACTCAAGATTTCTCTCTCTCTGTTAGAATCTGTCTATTTTACTTCTATGATTTAAGAGGTTTCTGTAAAAGAGAAATATGTAAAGTTTTACATATTTTATATACCGGTACCACAGATGTCGGAATATTATGGTTAAAAATGAATATTTACTCACATGGTAAGAAATGCCTCCACTATTCAAATAATGCCAGTTTAACTCAATTTTAAATCCTGTAACAATGACTTTCTTATTAACATAAAATTTTACTAGCAACAGGAATGCCACAATATGAAAAAGAAAACAAATGAAGAACAAAATTAACTGTAGGCAACTGTTGTTAAGCAAAGTTCACCATCTTTATTACAAAGTTAAAATGTCATTTAAATGAAACGTATATTCTCGTATAACTAAAAAACTATTCCTGATAGCGAATTTCTGTTTTCAGATTTGAATTTGCCATATGAAAATCCTTCAGAATCACATATTTTCATATAAGAAAAATGACCCTTGTAGAACAGTGTTATGGCATGAATGATCTGAAACTTGAGAACAGTTATGGATTGACGTGTCTGCAGCAGAATTTGAGACATTGTGGAATAAGACAGCACCATACAGCTTTAAGAAAGTGCAGCGGTCCAAAACCATGTCGTTCTGACGTATAGGCTAAATTTAATCCCATAATGAATACTCTATACGTGTTTAATTTCGTTAGATTCCCACGAAAAAAAAAGTAATGTCAACTTCCGGATTTTATTTTCCACCTCGCTCGTTTTTATTGGACTCCAATTCTATAAAATGTCGCGTTCAGTTGCCTGGTGCAAATACGATCCCACGAACATTGCTACAAAATTCTTCAGTTCAGTTTTATTGTATTCGCTTTCGACCACTCCATTTCTGGTATAGTTGGAAACGCTGTGAATAACAGCGCGCGCAAGTCGCGAAGAACACACACTTCGAGTTATGCGACATGTCTTTTCCGAACCTGTGCCTTGTACATCCTTCAACACGGAAATTTGTCGCTGCTCAGTCCCAGCTCGGAGTAGCTCGGGAATCATCGTGTGTGCTGTGTTCACACGCGCGCGTTTTACGTACAGATATTCGAAGCCGGATCTTTGTAAAGAAGAATGCCCTATCGCTAAGCTTCATAGGGAATATGTTATTTCGTGACATACAGATAGGTCGCTGCTACGGATTGTCTTCATCTTGACCTCGTTGATTAATACTCGTATTTCTCCGTGTGAATCTCGCGTTAACCCGAAGGCCACTTAAACAAATTCACGCTGCAGGAGAGCGACCATTTCCCGTATCAAATGGTGCACAGTTTTTCAAGTGATTATTATGTGCGACCAGATTGGAAGTAAATCCCGAAAAGACAAAGTATATGATTATGTCTCGTGACGAGAATATTGTACGAAATGGAAATATAAAAATTGGAAATTTATTTTTTGAAGAGGTGGAGAAGTTCAAATATCTTGGAGCAACAGTAACAAATATAAATGATACTCGGGAGGAAATTAAACGCAGAATAAATATGGGAAATGCGTATTATTTATGATTTGAGGCTTTCTCGGCGTTGGTTCGCTAATATGTTTTCGCGGGATATCAGCATAGAAAAGGAGCATAAAATACTGTTTGACCACACCAAGGTCATTAACAAATCAAGCCACTACTGGGATCGTACAATCAAGGAGGCCATAGAGATCAAGCTGGAGAAAAACAACTTTAACAGAGACAGTGGACTCCAGCTCAGTCAGGCATGGACACCGGCCTTAGACCAACTCAGGCCCTCTTATAGTCAAGGTCATGAAGATCACGGACCGAGGACGGCAACCGATTCCAACCGGCGGAACAGGGCTCGCCGCCCGCCAAACTTCACGCAGGAATCCCGGGAGGGGCGGAGCTTACGAGCAATGACAATTCCCGGCCCCGGATTGGCCGATCCGCCAACCAATCCCGTTTCACCTGAGACAGCCTAACATCTATATAAACTTTCGACTTTCTGTTCGGACATCACTTCCCTGAAGATGGCTGCAGAGATAGCAGTCGAAAGCTTGGAGCATTCCAAAATCTTAACTCGGCTGATATCCCGCGAAAACATATGCGTATTATTATTCGGTTGAGAAGCTTTTATCATCCAGTCTGCTGTCGAAAAATCTGAAAGTTAGAATTTATAAAACAGTTATATTACCGGTTGTTCTGCATGGTTGTGAAACTTGGACTCTCACTTTGAGAGAGGAACATAGGTTAAGGGTGTTTGAGAATAAGGTGCTTAGGAAAATATTTGGGGCTAAGAGGGATGAAGTTACAGGAGAATGGAGAAAGTTACACAACACAGAACTGCACGCATTGTATTCTTCACCTGATATAATTAGGAACATTAAATCCAGACGTTTGAGAAGGGTAGGGAATGTAGCACGTATGGGCGAATCCAGAAATGCATATAGAGTGTTAGTTGGGAGGCCGGAGGGAAAAAGACCTTTAGGGAGGCCGAGACGTAGATGGGAAGATAATATTAATATGGATTTGAGGGAGGTGGGATATAATGATAGAGAATGGATTAATCTTGCCCAGGATAGGGACCAATGGCGGGCTTATGTGAGGACGGCAATGAACCTCCGGGTTCCTTAAAAGCCAGTAAGTAGATTGATAAATCTCAAGTACCTGCGACAAGTTGGTAGCCTACATTTGCCGATGCGACAATTCCCTCAGTGTAGACAACTTAGTAGGATATGGATGTATTTTAAATTCGAAGTTTAGACATAAAGGACTATGCGACTGAACGACTGAACATTGCTAATAGTAGGCCTAACTGAAGCTTTTTACGACTTTCTTAAATTTGTTCACATATTAAGCATTAAGTTAATGTCATAGACCTATTTGTTCCGCGTTGTTAATCATATTTACATTATGAGTACTTTTCCATTCATGTTATGTCCAAAAATCCTGAAATAATTTATATTTTAATTAATATATAGTCACCATGGTTCAGTCATGCTAATGTTTTTTTAAGACTTTTCTTTGCAAACACGGTTTTTCTAGCTTGTCCAGTCATATTGTCGGACAATCGGATCTGTGCCCCCGTAAGATATGCGAACTGAACCCTAATTCCTTGTCAGCCTCGGTAATTCATTTCTCTCCCTGCATTCCTATCTCTCTCCCTTTCTCTTCCCCACTACTCATAATTTTGAGCCTTCTTGCAGGACAGTTTATTTGCACTTGCAGTCCAGTGTTGTCAACTCAACATGAATACTGTAGCACAGTCTAAGACATACAGTCACGAAACTTCAACACTTTTTCTGCCAACATTCGCGACACTAGCGCCCAAGCGGCAGGCAAGGCACTGGCCATAGTCTCGTTCAGCCAGCAAGTGCTTTAAAGGGATGCGAGATGTTATAATAACGTTTTAATCATACATCGGAATAAAGGCAATGTGTGCAATGACGAAAATTGCAGTAACAACAAGTTTAAATCTCCGAATTTGTCGTTCTTCAGATTCCCTAAAGACCACGAGAAAATCATAACTCAGGAATAACCAATAATCCACGTTGTAGGTAGCCTACGTATTGTGTTCTATAAAACATTATTATTATTTATCAGATACCTATTTGTATGTCAGGAAGGAGAGTTTAAATAAAAACAAAGTAAATACCTGTTACAGTATATTATTTTTTTTGTAGAAATCATATGTGTAAATGTGTAACCATTCCGATTTTGGATAATGTATCTACAGTTTTTAATGCAAGTAATTCCATACTTTTTGTATTCGTGTTTTTTTTTCTATATATTTTTCAAAAGTTGAACGTTATATTGCATTCAAGTAGGGATCATGGTGTTAATTTTTCAAGAATTCATGGAGTATTGTAATCCTTTTGCAAAATATTCACTTCTTGAATAAATCCAGACTGTGTCGATAGATTTCTGATGTGTTGGTGTAGATTCATGTGGCAGACGTATTAAGTTCTCAAGAGCATTTTTAAATTTAATATAAAAAGCAATCTTTTCTGTAATAATTTGTATGACTGCTATTGGTGTTGATTTTACATTCCCAGTGATTATTTGAGCTGTTCAGAGCAGAAGTGGTGTAAGTCAAAATTAGGTAATGAGATTTAAAGTAAATATTCTGTAAAATACAGCGCAAAGTAGCAATTAATATATCCTTCGTGCTATTCACTGACTACTAATAGTTTAAATAAATTCAATATTAACTGCTACTTTGCGCTGTATTTTAAAGAATGTTTACTTTGACCCTCATTACCCATTTTGACTTACACCACTTCTGCTCTGAAAATAAAATTAGGCCTACATTTTCTGAGTTAATTGAAATCACAATTTTTTCAACAAAATTGTGTGTTCATTTATTTGTTTTCACCTACGTCATATTAACAGTAAGGGCATGTAAATTACGTATTATATAGGTAGGATAAGTTAAAATTAGGCATTATGTGTGAAAACTGGAAATGTATTGTAAAATGCGGTAAACTTGCCATAAACATTTAAACCATAATATCAGCACTATTTGTCACTCAAAATAATAAAGGAAATACCGGTTCTTAAGAAATAAAAAATAATAAACTTCATAAATCAATGTCTGTCATATTAAGGTTTAAATCTTCCCCTTTTTTATTTTCAAGTTTACCTCAGCGGCCGAGTTTACCCCAATTTGCGGTATGGAAAATAGTTAATTTCTCAGGAAATAGGGAGAGGCGTTCACCATGCAATGTAACCTACAATTTTGAAGCTACTAATTTTGACTCTTCTCACAGGAAATATAGAGTTCTAATGATTCATAAATATATTCAGGAATTAATTTAATTAACCATCCACGTACGAACAATTATATTATTTCAAACCATGATATGTGAACAGTTCCATGATTCAGTTGTAAGGAGCAGAAAGAATTACGTTTATTCTCAGCTTCTGAAACTTGTAGATTAACTGCGTGTGAAATTCTTCTAGGATTCTAAATTAAAATTAATAAGAATCATATACACTTACTGTATAGCATAAAAATATAAAACAAATTACGCAAAACCCGTTTTCTGATATGTTATCATATGTCGTGTGCACACTTTTAACTTGCCTGCCGCTAGAGGGCTACTGTCGCGCCAGCTGTCAAATGTTGGCATATTTTATACGTATGAGTTGCGTGACTGTATGTCTTAGACTGTGACTGTAGCACGGAGTGGTGAAAGGAATATTATTAAGCAAGTACGTAATAGCATTTTGCGATGAAGAGAAACAAACAGGTCAATATCTGTTTCCTATAAATCAGGCAACGAAAAGAGCAGCTGCTATCACAGATGAGGCTTATTTTATTACAATTGATTACGTATTAAAATTACTTACTTAACTAATACTAATAATACAACATTTTATGTAATTATATAGGCAGGTGAGAGTGCCTAATAAAGAAAATCACGAGAGAGAGAGAGTCTGTGCAGGAGATGAAAAGCTAGAATCACCACGGAAGAACAGACCAAGGGAACCTTTAATTCTTGTAGATGATATGAACCGATGTATATTTTAAGAAGTAAGATAGACCTACAAGAATTTTATACCGTGTAGAAAGAAGTTCCGACATTGAAAAATTACTGAAGGTTGCGAGAGAAGCAATAATTTCTAAGGTTGGAGAGAAACGCTACGGAAAGTGATTCGAGACATGCGATTTAGTTTTAAAAATGTAGAAATACAAGATGTATTTTGATTGAAAGAAATGATATTGTAGCATGGACGACCAGTTATTTATGACACCGTTTGACGGAAGTTTGGCAACATCTCTATTCGGCAAGGTTCGTGGCCTGCTGTTTGACGTGGTGGGAGGAAAGCGGGTGCAATGGAGTGAGTACAGGCGTTAACTTTTCCAAGAACGACGACAGCGCTGAAGGGGCACAGATCCGATGGTCCGACAATATCAGTTATTGTATTGTTTCTCGACGAGCATTGAAGTTGCTTAGTTACTCTAGCTGTCTGGTTGCCTTGAAAAGTTTTCACAGCGTCCACATTCAGAACACGTGAATTAATTATCACTAGGTCGTCAGTTGCGTGACGCTGAGCAGCATCGGTGAGTTTTTCAATGCACTTAACGGGGCTTATACAGTAAGAATCGTGAAAAAAATTGAAAATGTATTCATTATCTCAATCGATTGAGTATACTTCTCTGTATATATTTTCAAACACACTCAGCAATTGACGGGGAGGGTGTAACATATACAGCATGTGCCTTTTAGTGCAGGATGTAAGTACAAGCAAGTTCCAACTTCAGATTCAGTTTCCCGATAATTAAATTGTTCGATACAAAAAACCTGATATCTCAAGAACCGCTTGTCTGATTTAATTCAAATTTTATACACTTGTCCTTCGTAATAATCTCTAGAGGTTCGTCCACAATGGTTAAATTTAAATGAAAAATAAGCAGTTTTCTAGTAAAAATATATTGAAAAAGAAATAAAATGTTTAAAATGCAAATTTAAAAATCTGTAAATTTAGTAAGAAGTCAGCTGTAATGCTCATTGAGGACCAATCTTTAGATTATGATCTCAGATTCAAGGAAAAGAATAGTAAATGGCTACTATTTTCTCAATTTAGGTTAAATCATGTTTTTGTTAAGACAATATTTTTCTTGAAAAATTCAAACTTTCAAACATATTCATTGTTACTAGATGTATTTATGTCAAATTGAAGCTAAAATCATGTAGAATAAAGGCTCATTCACAATGAAAATGAAACATAACGTAAGCGTTAACTTAACGTTACGGTAAAATCAAGAAGTCATACCATCATTCACGATGGGAACATAAACATAACAGCAAATATACTTGGTAACGTCCACACCTGTGGAGTAACGGTCAGCGCGTCTGACCGCAAAACCAGGTGGCCCGGGTTCGAATCCCGGTCGGGGAAAGTTACCCGGTTGAGGTTTTTTCCGGAGTTTTCCCTCAACCCAATACGAGCAAATGATGAGTAACTTTCGGTGCTGGACCCCGGACTCATTTCACCGGCATTATCACCTTCATTTCATTCAGACGCTAAATAACCTAGATGTTGATACAGCGTCGTAAAATAACTAATAAAAAATAAATACGTGGTAACCACGGAAACATAACAACGACGCCATTTCCTCATATTCTGTCGTATACTTCAGCGCTCCACGATTGTGTTCTGTTTGCAAATCACGTAAGCATAAGCATGAAAGTTTGGAGTTTGCAAACTTTCATGTTAACGTCTTACGGTAATGTTTATGTCAGTGCTTATGTGAATCATTGTGAATGATCCCATTTGATAGCCTGGGCGCAAACTTCTGTGTTTATGTTACGGTTATGTTTAATTTTCATTGTGAATTTTTTTTTAGTAGGTTATTTTACGACGCTTTTCTCAACATCTCAGGTTATTTAGCGTCTGAATGAGATGAAGGTGATTTTTATTTTATTTTAGTAGATTATTTTACGACGCTTTGTCAACATCTTAGCTAATTTAGCGTCTGATTGAGATGAAAGTGATAATGCCGGTGAAATGAGTGCGGGGTCCAACACCGAAAGTTACCCAGCATTTGCTCATATTGGGTTGAGGGAAAACCCCGGAAGAAACCTCAACTAGGTAACTTTCCCCGACCGGGAATCGAACCCGGGCCACCTGGTTTCGCGGCCAGACGCGCTAGCCGTTACTCCACCGATGTGGACTTCATTGTGAAAATACATGAAGTGGTAGTCAAGTTATTTAATATTGTATTTTGTAAAAAGTGCAACCTCTACTGTATGAAACCCCTTAAACCTGAAAATGCATTAAGTATTGAAGACGTGAAGAAGACGGTTTTATGAGTTGATGCTATTGTTGAGTTTATACAAATTGTTATAAAACAGTTTAAAAGAAAAGGAAACGGACAACTTTATTTTAAACCTTTTCTTTGATGCTGGCATGATCACCTTGACCTAATAGAAAATATGGTCCACAGCCTCGCGAGACTTCATCCTTTCTGGCACTAGAACCAAGGCAGGAACAAATGACGAATTAAGTTTATTTTGTGCGAGATCGTGCGTATTTGCTTGTTTTCCGCACAGAACCAATACGCGGTAAGTGTGAAATACCACATTCACTATTCCCAACGTAACACACATAACAATTTCCCTCTTCTTACCGCTTAAGCGCGACATTCATTTTACTGCTTTAGGCTTTTAACATATTATTTTTAGAGACGTTTAACATAGTAATAATTATAAATTGGAAACTTACCACTGCAATTTCACCTAAATTCCAATGTTAATTATTGTTTTTAAATATTTGCAAAAATTAAGTAAAGTCTACTACTCCACGAAACTTATTGCATTCCTGATACAAGTAACATTAAGGAAGCCGTGAAAAAATCAACAAGACTCCAGATGCCGATGTTATTACTGCAATATGTTATATAAATAATATTGTTAAAATATTAAAATGAAAAATAAATCATTACATAACCTTACCGTTTGTTTTAAGTTCGCATTTATAGACTGGGGAAAAAAAGACAGACGTATATCACGGCCTGCTGGAGTATAGATATTTTTGTTTTCTAAAGTTGCCGTCATTAAACAGAAACCAAGATGGAGAGTTCATTACAGCTAATTAGAAATTCGTCTTTCAGGTATGTAATAAACGATCTTCGCACAAAATAATGTACGATACGCGAGCGGTATGTTTGTTTTCATGTTCTCAGAAATTAAAAAAGCTCAACTACGTTTCGCTTTTTCAATCTTTTCCTCGAACATGAAAACGTCAACATACCGCTCTTGTAACGTATATTACTATTTCCATCTTTATTAACATCCAATGTAAACAAATCACGAATCACGATTACAAATTGACTTTTAAAAGCGATTGAAAACATGGCTTCCGATCGATTAGTCATGGATGTGTTCTGAATGCGACCAATTTTTTTAAGAGTTCTTCACTAATGATTAGAATAATAAATTTGTATCGTGGGCTACTGTTGATATTTAAGTAATTAAAATACGACCATTTTAGTCCATTGAACTTGGTGCAAGGATAATTCCTAACTGAATTCTTCTGATTAAACTTTGCACCGATCGTGCTGAACTATCCCTCTCGCAAAGAAAAGAGGTGTGATTAGTGATTGGCGAAGAAGAAGCGTCATTACTGTAATGTCACCACAAACCGTTCAGTTCGGGCACGATAGTGATATAGCAATAACTTTAAGATCCTTTTAAATCGACAGAGTATCAAGACGTACCGAGGGAAGTGAATTATCATCATTGTTGAAGTAAGCTTTCTTTGCGACATTGAACCCAATCGAGACTTCATATTATTACAATACACAAGTTTACTTACCCTAGAGAAGAAAGATAAGAATTTTTTAATCGTGGTTTTGGAAGCTTTTCCTCTATTTTAGGAAAGGCCAAGTCCCTGACTGAGTGGTCGAATTATCTCACGTGTTCAAAAAGTCTTATCAGATTCAACTCCTGACGGATTATCCGCTGTTCAGGTTCTGAGGGCGAGACTACCACTGCACGCAACAGGTCGGATAGGGGTATTTTATTGGCAATTTTACTGCTTATGCTTCGAATATTTTACCATTTAGAAACAGAAGTTCACATCACATCATAGAATAGAGCACCAAATTGTAGCGATTTCCGTTTGGCTTTTATCTACTGATTAGTATTTACGTAATACACCAAGTTGAAAATGACATAATTTTCTGATTTACCCATGTTTCCTCTTTGTTTTGATAAGATATGTGCCTCATGTGTAGCAGAGGGAATCCGGTTTGCTAATTTATGCGCGATGTGAAAATTAAGCGTTGATGCAATATGACGACTGACATGTCTGTTACCTGGAAGAGATATGCACCTGAAGTCTTGCTACCATCATTTGGAATTTCTGCTGCATGTTATTTATTGAGGAATAGATGGAACCATTCCCAGTATGATTTTTCGTCTTCCCCTTCCCCACATAAAACAACAATAAGTGCAAGAAAAACAGGCAACAAGAAAGCATAATAAGTACAAGAAAAACATGCAACAAGAAAGCATAATAAGTACAAGAAAAACAGGCAACAAGAAAGCATAATAAGTACAAGAAAAACATGCAACAAGAAAGCATAATAACTACAAGAAAAACAGGCAGCAAGAAAGCATAATAAGTACAAGAAAAACAGGCAACAAGAAAGCATAATAAGTACAAGAAAAACATGCAACGAGAAAACATAATAAGTACAAGAAAAACAGGCAACAAGAAAGTATAATGAGTACAAGAAAAACATACAAGAAAGCATAATGAGTACAAGAAAAACATGCAACAAGAAAGCATAATGAGTACAAGAAAAACATTCAACAAGAAAGCATAATAAGTACAAGAAAAACAGGCAGCAAGAAAGCATAATAAGTACAAGAAAAACAGGCAACAAGAAAGCATAATGAGTACAAGAAAAACATGCAACAAGAAAGCATAATGAGTACAAGAAAAACAGGCAACAAGAAAGCATAATGAGTACAAGAAAAACAGGCAACAAGAAAGTATAATGAGTACAAGAAAAACATACAACAAAGCATAATGAGTACAAGAAAAACATGCAACAAGAAAGCATAATAAGTACAAGAAAAACAGGTAACAAGAAAGCATAATAAATACAAGAAAAACAGACAACAAGAAAGCATAATAAGTACAAGAAAAACATGCAGCAAGAAAGCATAATGAGTACAAGAAAAACATGCAACAAGAAAGCGTAATGAGTACAAGAAAAACATGCAGCAAGAAAGCATAATAAGTACAAGAAAAACATGCAACAAGAAAGCATAATGAGTACAAGAAAAACATGCAACAAGAAAGCATAATGAGTACAAGAAAAACATGCAACAAGAAAGCATAATGAGTACAAGAAAAACAGGCAAGAAAGCATAATGAGTACAAGAAAGACATGCGACAAGAAAGCATAATGAGTAGAAGAAAAACAGGCAACAAGAAAGCATAATGAGTACAAGAAAAACATGCAACAAGAAAGCATAATGAGTAGAAGAAAAACATGCAACAAGAAAGCATAATGAGTACAAGAAAAACATGCAACAAGAAAGCATAATGAGTACAAGAAAAACATGCAACAAGAAAGCATAATGAGTACAAGAAAAACATGCAACAAGAAACCATAATGAGTACAAGAAAAACATGCAACAAGAAAGCATAATGAGTACAAGAAAAACATGCAACAAGAAAGCATAATGAGTACAAGAAAAACATGCAACAAGAAAGCATAATGAGTACAAGAAAAACATGCAACAAGAAAGCATAATGAGTACAAGAAAAACAGGCAACAAGAAAGCATGAGTACAAGAAAAACATGCAACAAGAAAGCATAATGAGTACAAGAAAAACAGGCAACAAGAAAGCATAATGAGTACAAGAAAAACATGCAACAAGAAAGCATAATGAGTACAAGAAAAACAGGCAACAAGAAAGCATAATGAGTACAAGAAAAACATGCAATAAGAAAGCATAATGAGTACAAGAAAAACATGCAACAAGAAAGCATAATGAGTACAAGAAAAACATGCATGAAGAAAGCATAATGAGTACAAGAAAAACATGCAGCAAGAAAGCATAATAAGTACAAGAAAACATGCAACAAGAAAGCATAATGAGTACAAGAAAAACATGCAACAAGAAAGCATAATGAGTACAAGAAAAACATGCAACAAGAAAGCATAATGAGTACAAGAAAAACATTCAACAAGAAAGCATAATAAGTACAAGAAAAACAGGCAGCAAGAAAGCATAATAAGTACAAGAAAAACAGGCAACAAGAAAGCATTATAAGTACAAGAAAAACAGGCAACAAGAAAGCATAATAAGTACAAGAAAAACAGGCAACAAGAAAGTATAATGAGTACAAGAAAAACATACAAGAAAGCATAATGAGTACAAGAAAAACATGCAACAAGAAAGCATAATAAGTACAAGAAAAACAGGTAACAAGAAAGCATAATAAATACAAGAAAAACAGGCAACAAGAAAGCATAATAAGTACAAGAAAAACATGCAGCAAGAAAGCATAATGAGTACAAGAAAAACATGCAACAAGAAAGCGTAATGAGTACAAGAAAAACATGCAACAAGAAAGCATAATGAGTACAAGAAAAGCAGGCAACAAGAAAGCATAATAAGTACAAGAAAAACATGCAACAAGAATGCATAATGAGTACAAGAAAATCAGGCAACAAGAAAGCATAATAAGTACAAGAAAAGCAGGCAACAAGAAAGCATAATAAGTACAAGAAAAACATGCAACAAGAAAGCATAATGAGTACAAGAAAAGCAGGCAACAAGAAAGCATAATGAGTACAAGAAAAACATGCAACAAGAAAGCATAATGAGTACAAGAAAAGCAGGCAACAAGAAAGCATAATAAGTACAAGAAAAACATGCAACAAGAAAGCATAATGAGTACAAGAAAAGGAGGCAACAAGAAAGCATAATGAGTACAAGAAAAGCATGCAACAAGAAAGCATAATGAGTACAAGAAAAGCAGGCAACAAGAAAGCATAATAAGTACAAGAAAAACATGCAACAAGAAAGCATAATGAGTACAAGAAAAACATGCAACAAGAAAGCATAATGAGTACAAGAAAAACAGGCAACAAGAAAGCATAATAAGTACAAGAAAGCATAATGAGTACAAGAAAAACATGCAACAAGAAAGCGTAAGTTCAGGAAAGAATAATCGTTAAATCGCAAGGAAATAAAAAAATAACACATTGTAGAAAAACGGCAGTCAATTGTATTGCTTATACGAGTATATAACTGGAAAGGTTTCATAGTATGCATTAAATCATTAGGAAGAACAGTTTTGCATGACTGTAATATTTTGATAATGATCTCTTAATGAGTACATCAGTGAAATTAGTAATAATTTTCTATAATATTGAAACTCTCATTTAAACAAAATAACTGAATATGATTAGAAAAACTAAACATAATTCTGTAGCCACTCATTGTAAGAATGAGAGAATATAAGTAGTTTATACGAAGGAAAATATAGTGTAATGCAATTAAAGAAAAACATTTTTAACGCATGCATTGTGTGCTTCCGACAAGTGTCCAACATGGAGGATTAGCAGTCGCTACGGTTCGGCGTAGTCCAAGTTAAAATGTCCGTTGGCGCCTATTACTATATATTACGAAGAGGCCATACAGGTATGTATGTAGGCCTATGCACTACTTATAAGTTAACTTCTGTTTGTGCATATTGTCAGGTTGTTACTGTGGTTTGAAATTATTAAAAGACACATTTCTTTGTTTCTTTTTAATTTAAAGAATTGACAAGTTACATTCTGTGTAGAGCTTGCGGTTAATGAAAAATTAATTGAAACGACATTAATTGGGTGTTTTTTGTTTTATTTGTGCAAACGTTGCAATGGGTCGTGTTCATATACGTTCACAGTCCACAGCATTAAGATCACAATTCGTGTTTTTCTTTATTGCCGATATTTCTTTGGCAATTTTTATTGTGCAAAATGCATTCCACTATCGTACTGTGCAAAACATACTCATAAAGTTATCCAAAGGAAGATTTTAACCAGTTTATATTACGCCCATACAACACGTTGCTTAATTCAAAACTCAGAAAATTCATGGCACTGAGACAATCATCTCTTTATTATTTCAGAATACATAATTTCCTTAGGCCATCCACTCAAAACTGAACCCATTTTATTTCAGAATTTCTTTCAGAGATTTTAAGTTTTGTGTATGTCATTGTTTAACAACATAAAAAAATCGAAATTAATTCTGTAAGAGAATTGTACTCTTTTTATAATGCTAAAATATAGTATGTATGTATGTATGTATGTATGTATGTATATATATGTATTTATTCACACTGCAAATGGGTATATACCCGGTGGCAGTGGTAAGTAATTACACTCAATAATGACAAAACTAATAAAACTAATAAAAACAATAATTAATAATAAACATAAATAATAATAATAATAATAATAACAAGGAGCATCCTAAATTAAATGAAGTATGATCACTTCAAATAACATTTAAAGTAAATCTAATTTGTATCTTAACCCTAAGTTCGAACTAAGACCCACGTGTGTGACAGTTTTATACCTGCACAAGTACCTTTCGGCACTACACTTATTTCGCTGTCAACTCACTCACTGCACTGATTCTAGCCTGATTTCACTAACACTTCTAACCATTTCACTGTTCAAATACTTTGCACAACCACTTCACTGACACAAACACACTTCACTTACACAATAGACTTCACTAACATAACAGACTTCACTGACACAACACACTTCCTCACTGATAGAACACTTCAAATAACAAGATATCAATTACACCCTTTAAATAGTGTGTATAATATACTACCGTTTATTAGTAAAGTCCTTAAGACTATTTTTAAATACATTTTTGGTTATTGGTAAAGCCTTTAGTAAGTCTGCAGGTAAAGCATTCCAGTCCCTGATTGTACGATTGAGAAAAGAAAACTTTCCAGTGTCCGTCCTCTGTCTTCTTTCCCTCAATTTATATGAGTGGTCGTTCCTTGAAGAGTAATTTGGCGGCTGCAACCTATTTTTTTATTTCTCTCCAGGCAGGCTCACCTCTGTATGTTTTGAACATTGCGCATAATCGAATTCGCGTTATCCTGTCCGTTAGTGTGTCCCATTTTAATGGTGAATTATTACGACAACGCTTGAGAGCCCGTTTTTGAATCTTTTCCAGTGTCTTAATATGTTCTAATCTGTAAGGATCCCAACATGCAGCACCATATTCCATTGCTGGACGAACTAGTGATTTATATGTAGTCTCTGTGGATTTATCAGAGCCTTTTCTTAGTACCCTTAGTAGTGGTGAAAATGGACGTAAAAGACAAACCACAACTTTGCTTCATTAAGTAGGACGTCCTTTATATTTCTTAGCAAGATACGAATTTCATTCTGTGTAAAGAAATTCTGTCAGTGTGAGTGTATTTCAATAAGTTTTGTACGTAAAGGGGACCAAAGTATCCACGTAGTCTGAAATTTACTAAATAATTGTCTATCATGAATTTCACATTAACGTCAGTACGCACGGCGTGCGATATAATTATGTAACAAATTATTAATTTTTAAGACTATGGAAGCATCATCTAATGTGAATACGGATCTGGCATGCTGTATACTATATATTTGTGTAGAATATGAGGAGGGCAGCTAGCCCTCTTAGTTTGATGATTAAATTGTTGTTCTTTAGACGAGTGGGTATATTTCCTGCCATTCTACGAATATCACCAAGATCGGCTTTAATATTATCTCCAGAAATATTATAAAGTGCGTGATATTCAGGGTATCACAAAAGATGTATCAGTCCCCGATTTAACGTCGAACTACTAACGTAGAATAGAAAATAGCTTCACAGTGTCGTCAGTTACAGCACAAGAACAAGTCCTCTGTCCACAACTGCGACAGCCATACTGGTAGAGTGAAGTAGCAATTACAGAATTAATTCGCTTCCATTTAGCGCGAGCACACTTAGTATGAATGTTTGTCGATTTTCCTGAACAGTCCATTCATTCTGAACTTCAGTGACGTTTCACCGTGTAAAACGTTGATTGCCTTCAGCTGCAGAGGCCAAATCACTTGGAAAAACAATGTCGGCTTTGGAAGATGCATTATTTCGTGTACCTACAGTTTTTGTGCTTAATTTGTTGTGCATGTTCTCACTTCGTGTAATCTAATTACAAATAACATTGGTATTGATTTTGTGCAGGGGATTATTGAAAAATGTACTTAACACGGTTGCCAAATAAATAATTATGCACCTTGATTACACTACTTTTAACACTATATCACGTCGGAAAATTTAAAATTTAACACGAGAAAGGACACATAATACGTTTTCCGAAATAATTATGGTTAGATACCTAGGCCTATCCATACAAATTTTACCTTTATTCGCAACTAAATACAGTGAAACCTGTCTAAAGCGGCCATCTGAAGTTACCTTGTAAAATGGCCGTTTTATCAGGTGGCCGCTTGATTAAGGTTGCGGTTTTTTATGAATCAGCATGAAAATACTGAATTTCATTGACTTTTTAGTACTGTGCGCGTACAACAATCGTGCATATTAATGTCAGCCTCTTCCATTCTTGCAACTAGCCTTTTCAAAACTCGCTTGAGGTACCTCAGTTTAAATGACTGGATAATACCTTGATCAAGGGGCTGGAGGTGTGATGTCGTATTTGGGGGAAGAAACACCAATTTCACGGATCACATTGCGATTTTGTCGTTTAATCGTGGAATTGAAATCGCATAGCTAATTCTCAAACAATGATGATGTCATCCAAGCTTTAATGAATGAAAAGAAGAAAAATTCGTACAAGCTGGTCCAAATAGAAAAAGATGGAAAGAGGAAAAAAATAATCGAATGGTTAACTACTGACCTAAAACATACTGTGACATTTTCGATAGAAAACGTCCGGTGTTTTAATCCTTTAAAAACGAGTAAGAATTTATAGCTGTGCAGGGTCGGAGTGGAAAGTGACAAAAGAGTCATAAAACAGTAACCAACTAACCCCAAGATATGGAGGTTGTACTGTTGTACACTTAGCTATTGTACTCGTGATATTGCTCTCTGTCCTCTAAACATCGAAAAAATAGGTCAGACAGTATCCGTGAAAAAATGTTTTGTTGGACAGTGACCGTTATAGTCAGGTTCCAATCCAAACAGACCCCGGCCGCTGGCCGAAGCATGAGGTGGCCGCTAAATAAAGAGAGAATTTGTATTGATCTTATTGCAAATCCAATTGGTTCCAGAGAAAATTGGCCTTTCGGCCAAGTGGCCGTTTAAATGAAGTGACCGCAAAGGCAGATTTCACTGTAGTTGCATGCTCTTTTTAGACAATGCTTGTATCTACAAAAAACTTCATTCAGCCTCCAAGAAATAACTGGTGCAAACTGAAAATGTGAACATCATCGTCATACTATTAGGTGGCAATGTTTCCGTGGTAACATGACCTATGAATGTCTCATTACATCTATTTTATATGGTGAAACCCACATTCCGTATTTGCTAGAATGTGCATTATAAGAGTTAACATTTTCATAGCAGAGCGCAAAATGATGTTTAAGCAGTGTTACTACACAAAGATTCCCTTTTGTGTAATTTCTGTAAATGTCTTAAAATGACGGTTTTCGACTTTTTGAAACGAAATATTAGCTAAGAATAAGTTATCATGTTACACAAGTCCTTATAGAACAGTGACCGAGAGGCAACAACTAAATTTGAAGAAAAAGATCTGTTTTGAGTCTTCTTGAGAAACACTAGGCCTACATTTTTATTTTGTGTTTTCGTGTTTCAGTGCTTTTGTATGAAATACTGTTTTTTTACTGTGATTTCAGAATGACATAACTTATATTTATCCCATTCGAACTGAAATATTCATTACCAGGGAAAGGATTTATATGTAAATACATATTTACTTATAAAGCTAATATAATTTATATTTTGCATTATCTTTATGTTTCACAATGTGTAGGGTTGAAAAATCCTACTTTTATTTTCCATATTTTTCCATATTTTAGAGTTTAGTACATATTTTCGTTAATTTCCATATATTTTACATTTTTCATATAAAACAGTCCATATTATATTAGGTTTAACAATAAAACAAAACAAAATTCCATTAACTTTTAAAAATACATTTCAACAATAGAGATTTAAACACATGTTCAGTAATCCCTTTAACATCAGAGTTATTTGAAAATTAGCAGTCCTATCAACAATGGGAAAGTAAGTTACAAAACTGTATTAATTTAATTTAAAATTTTTAACAGACTTCAGTTGTGCAGCTCAACAGTTAAATGCCAGTCAGAGTACACATAGGTTCAGTTTTGTAAATCATACTATAAAGACGGTAAATATGCCAAAAGTACGTCATTCAGTCAATTTAAAATCAAAACTAACAAGTTACATTTCAGAATTTAAAGAAGATGGTTTATCAACTGACAATAAAATATTATTTTGTAATTTGTGTCAGTGTGCAGTATCATCTACACAAAAGTTCCTGGTGCAACAACACATTACAACTAGTAAACATCAGGCCAACAAACAACTAAATTCCAAGCAGAGACAATTGTTTTTAACACAACCAACAACATCGAATGTAAGATCTGAGTTTAACATCGACCTGTGCCGTTCTCTCATCTCTGCTGATATTCCTCTCTACAAACTAAAGAATAAGGTCTTCAGGGAATTCCTTGAAAAATATACTCAACATACAATCCCGGATGAGTCAACACTTAGGAAGACGTATGCTCCATCCATCTACGATGAGACAATACAGAAGATAAGAGATGAAATTAAAGATAGTTCAATTTGGGTTTCCATTGATGAGACTCCCGACAAAGAAGGTAGACTTGTTGGTAATGTAGTTATCGGTTTGTTAAGTGAACAATATTCTGAACGAATTCTTTTACATTGTGATGTTCTAGAAAAGTGCAATAACAAAACTATAGTTAAACTGTTCAACGAAGCTATGGGTATCCTGTGGCCAAAGGGTATTATGTACGATAATGTGTTATTCTTTATTAGCGATGCTGCCCCTTATATGGTCAAAGCTGGACAAGCATTATCTGTTGTATATCCTAAATTGACTCATTTTACTTGTGTGGCGCATGCATTTCATCGTGTGGCAGAAGTGGTCAGAGACAATTTCCTAAAGTAGATTTGTTGATTTCATCAGTGAAAAAGTATTTCTCAAAGCTCCCAGTAGAGTTAACGTGTTGAAAGAAATGTACCCTGAAATTCCATTGCCACCAAAGCCAATTTTAACTAGATGGGGTACATGGCTAGAAGCAGTTGAATATTATGCCGAACATATAGACTCTATTAACAATGTTCTCCTTGCATTGGACTCTGAAGATGCAGTCTCAATTGATACTGCGAAAACAGTTACCTGTGACATAAGTGTGAAGAATGACTTAGCTCACATTCAGCATACATTTTCATGCATCATAAAAACGCTCAAAAGTCTCCAAAATAGGCACCTTTCACTATCTGAAAGTTTTGAAATTATAAATAGTACTGTGGAACAACTGAATCGTGGTAGAGGTAAAGTTGCAGATGCAGTAAGAGCTAAGGTGGACACTGTACTTTCAAAAACCCTGGATATGAAGAACTACAAAAGGTTGTTGCTGTGATGAGTGGTGAATCAACAGTGAAGATTAACTTGGACTTATCCCCAGCAGACATTGTGAAATTGAATTATGTACCAGTTACTTCTTGTGACGTCGAACGCTCTTTTAGTCAGTATAAATCTATCCTCAGAGACAATAGAAGAAGATTCACTTTTCAGCACTTGAAAGAAATGTTTGTAACCTATTGTTATGGTAACAGACAATAAAAATTGTGTTTTGTTGAAACTACATTGGAAGATAAGGTACGTCCATTATATTTTTGTTTAGTTTGATTAAAATGTACCAATATTTAACGTACATAGTCATTTTTTTATAATTTTAAGTCCATATTTAATTCCATATTTTGGTAAAAATCCATATTTAATTCCATATTTTGGTAAAAATAACTACATATATATTTACATATTTCATATATTTTTAGTCCATATAAATCCGTTCCCTGTTCATTACATACTCTTCTATTATTAAGTTATTCCCAAACATTTAAGATTCCTCTCTTTCAGAACAGTCGCTATTATATTTCTTGATAATATATGCAATTCTGAATTGTTTGTAAGTGAGGTAAGTTGGGTGAAGAGTTGTTTATAAAGTAATAGTACGATTGAATTTGTCACAGAATATAATAAGAATCGGTTGGCATTAACGTAAACAAAACGCAGCACTGAGAGGGTTTTCAAGATACCCTCACACTTCAGTATAGGTAATTACATTAATAGGAGAAACTCAGTGTACTAACTACTGGATATTAATTTCAAAGTGTGTCATGACGTCACTGTTGTTGAGTCAGCGATTTGAAGCGAGTTTCAGCTTATGTGTTAGAGAAGTTGCCTATTAATCAAGGCGTTCTTCAATCTGAACTTGAGAACGCGTACGGTATAACTTGAACGTCGTAGCAACAGATGGCGGTCTGTACGGTCTGTGTGCTACCATAACCTCTTTCCAACTGTGTTTTGCCCGGGCAAGTCGTACGCAGGGTATTTGTTATCGGTTGCGTACGGTAACATTCCACAACACAAATCAAATGCTCCGTGTCCGTGTTGATCGTCGAAGTTAATGTCAACAAATACGTAAGTAATCGTCTTAACCCTTTCCCCATATCTCGACAGTAAGAGAAAAACTCACCTCAGTACGTGTTTCCAAACAGTTCACATTCCTGCCACTACCGCGTTACCGTACGTATCGGTGCGTACTCTACAGAATGAACGCCGTACTTGCCAGGCAACTTCTCTGGCACATGGGTAATACGCCTCTGCGGAAGTGTAGGAAGATTGAATTCTCTAGGCTCATCGACTAGCCACATGACGGCATACAGCGAGCCATGACACACTTTGAACTGAACACGCAGTAGAGTTGAACAACGATCGAGAAAGCAAGACTAAAGCGCCTGCAAAGCCGAAAACCCGCACGACAGTATTACCTACGTCATTGATTGCTTCTAAGCAAATATTCCAAGACAGGGGTCGGCAGAACGTCATATAAGATTACGTCACAGGCAACGCAACCCGTAATACATAAAGAGAATCAGTACCTGCTCCTGCGGAGGTATGAAGTAATAGCCGCAAACCGCGCGATTTGCCGACCGCTGTTCCAAGACATCGGGACTTCGGGAGTGATTAATTCTCGAACGTCAAGCAGCTTTGATCGTCACAGTTCTTTATATCAGATTGAACTTTTATCTGTTCTGGCAATGATTATAACTTATACAAAATGTCCCAATAAAATGTATAAACTCTTTGAATTACTATAACGTTAAGTTTAATGCTATGTTTTATTTAACGACGCTCGCAACTGCAGAGGTTATATCAGCGTCGCCGGATGTGCCGGAATTTTGTCCCGCAGGAGTTCTTTCACATGCCAGTAAATCTACTGACATGAGCCTGTCGCATTTAAGCACACTTAAATGCCATCGACCTGGCCCGGGATCTATAACGTTAAGAATTATTATGATACAGAAAATTTCAAAATTAAAAATAATGTGAACCAATGTACAAACCAGCCATTTATTGAAAGTGTTCAAATTGTTGGCCATTGTAGTCCAGGCACAGCTGATAACGCTGACCGATGGAATCCAAAACGTTCCTAATCATTTCGATTGGTATTTGGGCACATTTTCTTTCCATGGCTGCTCTCTCAACTCATCGATTATAGCTGGTTTTGTACTATGAACATTGTGCTTGATATGTCTCCACAGAAAAAAAAAATCCATTGTAGTCAAATCCGGTGAGCGAGAGGGGTACTCGGTACTACCTCTTCGTCCTATCCATCTGTTCTGCAGGTGGCCGTTAAAATAGGCCCTCACGTCGCGATGGTAGTGGGGAGGTCCTCCATCCTGCTGGAAGTACCATTCTTCATTCCTAAAAATCTATTGGATGCATGGCATGGTGGATTCCTGTAGCAAGTTGAGGTAAATTGCACCATTCACGGTGCCATAAAAAAGAAAGGTCCAATTAAACCAAATGCTGACAAACCACACCATACGGAAACACACATAGTGTTCCAGTGTCACATGAGGATTGTTAGCTGCTCAGTAGGTGCAATTGTGACGATTAATTGTACCATTTAATTTACACGTGGTCTCAGCCTCCAAACAAACTTGTATGGAAATTGATTGTCCTCCGCACATTTTGCTGGGTACCACTCACAAAATTCAGTTCTCCGGTCATGAACATCTTCATTGAGAGCGTGGACTAATCTAGGAATAAAACTTTTCCATTGAGCACGCATCAAAACGTGATGGACACTCGATTTTGAACGTCTTGTCTCACGAGCCGCTTGCCGAACAGATTTTCTTGGAGATTGCTCAAACCTTTCTCTTGTGGGGCTGGTGGATGTTCGTGGTCTTCCGGAATTGTTCTTATGGACATTCTGAACACTTCCTTCATCTTCAAACTTATCTCGCAAACGAGCAATTGTGAGTCGCGTTGGTGCATCTCGCTGAATCTCCATTCTAAACCGTCTTTGCACTTCACTTATGTTCTCAGTCTTCCAGTAGCACTTTAGAATGAATTTTCTGTCCTCAAAGTTTAGTCTGATTTCAGCAATTATTTTAAGCGGTCACACCTGAAAAAAATATTAAAAAGTGAGTTAGTTATGAGCTATTAAATAGTGTATACATTTTTTTGGGAAGGGGATACTCTATGTATAAACAATCAAGTAGCCTGCTTGAAACATCATCTCTACCTTTCAGTGTATAATAATCCGTTCCCCAATCTTTATTTAATTACTAGGCCCTTATTAAAACATAGGATGTATATATATATGTTTCTTAGGAGTGCAAATTTATTTGAGAATTTTTTTTTCTATTTATATAACCATAAGTAATATCTGATAATAGAACCAGAGCATTTTGATAACTGTGATAGGCTACTGTTTTGTTTTGTAACAATTAAACATCTCCAATGCCATTTCAATGATTATGTTATTGAAACTTACGAAATCTTTCCGAGCCGACCGAATGCTATTTCGAGAATGATGAGCAAGACTCGATGCACACGAGAGTTACGAGACGAGACTCGAAAGACAAATGTAACAAACACAGCGAGCGAGAGCGACAGTTAGTTTTGTTCATCTCTTAACACTAACCCTGCAGTGGTGTTGCGTTATATACTCTGTATACGGGCTCTTCCATCTCAAATCGACCGAAATATAGAGAAAATTGACCTTGCAATTTTTAAATACAATTAAACTTTTTTTGTACGTAGAGAACTGTGAAACAATGCTTTGTGCAAAGTTTGAGGCTTCAGAACTTCATAGTGTTTAAATTAAAAATATTTAAATTTATCGTATTTTCATAAAATTAGAAACTTTAAACTGTTGTGGCTCCGAAACCCTTTCACCCAATGATCAAAATCATGGTTTATTTTGTTGCTGAGAAATTAAAGTTTATATTGACATGTAAACAGTTTTTCTTACTTTTTATGGAAATGGAGAAATTTAGATTTTTCTTCAATAAGACGCCTTTGACCACGAAACAATATTTAAAAAATATATGGTTATATTCCGCATTGAAAGTACAAATAAACACACATTTTTTACTGGTGTACTGTTGATAAGAAAGTATTGAAAATATCAAATAAAGAAAATAAATAGTACGCGCGTGAATTAACCAGCTGACTGTGAGGCGGGAGCTAGCCGAGACAAGCAACGCCAGGAGACAAAAACGTGATGTTTCGTCAAGTAGCGCATACCTGGGCTAGCTTTATCACAAGTTTTCATAAAGTGACGCCCAACGCTCGCTTATCTTCAGCTCTCGGCCAGTGGGTGCGGAACTGCGCCGTTCAAGTCTAGACGTGTGAAAATAATTTATTTAATACCCTCGAAACTTATTCCCGAGCCACTAAGCAAACAATGCCGAAGTCCCTTTTAATAATGCAAGTTTTTTTCTCAATGTTTTTTACATTTTTACAAATTGGCAAAAAGCCTAAAAGTAAGTAAAATAAGATTATCTGTCTCTCTGTATACAATAAAAATAAAGATTACTTCTTAACATAACCTACTAAATGTCAGCTTCAAAATAAGCTCCCGTTCAATGTTCTGCAGTAAATGGTTCCACAGTTCTGACGCTGAAAGAGGCTTGTTTTTATAAAATACGCTAAATTTGTCGCTCAATAGTACGAAAACCGTTTGACTTTCGATAGTATTTTTTTGAAAATGCACTCTCATCAGCACCTTGTATAAATAGGGAAAAATTAGAGTATAAAAAAATGCGAGGTTTTTTACTGATCGATTTCATATGGAATAGCTAATATGTTTCCAGTGGGTCGGTGACCAAACACTAGGATCTACTTATAAGTGACGTGTTAAGTGATTTGTGCTGTATAATGGTGTTCTTAAGTCGTGATGCAGTGTCGTTAGTGATTCATAATAGTGACATTTAATGAGAGAAACGTTGCATAAGCATTGTAAAGTTGAAATTGCGAAAAAGTTAGACGATATACAGTAGATAAAGCCCTTGATATAAAATATATATATGTATATATTTATTTATTTATATTATCTACCGAGTTATCTGTAACTTCTTCAATCTAATTGAACGACAGATTTTGCTTTTGTTTGGTCACATTTTTATTTTTCATAAAAATATATGTGACACAAAAGAATAGCCAATGAATATTCATGTATTATCCAGTCTCGTCGATATGGTACAGCGCTGATGGCTTCTTCCATAGTCGCAAGTGAGGGTGGCGCTTCTCCTGTAACATTTCTTAGCATTTCCATCGTGGATAGCCGCAGTCTCTACTAGTTGATACCGGCTTACATTTTTCCTTAGAAAGAAACTCTGGCTGTGTGGTGTTCAGTATCGGCACGAAACAGACTGTCATGTGTGTGCCGTCAAAGGCTGTGGGGCCGATCTGCCGCGGCGTACTGGTGACCGTACGCGTATCGGCGAAATGCTGAACTCAACGTCTTACGTCATTCGTGACTATAATTTAGCGCATGTAACATCAGACCTGCCAACCTACAAGAGATGAACTTGGGGAGTGGGAATTTTTAATCTTTATGCGATCACCTCTAAATCCAAGAGATTATCGTGTCATGCCAAAAGCGTTAATCGTAGACTAATTTTTGATAACTCGTTTCTTATGCAAAAAAGTTGGAATGTTTGTAATATAAACAGATGCTGATAATAACAAACCGACAGCAAAGATCTGCCCGCAATTTCGGCTCATTTCTTGGACGGATAATACTTAAGCGTCTGGAAAATACTACTCAGTAGTCTTCATCTGATCGGTGTGTCCTTGATATTTCTTTAACTTAGTCATTGGTTTATTATATTGCAACATATGTACTCGTTTCTTTGTTGGATTAAAGTTGAAGTATTTCTTAGCTTTTAATCTGTTTACGAGTGCTATGAAAACAAAATCGAAGATAAAGATGATCTCCAGCTAAGCTCCATAGAAAAGAACGCCAGATAGTGATGCATGTTTGTTTTATATACTCGTATTATGTTTTTTCATGCGAGTACAGTTAGAGAAACATACTACTATACACAATGTCATCATTTACTCAAGCAGAAATTCCACATTTCAGAGACGCTAGCACGTAAACAAAGCGTTTCTGGACATGGGTTTACTAACAAAATAGGATCACATGGTACCGATCTACCTACCACCGAGCCTTGTAACATATATTTTTTACACCCTATATACGGTACTAAACGAAAATTATTTACAGAAATGTGTACAACAGATCAACCCCCTTTCGAGGAAGCTCATGCTGTGATCTGTTTACTTTCCTTGCTCATGAATGACAAAGACCAACATTGTGCGCTCTGACAATGACCACGGCATTGTCTGGTCGCCGCTCAATATTTTAATGCTCACTCATTATCAAATATCGTGTAATTTCCAAGTTGCCGATAGATTCTGAATTGAAGTCTTCGCTAAAGTGCAAGACTCTAGGGTTAGCGTGCCTGACCGTGGAGCGAGCGGGTCCGGGTTCAAGTTCTGGTTGAGACAACTTACCTGGTTGAGGTTTTTCCAGGGTTTTCCTTCAACCCATTAAGAGCAAATGCTGATTAACTTTTGGCGCTGAACCCCGGACTCATTTCGCTGGCATTATCACCTTCATCTCATTCAGACGCTAGATAATCACAGCAGTTGATAAAGCGTCGTAATTTAACCAATTGCGATGGAAGAGTTAAGAAAAACAGTGGATTAAACCACAAGAGATAGGAGAGACTTGAATGATTAGATAAATATTATAATGGATGAGTGAGATGATGATAACGAGAATAAATGTCAAAAAAGACTAAAATTGCTCGGGATTGATCACTAAGACTGCAGGCATATTTTCCGTTTTAGAGAACGATGAGGGAAGTGTAGTTTAAAATAAAGGAACAACTGAACGAACGGTTCCTTCTTTATTTACACAATAGGTCAGCCGTGGCGAGAACGTGACTCGCGAGACATTGTGGCTCGCAGTGATAGCTGTGCATTTCGCTTGCTTCTAACCTCCGCCAACCCCCACCCTCTCACTCACTGGAGTCAAACTCCGTTCCATTTGTATTTGTCTCTGACCTGCGAGTGGCATATGTCTCTCTCGAAACCATGTACGAAAGTTCCAAGTAGGATGGGAAGACGCATTTTCTTGCTGTCAATATGATGAGAAAATTAAATGTATGATTTGTTCACAAGTATTACGAGGAAAACGGCTGTATAACATAAAACGGCATTATACTACATGTTACTGATGAAACATTATGTTATCATCATAATTATCATCATCATCATCTCTGTACGTCGACCCTTTTTCAGCAGATGTACGAATAATGTGGTTAGCTCTTCAATTTGAACTCACTGATTTACTATGTGATGCCAAATGAAAGCTATATGTAAGGACTTGACAAATGTTGAACTTTCAAATCTTTGCCAAAAAATAAATATCCGAAGCTTCGTTCTTTCGCTTGCTCTGTTGAAGCCATGTTCGCTACAACTTACGTTTGTGAAAAATTATTTTCAACAATTAAAATAGTAAAAACCAAATTTAGATCACGACTGGCAGTAAGTGACATAATTCCTGATTTTGAAACTTTGTCGCAGAGACATTCTGAAGACAGTTAATTTTAGGTTGTGATATTGTTCATTTATTGTTCATTTCTTTCTTCGTTACACGTATTAAACATAGTTTGTAGCCTTGTACTCTATAAAATTATATTTAAGTGCTTGACGTAAGGAAAATGAAAATCCTTTAATAAGTCAGACAGTTGCTTCACTTCCCCTTTGGGTGTCCGCATCTCTCCATAGATGCTATGCACGTTGCAGGTTACACAGTGGCTCGGCGCACGATTACATTTTCGCCACCGCTGCAATAGATGATCAACAAAATAGGTCTATATGAAATTACACCAGTGAAACGAATTTTAATAATTTTGTATATAATACATGAAAGCATGTGATTAAGAGGTCATCTGGGCTGCTTTTTTTTTTTAATAATTTTCATAGGTTCGTATAATCTCTCTTCATTACTTTTTTTAAACTTACTGTGAGGGGCAATCAAATGAAAACGGGTCAGATGCCAGAAAGAATGGTAGAACATTTATTACCTCAAAAGTAATCTTCAAAACGGTTTAAACTTTTATCCCACAGTGAGACAACACAATCAATCCATTCTTGAAAAAGCTTGTGGGCTGTCTACCGAACCAGTTCTTTACCCAGTCACACACGTCTTCGTCCGATGCAAAACGAAGTCCACGAATGTCTTTCTTCAACTGTCCAAAAATGTGAAAATCACATGGGGAGATATGTGGGCGGGGGGGGGTGTTGAAGATTTTCCCAACCAAATCTTTGAAACGTATTCCTCACGGAGTTGGCAGTTTGTGGGCGGGCATTATCATGAAGAAAGATAACCCCGTTCGATAGCATTTCAGGGCTTTTTGACTTAATGGTGCGTCTCAGTTTCTGTAAAGTTTCTTCATAACGATGTGTATTTATAGTGGCCCCATGCTCGACAAATTCAACTAGCACAGGACCCCTAGAATCGAAGAAGAATGTCAACATGACTTTACCGGAACTTGTGTATATTGCTTTGGACTTTTTCGGTGGGGGAGAATGTGTTTAAATTCGACAGGCTCGTGTCAGTATATTTACTGGCATGTAAAATAACTCCTTACTTACTTACTTATTGGCTTTTAAGGAACCCGGAGGTTCATTGCCGCCCTCACATAAGCCCGCCATTGGTCCCTATCCTGAGCAACATTAATCCAGTCTCTACCATCATATCCCACCTCCCTCAAATCCATTTTAATATTATCTTCCCATCTACGTCTCGGCCTCCCCAAAGGTCTTTTTCCCTCCGGTCTCCCAACTAACACTCTATATGCATTTCTGGATTCGCCCTTACGTGCTACATGCCCTGCCCATCTGAAGCGTCTGGATTTAATGTTCCTAATTATGTCAGGTGAAGAATACAATGCGTGCAGTTCTGTGTTGTGTAACTTTCTCCATTCTCCTGTAACTTCATCCATCTTAGCCCCAAATATTTTCCTGAGAACCTTATTCTCAAACACCCTTAATCTCTGTTCCTCTCTCAAAGTGAGAGTCCAAGCTTCACAACCATATAGCACAACCGGTAAGAACTCCTGCTGGACAAAATTCCGGCACACCGGCGATGCTGATATAACCTCTGCAGTTGCGAGAGTCGTTAAATAAACCATAATTTAAAACAACGAATTATATTTTGCTGTTAACTTTGCGGGACATGGACTCGTCCAGTAGATCAGCTCCTTGATCTTACCGGCCTCAGGAAATAATTGAACTCGTACAGGTGTTTTCAGTCGTATATGCAGTATGTTTAATTCTTTAGCGTTGTTACGTTTTTAACAAATAAGTTACTGCACAGTAATCTGCCCTGTGCATGTGTATAACTTGCATAATGCCCATGATTAATGTTTTTCAGACGCACATTTGTCGAGCTGCGTGGCCAGGTGCTTCTTTACTCGATGAAAATGGAATTCCTGTGTCAGGCAGTATCTCCAGATCGCAGATGTGCATGTTATATCCGTAGAGCCCCGAAAACGAATTTTTTGTGCTGTAGTTAGCCTATATTGTGTGATATTCGAGGATATTCGAAATTCTGAATCTTAATTGTACGATATTTTGCAATTGGAAGTCGTAAATTTGTATCGACCTGTTCAATTTAGTCGCCGTTTCCGTTGCTACACAGTACACACTCCGCAAGCTGTTTCTACCCATTTTACAATTCAGTGTGTGATCTATAGCAGCGTTTCTCAAACTTTTTTGAAGTGGGGACCATTTTTTTAAGTCAGAACAGTTCCGCGGACCACCTTACTCTTGTTCCCTTCGAAAATAAATTTATCATTTTGTGGCATATTTTAATACCAATATAGTTATATTTTGAAACAGAATTAATTAATTAAAATTAATTTAATTCATTTAATTTTATATTAGTATTAACTAATTAAGTTACTGTTAATAGAAAAAATCAGTTTCGTTTTTTAATAAATCAAGACTTATTAGAGTTTGGATAATCTTCAACTTATTAACTAAACAAAATAAATAAATGTTAGTACTCACATTAATGAGATGGATAAGCCTGCCGATTCTTGCACAGTTGTTCTATACTTGGATGTATGCTGGTAAGCTTAAGTCGGAGATCGTCACATACATCGAGTCGATTTCGGTAGCCCACTTTGTTTTTAGTAGAGTTAGTGATGAAAGCCCTTTCTCACACAGATACGTAGAAGCAAACTGAAATATAATCTGTAAAGCACCATTGTACAGTTCACTATATTCTCTTTTCACTTGTGATGAGGTCCAGAAATTAACCATACTTTCCGCTTGGAGTTTCATTAAGTCCGGTGTCATTCGAGGGTTCAATTAACTGTTCTCTTTCACTCAATGAAAGTTTATTTTCAATATCGCAATCACGAAGCCATGAAAATTTGTCATATTTATTTGGAAAATAAGTTTCAAATTGTGACCTCAGAGTTTCGAGATGTGAACATATGTCATTGCACAATTCTTTCCCAATAACGAAATCATTTTCAACCAAAAAAGGACTCTAGGGCTGGAAATAGTGAATAAAATGCTCTGTTTTACGGAACTGACCCGCAAACCAAGTTTCCTCTCGAACATCTTTATTTTCTCATGCGCATTGAGAACAGTCAAAGAATTACCTTGTAGAGAGAGGTTTAGTTCGTTTAGTTTTGTGAATACATCTGAAAGATATGCCAATGTACTTAGCCACATGTCATCAGCTGATGTGCAGGGAAAAGATGGCGAGAAACACCACGTTCATAGTGCTTTAAATCCCTCTTTTGTTGCTGAGAGTAGAGTGGGAAGTGGGTAGACGAGTAGGGTAATAAATTTCATAAAATATCAGTAATTGGAGAAAAAGTGAAAGGCGATTGCCATGTGTCATTTCCAAACTCTGAGATTTTCAGCTTTACTGTGATACGCAATTCGTTTAAATTTTATTTTTTCTTCTATACTTTTCGAAGGATCACAAGGGCAGACCTCGAGGACCACGGGTGGTCCGCGGACCATAGTTTGAGAAACGCTCATCTATAGCGTTTACATTTTTGCTGTGTTGAATAGATGGATTCTTTTGTGAATAAATAGCAAAGATGTGGCTGGAGGCCACCAAGTCCACACTCAGTGACGTCAGTGTTTACGTATAAAGATCTGCGGTTTCCGTTTTAGCCACATGATGTTATAAGGTCGGTGCAGCATCGACTGTTTCCTTTCTACTACGTCATTTGCCAATGCTTGAAGGTGGTCTCTCAACACCACTTCGTATCTGTGTGGTGGTGACTCAGAGTTGCTATTTCTGGAGGTTGCTCCGAATATTTATGACGAAATCTGCACATTGCGAGAAAACGTAGTGAATGAATGAATGCATGAATCATTACGTGGATTCCAAAGATGCCAGATAAAAATGTTCGTTCCACAACTCACTGATTGTTATTGTTCGTGAATAAACACTTTGGTGTTCTTAAGTTACTAAATTGATATACGTAATCAAATTTTGCGAATTATTAGTTTGTGTCTGAACTAGGCATTCTTTGCTGTTTACTCTTTAAATGTAACTGCATTGTAAAGACATAAACACCACTGGTCGATGAGTAATTTCGTCAGCCTTTCTTCTTGGAATAGGCTAGAGATTCTGTGTGGCTGACGGGAAATGCTGATTAATGTTTTCGCACTTTTGAGTCTGCTAGTGACTTTGATGAACAAATGCGTGTAAGAATTATCACATGAATGGGAGTCCCATTCTCATAATATACTGCAGAGTATAGGTTTGTGATTTAGTAAAATAAGAAAGTAGTTGTGTTATTAAATATTAAGGAGAAAAGAAATAAAAAGCCAAACAAACGCCTGCAAAAAGCCATTAAACGATAGATACCCGCTAACAATACGGCATGTAAAGCTTTTTTATTATCTTACTAGACATACCCGTGCGCTCCGCTGCACCTGTTAGAAATAAATATAAAGTAATTACATAATTAAAATAGGACGTTTGATCCAGGAACATTCGTGTTTGATAGAAGGATAAATCGTTTAGTATGTTATTTAATTTAAATTGTATTAAAAAATTAAAATGCGGTCATTTTGATCCAGAGACATAAACATTATTTTAGGAAACACAGGAAACGAATATACAGAATAGCCTATCAAGTTTTCTGTGCATAAGAAGCTATTTTAATCTTACCTGTCCTCAATTCACTCAGAAGTTACTATAATAACATTATGGTCATCTAGAGAAGCTACACTTTCCAGTGGTGAATTGATAATTAATTATATAAATCGGTTAATTTAGCTTCCGATATTACTTCATACAAACACAGAAACATTCTCTGTAGGCTATGTTTCATAGCTTTCGATTGTTGTTGTCCAAGGCCCCTTATAGACGAAGTCATTTGTTTTTTATTTCATTACTCCGCCTTAGATGGCATTGTTATTGTAAATTTAAAACTCATTTATCTCATTAAATATCAGTCCTATCAAAATTTTGCATAGAATAAAACTTATCGGAAATTATTTTTAAAGAAACTTTTGTTATGTAACATTTTCATGAAAATTAATAATAAGGGAGATATTTCTATGTATTTTATTTAAGCCCCCTTATAACCCCCCTTTTAAATAAAATATTTTGAATGTCATATAGCCTAAATTCTAAGTTATAACGAACTTAATTTATATTCCAATTTTCATATAAATCGGTTCAGCCATTATCGCGTGAAAAGGTAACAAACATACAGACAGACATGCAAACAAAAATTTCAGAAAAGCGATTTTCGGTAACAGATGAAATAATAAATAAGGAATAGACGGATTGATATAACGATTCACACGATACTTTGGAGTAACAAACAGTCACATTTTATAATATGCGAATCTTTGGAGGCAGTATATGGCTCTTAGTGATGGGCTCGTATCAGTATTTCGACTGCCTGAGGGGGTTCGTTACCCTGTTGGTCCTTTCGTCCTATTTAATTCTGGATTCCTTTCCAGGTGATTCTTTAAAACTAAAATACATAATCGATGAAACATATATGAACCAGAAAGTTCCACTAGCAGTAGCTACATATAAAAACTGGAATCATTCACTATTCGGATCTCTGAAATTCGTAGTGTACTGTAGGACTTTGATCATGACGTGCGTAAGTGGTCCCATCCAGTTTTGATGTAGGCATATTCAGTTTTATTGATGTGGGAGCACGCGAGAAATACTCACTTAAATACGCGTATTAAACCATGAACATGCTGTATGTTCAAAATGAGAAAAGAAATTCCATGGTAGGAAACACGGCCGTAAGTGCCTACCACAAAAAATGTGAAAGTAACTTTGTTTGCTTTGTTTTCCGTTTAAATTTCTAGTTAATTCATTAATAAATATTAACTTATTCTTGTAGAGAAATTGTATACAGTTAGTAATGACAATCCCACTGTGTTGTAATGAAAACAAAATCCATGTTTCTGAGCAGTTTACCATCCCCCGTCATTGCGTCACTGCGTGAATCACAGTATGCTTGTGTTTGTGAATCTGACGTCATTTGAGTTTCCGTTAGTTCGCTCTTGACGGAAAAGGAGTGTTTTGTTCTTTTCACCGTTAATTCTGATATCATCAAGTTTGTTTAATATTATAATGTTGTTTATATTCCTTTTTAAAGAATGTCATGTTCGATTCCTCGACATATAATGATGACAATTATAGGTTTTAAGTCTTTTGATCTTGCGCGGGTGTTAATTTTTATATCTGTTCATAAAATAATTTTTATTGTCCATTTTTAGAGTTTTTTTTTTTCAATGGCTGTATCTTCTCTAGAAATAAGGTACAGCCAATATTTCTCATTTACGTCCATAACATAGTGTTAATAGTTTATAAAATTGGCATATTCATAGTATGACATTCATAATCACACATATTTATTGCGTTGTAATGAAATAATTATTTTTATGCTCGACCATGCCGAAATGTAGTAATTATACACCTGGTAGCAGCCCTTTAATAGACCTTATTAAAGTACACCTATTCCTTAAAGTTCATTTCTTCAACCAATCAGAATACGCCATTGTAACAATATGAAAGCGCAAGTATCGATTATTCTCGGATATGCAATCGAAAGACAACTAGCGAAACGTCACGGTGGCTGGAAATCCGATACTGTCGCAGAAGGTTATGTTCTGTTACTATAATAATTAGCGTGTAAGTAATATTCAAATACATTCAATTTGTCATCTCGTTTTTCAATGTCGAATTTAATTTCAAGGTTACATCAAGATACTGAAGATACGACGACAAGATACTCTCTAGATTATATCAAGGTCGTCGACTTTGTTTCTCGGAAAAAAATCAATACTTTCGCGTCTGCGCACATCTCACAATTTATGAGGTAGGCTATTGCACCAGGTCAGTTCCGTTCCTCACTCACATAACAATAACATGAATACTCATGAATAATTTCAAGTTAGAAATATGGTCGAGTATAAAAAGTCGTATGAAACTTGCCTGTAATGGTAATTAATACGCTCGTATGAAAATTATGAAACGAGCGCAAGAGAGTTTCATAAACATACTCGCGTCTTAATTACTACCATTATAGGCTCGTTGCATAATATACTATTATATCATTACACATAATGGTATTGAATCAATTTTTAACAAATAACCAAAATTATGTTAAAAATCACTTTGCCTTATTCAAAATAGACTTATTATTAGCTTCGATGCTAGTTGCACGATCAACTATCTGAAAATGTTTGTACTCGTACACAGGTCATCACAGCATCATCGAAACGTCTCCGTTTCAACTGAAACTTTAGTTTCGAAAATATGTAATGGGAAGTAATCGCATGGCGCCAAATCTGGGAATTTGTGGGTGAAGTGCAGACATCTTTCAAGCCAGAAACTCTTATTCAGCTGTAGCCCTCTGAACCGTTGCATTGTCGGTGACAGATTTGCGATGCTCGGGTCTTGAAATGAATATTTTTCATTGGCGTTCCAAAACTCTCAGACACCAATCATTTATTGACAGCCCTTTATGGATAAGATTTTTATCATTTACATGGATTCTGTTTTCTGAAAACAGTTCCTTCTCTTTCGGTGAATTTTCCTACTTTTATTTTCTGTACTTTGATTTTCTCTTTTGTAACCCGTCAGGGCTAATTCCAACATTTTTATGCTTCTTCAAACAGTTTCATTTAGTCATGTAGGCCTACTCATGTTATTGATTTTCTATAGATATGTGAGAAACAAATCTTGCGCAGGTCTTTCTTTTACTGTCATATTTGACAAAAATCTTGCATTAGTTCCTTATCGATGTCAAAATTTTCAGTCATTCAACGTTCAATTTTGATTCCTTGTATCAGTTTTCTAATTCTTCGCTTCGAACTGGAATTGGACGTCATGTCTCGAATCATCTAGTTCTTTGTGGCTTTCCTTGAAACAGCAAACCAGTGGGAAATTTGTTGCCGGGATAGAAATTTGTCTTCATGAGCTTTTTGCATTACTGTCACCGTTTTAGATGATTAGTTTTTGCTCCATTTTCATTTTTGACAGCAGTTAACATGACATTCATTCAGAAACAAAGAATAAATGCAACGAATGTGAGTAATAATTTTATGTTTAATAGGGTAGGTTAAAGTTAAGACCATACTTTGTAAAAGATCAGTGTCATAATTTATTCTATACAGAAGTATAGAGAAAGTACTGCGATATTGCAAAAATAATTTCGAGATCATAACAAAAATTAATGTTTACCCTTCAGTTGGATGGTAATACGTAGTACAGTACCTATAACTAGAGATTTTTGTAACAATTTGAAATCATAAATTTATTTTTAATTATGAATTTAACATTTTGCAGCTTACATCAGTTATACATTAGCGCTATTCAGCATTTTGTTGCAACAATTAGCTGTTAAATAATTTGTTGTTTGTAGAACTTTAGGCTTTCCCGGCATTGAATATTCTCGGGTTCTAGCCAGGCGAGTTGGATAATTGCTTCCAAGCTTTCGATAACTATCTCTGCCATCTTGTTCGCAAGATGATCCAACTCGCCTGGCTGAGAATCCGAGAAAAATTATTCCAATTTGTTGTTTGTTTATGAATGATCTTCCTGCAGTTGTGTTCCAATAGCTTTACAATTTGAACGTATTGTTGTTACGTAATATAGATAAACTGTTGATTTTTTATTTAAGGTAGATCAATAAATTGTAGACAAGGTCTCAATGTCAGCTGCAGTTCGTAAGCTGATGAATTAATCGCATTGTTAGAGCCTGTGGAGTGTTTGGAATGTATAAACCTTTAGCACAGTGATGTCAAAGCAAGCGCATTTTTCTGACCTTGACGTCGTGCGCGGGCATCAAGCGCTAAGTATGGAAAGACGAAGGGTTGTGTATATGAATAAGCAGCCCGGTTGTATTAAGAAAACAGTGGTGCACAAACTTCAAACGGAACGTGAAATTTTATGTCGTTATTTCTATATGGCTTCTTTCTGTTTAATATTATCTATATTGTCTGTAAAACAAAAGTACCAATTTCTTAATATTGCACTTGTGTTTTAAATCTTAATAACATAATAAGGAGTTAAGAAGGAATATTCACATAAATTCCATAGTAGTACAACTATACTGTACTAAATGGATGAAACACATCATTCATAAAGAAAGTGATATCCCCCCCCCCAAAAAAAAGGAGATTGAGTATGACATGATAAGTTGGAATTGATATTGATGGTACCTTTAGCGTTATAAAAATAATCAATAAACTAATCAAAACAGTATTATGATACAAAGCAAAGTTACCTAGGTGCTATATATGTTTTAAGTGTAATTAATATTCCATAACAAAGGTCTTATCGCATTTTGCTTTTAAGGTGATATTTGTAAGCAACTTCCTATCATCATAATATTAAATTATTTTCTCGAAATCTGCTGAAGCTATAGAGCTGACATTTTTACAACACATGGGCACGTATCTTTTGCTTATGATGTAACAGTAGTTGCTTTGTTAATTCATTTCCTTACAAACAATTTCCATGCGAATATTTTCAAAATTTTCAATACACTATCTTCAGTAATACGTATATAAGGTATATTAGACTTACGAAAACATTCTGTAAGGCTACTAAATAAATAGGCCTATACCTGAAAATTTCACTTTTCTATACGAAAAGTTGAGAAAATATTTCTTTTGAATAAAAAAATCAAACTTGTGAAAAATGAGCATTAAAATTAAAACTTACATTCTTATAATGCACTTATACTTCTCAGGCAAATCTAAAAATTAACATGGATACAGTTTTAATGAGTTCCATTCCCTTCATCTATTGAATCAGTGCTAGCCATCCCTGAATATAGCTCGACCAAGCGGCATATACCACCTCTTTCGTCTGTCTCTTTCCTTTCCGCTGTAAAGCGCTCAGGCTCTCCTGAGCTCTAAAGCGAGCGCTTGCTCCTATGGGCATCAATTGACATGACTGCTTTAGCATAATGATTAATATAACAACTTTCGACAGTGTCATTTCAACTCTCAGGGCCGTATTCATAGACATTCTTAGCGCGGGCTTCCGGTGGATGATCAGCGTTTTTCGTATTCATAAACCAGTGTTAGCGATAGGATATGATTTGAATTCTGTACTAGTAACCAGTGGATAGCCGGGACTAGCTTAATACGCTCGTAGCGCGTGCTGCGAAATGTCTATGAATAGCACCCTTAGATAACAATAATTTAGTGAGCTAGGTCATTAATTCTGTGTACATATGGCGGTGTATGACGTCATAGGGACACAAAGGTCCGAAGCATGTAATTTATTATTTTGAACGACATCTTTTATATGTATAGCTTATTAATGTTATTGTACATTATTTTATTCAAGAGTAGGCTGACGAAAGAGAGAAGGAAGAGAGGAAAACCACTTGGAACTTTGGAAGTAGTGAATCACCCGACTCTGTGAGAAAGGAATTTGAAAAAAATGCAATCGGACAACAGACTGGTCTGGACTTTTTTATGAATATAAACGAATAGACATAATGCAATCACCATCCTTATGCATATCCGCTGTTAATTAATGTCGTTGTGAATTATATTCGCCATAGAATTAAATCGGAAAACCCCGGGGCCTGTTGCGTTTGTCACCGCTGCTCATTGTAGCTGGTTTTTACCCTTGATCGGCGTCTGCACTTCTGCAGCTGTGCGGGAGTAGAGGCGAAGTGGAGGCCGGAATGTGCAGACACTGTTGCCGTGGCAAGATGTTGCGCACATCTCGTTTCCAAGTGTGCACATTTTCCTGCTCATGATCCAATCCGAAGAACAGCGTCAACGCTTGACGATGTAGCTGTAGCTATCGCTGCTGTTATTAATTATTGCGTACAGAATTATGCCCTCAGTTGAAAACCTCTTCAAACAGAAATGTTAATAGGTACGAGTTATACAGGATGTTTCAAGAATAGGGGGCATAATTTCAGGTATGTATTTCCCACATGTAGACAATCAAAATAGTTCATTACAACATGTGTCCGGAAATGCTTTATTTCCGAGTTACGGCCTTCACAACATTGAAATTCACCGGAACGTTTTTCTTTCCGCAGGTCGTTGCCGTCAAAGGAGACATTAAGAGGGCACTCTGACAGTTCATTCCGAGGCGAAGGTTACATTCAGTGTTGTGTAGGCGTTAGACTGTGCGACATGTATTCAAATCAAGAGCTGGCAGAGATATACTTCATGTACGGTAAGGCGGACGGCAATGCTGCGCTGGCTCGTCGTTTGTACCAGGAGAGGTACCCACAGCGACAATGTCCAGATCGGAAGACATTTGTACGTCTCCATTACCGTCTGTGCGAGTATGGAAAATTTAACTCTCCTGGTTTGGGAAGGGGACGACCAAGATCTACAACTCCAGAAGTACAGGAAGAGATTCTGGAGGCTGTGAACATGACTCCTTCTATCAGCACACGAAGGGTAGCGTTGCAAGTCAATTTTCCTTGTGGGGCCATTTAAAATCATTGGTTCATTCGTCTCCGGTGCCTGATTTGGAATCCCTTCGGAATCGAATTGTGACATGTTCTGAGGACATACGCAATATTCCTGGAGTTTGGGATCGTGTTCGCAGGTCAATGAGACATCGATGTGAGATCTGTATTCAAGCAGGAGGTGGACATTTTGAACATATTCTGTAATGACAACGACCTGCGGAAAGAAAAACGTTCCGGTGAATTTCAATGTTGTGAAGGCCATAACTCGGAAATAAAGCATTTCCGGACACATGTTGTAATGGACTATTTTGATTGTCTACATGTGGGAAATACATACCTGAAAGTATGCCCCGTATTTTTAAACACCCTGTATATGAAATATTTCGAAAAATTCCTATAGCCTTTGCTGTTCTGGTGAAAGACAAAAAAAGATTTGTCTACATGTAATCATTTAATATGCACCCAGATACAAACGAAAGGCACTCGCTTTAATTAAAAAATAATAATAAATGTGCTTCAGTTTATAAATTGCGTGGTTTAAGTCTTACTCTTAGCCTCCGCTTTTATTCGACGTACACACCACCGCGAGAGGGGAGGGAGATTGATCTGATCGTACTATCGACATCTCGCAAGTGCGCCTCCCCCTTCGGTCATAGAATTGGCATGGCGCAGAACAACGGGCGAATACCGTCCCGTGAATGGAAGATAAATTTCTTCCATTGGCCACGTCAGGAATCGAACCTCGGACCGCTTGGTGCACACGCTGTCCACAGCGGGCATGAATAGCATATGTATACGTCACTATATTCTCGCAACTTGATATGTATATTGTAAGCATTTCTAATATAATACATTTTATATTTACGAAAATAATCATTTGATAGTGGTGTAAATGTTAAAATGATTAGTGTTATACAGAGACAACTTGTTTTAATGCTGACTTTTGCGTAACAAATGTGATTACAAGGGATGTTAAGTAGTCTGCTCCCTTCTCTTCTCCAATAACCTAGAAAACTCCGAATAAAAAATAGAAATTATTGTGTACCGCAGGTCTGCATCGGACGTTTTCGCTCGAGCGCCAAGTAGTTCATAGCATAATCCGATAGGTAGCGCACATGCATGATGGGTAAAATTGTCATGAGCGATAAATCCTCGAACGGTATAAGCCGAGCGTTAGACATTCGTTCTTGTTACAGTTATGAACTGTGTAGTAACATCATAGATGTTTATCATTTCAAAACTTTGCAGTGTTTAACTAACCTCTCCATAGTACAACTACAAAACTTGCTTTAAAATGTAATATAAATGTTGTAGATATTTCCCCCCCCCCCACAGGAATGATTTTGTTTTTGCCACATCTGATAGATGTTATTGGATGTAAATGTAATTATTATAAACGGAGAACACAATCACGATAATGCAAGAACTGTATCAAGTTTTCTAGTAATAATAATAATAATAATAATTAGTGTATCAATCTTTGCGTCATGTAACAGTTGTGCAGCATGATTATTCGTTTTAGAATATTTTCTGTGACGTTATCTCTGTACTAATATTGTTATTAATCTACTGCTATATCAATAATATTTTGTAAAACGTTTCTACATTGTCGCAGTATATAGGTTTCTGCCCAGCGACAGTCCTGATGTATTTTTATATTTGTTATGACTGGTTAATTAATATTAACCCGGCATACTCACAATCACACTCACATTCATACAAATTTCCAGACTCTAGACACCCAGGGAATTCTTCTTCTTCAAGAAAAATTCACCGAGAACTGAGCCCGGGAATCGAACCCGGGACCTCCGGATCTGGAAGCCAGCATGCTGAGCAACACACCACGGAGGCAGTTGTTCTATTAAACGTTTGTCATAAACGCAGAAAATAAAGCCTTATTTTTACCGTGTGAGCAAAACATATGTGTATCTTATCTGTCGCCTTCCATACAAGATAAGACATGTCGGTGAGATGAGATGTACTGTGCTTCTATTTATCACGAGCGTATCACGACCGATCGTATCTCACTCGAGGGTGCGACACTCGACCGAGTTACAACGAGCGATTTAACTCCAATGCAGCACTCTGTTGTGTACGATAGAATACGCTAATTAATTCCTTTCATTCAAATATTTTTCGTGGAAGCTCTGTTTGTGAGAAGATATAGACTTCTCTCTTCTTTTAGTTGGCTTCTAGATGTAAAAAATATATGCTAATGGAACGTTACATCCATACATCCCAGACGCCTTAATGTCGTGTATAGGGGATACCTTTGAGGATTAGACCTGAAACTTCATCATCCAAGTGCAGAGTGCGCCTGGGAATGCTTGTTTTGTTTAGTCAACTGTTCGAAGACAGGTCTGAACTCATGTGATACCAATAAGGAATCACTCATGAGGCAATAGGTCAGGAGATAATGAGGTAGGGTGGCCAGTTCCTTGTTTAACATTATTACAATTGCAATACAATGTCCTTATCAGCTTTATTTTTCAAATACATTTAGCATAATTATTTCCACAGTATGAAATGGACTTTATCCATAGTCGTCATGGTACAAAAATCGTATCATACTGTGGACCAACGGTCATTGTAGGTTAATTTGATGAGCTGTCTTCGCCCCTCTTTATATGTGGAGGTGTATTTGTGTTTATTTTCTTGTTAACATCCGTTTGGCCTTTTCTTTTCCCAAGTTTCTGTCGGTAATGGATGACTCATGCTTTTGACTTCCTTTTTTGTACCATGACGACATCGATGGGAGAAAAAAACAATTTATCAAACGCAATATTACTTACTTACTTACTTAGTTAATTACTTACAAGGAACCCGGAGGTTCATTGCCGCCCTCACATAAGCCCACCATAGGTCCCTATCCTGTGCAAGATTAATCCAGTCTCTATCATCGTATCCCACCTCCCTCAAATCCATTTTAATATTATCTTCCCATCAACGCTCGGCCCCCCAAAGGTCTTTTTCCCTCCGGCCTCCCAACTAACACTCTATATGCATTTCTGGATTCGCCCATACGTGCTACATGCCCTGCCCATCTCAAACGCCGGGATTTAATGTTCCTAATTATGTCAGGTGAAGAATACAATGCGTGCAGTTCTGCGTTGTGTAACTTTCTCCATTCTCCTGTAACTTCATCCCTCTTAGCCCCAAATATTTTCCTAAGCACCTTATTCTCAAACACCCTCAATCTCTGTTCCTCTCTCAGAGTGAGAGTCCAAGTTTCACAACCATATAGGACAACCGGTATTATAACTGTTTTATAAATGAAGAGTCCACTGCAAGAATGATGGATGTCACTTTCTTGTCGAAAATGAACCAAGACTGTCAATGCATAGCTTAAGACATATAGAATGTACATAGAGAGTTATATGGCATTAACACTGATAGTCATTGTCCAGTAATGATCGGAAAATCACACTTAAGCTTTGAGCGCTAAGCATTTCAAACTTTCAATTGCTTCTCCCGCAAAATGTATTCCAAATGACATCCATCATTCTTGCAGTGGACTCTTCAAATTGTAACTTTCAGATTCTTTGACAACAGACTGGATGATGAAAGCTTCTCAGCCGAATAATAACAGGCATTTCCCATATTTATTCTGTGTTTAATTTTCTCCCGAGTATCATTTATATTTGTTACTGTTGCTCCCAGGTATTTGAACTTTTCCATCTCTTCCAAGGATAAATTTCAATTTTTATATTTCCATTTCGTACAATATTCTCGTCACGAGACATAATGATATACTTTGTCTTTTCGGGATTTACTTCCAAACCTATTTATTTATCAAACGCAGTATTGGAATGAGAAATACAAATTTTGCTGTGTGGTTTTTGAAACATGAGCGTGGGAGCTTCAAGATATTTCGTCCAATAAGCACTGAACTTGAATAATTTCCTGTAGGCACTGATTCGAATTCGAAGATATCTCCTGATTTAACAGGGTTGAAGGAAAATATCCCTAATATAACAAGTCCTTTAGAAATTATAATATTACGGTTACTTATTTATACCGTGGAAGTTTAAGAATATCACCAAATTTTCTTTTCACGTTCATTCTCGGATAATGGCGGAGTTGTACAAGGTTTCACTGTAGAGTATTTTTGACTCTTGATATAGAACACATCCGTAGCGGACGTTTGTGTGTTATGAGGATGAAGGCATAACATCCATATTCCTAATTTAAAGATTAATCAAGAATATGTGTATTCTTCAATGTGATGAGTGGCAATATAAGGAAAAGCAAAACTTTGCATTTTGTTTATAACGACTAAAGTGAACAAGGAACCAAGAAAAAGTCACAGTTCTTATACACTTTGATTGTAAGTTATAAGTTATAACGTAACACTGTACTATATGAACAGGCTGATCCATAGCATCTCGCTGCGTAATACCTCCCATAATGACAAAATAATGACGTAACTTGAATAAGCAGTCCACACCTGTGGAGTAGCGGTTAGCGCGTCTGGCCGCGAAACCAGATGGCCCGGGTTCGATTCCCGGTCGGGGCAAGTTATCAGGTTGAGGTTTTTTCCAGGGTTTTCCCTCAACCCAATATGAGCAAATGCCAGGTAACTTTCGGTGTTGGACCCCGGACTCATTTCACCGGCATTATCACCATCTCATTCAGACGCTAAATAACCTAAGATATTGATAAAGCGTCGTAAAATAACCTACTAAAAAAATTGACCAAGCACAACCAAGTGCGAGCCTTCGGGTCCCTCTTCCGTTAAAAGAAAATCATAATGTGGATTTCAAAAGATGGAAATGGCTTAGTGATGTAAATTAGTTATTAAAATGCTTTTAATTTATTAAAATCTTATTTAAATTATAGAGTTCAAGCTACTAAAATTGATAATGTATTAAGTGAATTTATTAAAATTAAAATAGGTGTTCCGCAAGGAACAGTCCTTGGACCGATTTTATTTTTAATATATATTAATGACCTTTTAATGATAGACCTTAAAGAATATGAAGGTGATTTATATTCGTATGCTGATGATACTGTTTTTACTTTTTAGTGGAAAAACTTGGACTGATGCTTATTACAATGCAAATTGCGGCTTAAAGTTAATAAAAAAAGAGTTCGATTTAAATTCACTGGTAATTAATAAAGATAAAAGAATAGCTATCCCATTTTCTTTAAATAATAAAGGTAATAAACCAATTTCATCTTTGCTACAAATTAAAATGAATAATTCTGATTGTTCCGATATAAATTGCAATTGTTCAGTTATTAATTAAGTTAAATGTATGGTATCATAGGTTGGGGTGGAACTTATAAATCCAACCTTTATCCGTTAATTTTACTACAGAAAAAAGTATTAAAAATATGTTTAAAAAAGCAGAAAGATTACCCAACTTAATTGTTGTTTAAACACTTCATAGTTTTCAATATTAAACAAATGTATTATTTTATGTTATTAAAATATTTTCATACAAATTTTAATAACTTTGAAAAGTATATACATAAGTATAAAACTAAAAATATGAATAATCTGCGTTTGTGTGAACCAAAATGTAAAACCAATGCAGCTTTTTATCATAGCATGAGTCAAGGTCCCAGAATTTCATTCCAATATTATTTTAACCACGAATCTTCTCCAAATTAATAAAAAAAATATAAAAATTTATATTGGATTTATAGTTAGGGTTTAAACATATTACACGCTATTTAATCTGTATTCACTCTCAATTTTAATTTTATTTCTGTCTGTATTGGAATCCCCTCCTGAGCACGAGTCTTACTCATTCAGGAGTGGCTAGTTTATCTTTCATTGTATTTATTAACTTGTATTCATTTCAAACTTACTAGCAATAAAATAAATAAATAATGTGAATGAAGACCTAGTTTCGTAAGAACTAAATAATTAAGATAATAAAAAAAAAAGTGTTTTCGTATACCCAGTCACATGGGCGAACAGTGACATAGGCACGAAAATAAAAAAGCATTGCGAGCGCACCAATACCAGAAGAATCTAATTTGTATAGCAACAGCCTCTGCATTATTTAAAAAGCGTGACAAATGAATTCGGAGAATTCACCATCTGTCGAGAACTTCCACCTCACAGAGTCTTATCTCAAACACATTGCCACACAAAAGGGGCACGATTTTTACTTTCTCGTTAGAGGACATTTTGAATTGCTGCAAATCGATTTCGAGATATTCGCGAAAATACAAGTTTGCAACACCCACTATATTCAAAATGTAGTTTTGAGTATGTGTCTGTCAGTCCGTCCATTTGTGAACATTTGTTTTTCTCGTGAACTATTGGACAGATGTTCATACACAGTATCTACAGGGACATCACTTTATTTTTATCAACATTTTTAACATTAACCTGGCTATACTCGAAAACACTGTTGCCCCCTTCCATTACAGGAGTTTGATGTTACTAGTGCAATATGTAAACAAATCATTTTACTAGGTATAGGAGGAGAGAAAAGTAGTGTATCCATTTATGTTGTAGGGAAATACGATATTACGATTTTCAGTTTGATTATCACTTTTACGGAATTTATCAAAATACAGTAGAGTAGTAACATTTTTTTTCAAAACTCAACTTTTCAGGCGGCTATGTTCGTTATGTAATGTCTACTTTATTTAGCAGATTAATTATTGATGTTAACATACAATATAGAGAGTGCATTTAAATTGAGGGGGTCATAAGTAAAGGGCTGTAAGTGCACTTAAGTTACTTTTGATAAAATGGGGTTTAAATATTTAAGCTTTCGTAAAATCGGTGAAATTTTTTATTTAAATTTTAATGTGTGATGCGATTAAAATATCCCTTTGCCACTAAAATTTTAGACACTTTTGCTTACACTGGATGCACTTAACTCATGTTATTACAAATGTCACTAGCATTCCTTTGCTTCTAACCACCTCAATTCAAAATAAGCTAATGTGAATTTTTAAACAACAATGCAGGCTTCAATTCAGTACGCATATTATTAAAAACATTTTGAAGCATATTCTCTGAAATTGAATTTATCGTTTCTTGAATATAATTTTTTAGTACGATATTATTAATATAGGTTCTTTCTTCTATAGAAAACGCAATCATATTTTGAAACACACTATACACTGCAGTGTTTACTTCACTGCTTGAAGACTTCGAATGCAACAGCGGCCGTAAGTTTGTGTGTCTGACGGGAGCAAGGACATTAGTGAAGGGGTGAGAGTGAAGTACATTCAGAAATGCAGGTACAATAAAAATGCAAGTAAAAATAAAATGATGTCCCTGTACTAGTCGGTCTGTCCGGGATTAATGAACATAAAACAAAAATTTTCCTTATAATTTTATGAGCTTGTTTTAATCAAGAAGACACAGTGGCACTCAGTTTGAAAAATCGGCACACAATTTTCTATGTGATTTTTATATTACGTAGCATAAATTAACAGATTAACAGATCACATAGTACCGGTCATTTACTTATAGACGGTTAGCGCGTCTAGCCGCGAAACCAGGTGGCCCGGGTTCCATTACCGGTCGGGGCAAGTTACCTGGTTGAGGTTTTTTCCGGGGTTTTCCTTCAACCCTATATGAGCAAATGCTGGGTAACTTTCGGTGTTGGACCCCGGACTCATTTCACCGGCATTATCACCATCTCATTCAGACGCTAAATAACCTAAGCTGTTGATAAAGAGTCGTAAAATAACCTACTAAAAATTACTTATAGTGTTGTAATAAAATTTCCGTTTTATAGAAAAAGCGAAATGAAAATTTTATGTAAAGAGAAATTAAATTTGAATAAAGTAATTATAAAGTCCCTTTTTTTTCCTTACAGGTTTTGATATTCCAAAACGATCCTATACAGTATTGCCTCCAAATTGATAATTGCTTTAAGTAAAAATGTTTGAAATTAACTAATACAGTATATCTATACCATTATCTTTATAAAATTAACGTAACCCTAGTCGATACAAAAATATAGTAAAGAAAAAAGCTTTTCTTTCGCAGAACTTCAATCAAATTCCTTCCTCGCCAAAAGTAATTAAGACAGGGAAGGCCGTATTGCTGCCCAAATAGTCGTTCTTTGTTGTAAGATCACTACTTTTACAGTCAGTTGTAAAGACGGCTTTTGTTTTAAAGAATTTTTTTACATACCGGTATCTTCTCTTGACCTGTTTGCTTCCGTAGTGGTGTTGATTGATAGACTGGTAATATGGTTAGAATTTTGTTGTAAACTAGTAACACCTTTTCATTGTGTATCATTAAATGTCGATTTTCATAAATGATAAAGCAATATTTCATGAGATTGCAGTATACGAAGAGCTCTATTATGGAAATATGTACAGTAGTGGCAAAAAAAAGCCGGACCGACCCTTGTAGCTGATACAAAAGAATCCTGTGCTGTGTATTGTGTCAAACTGTGGTAATTTCAATATGGATAGTGAAGCCAGAGGTATGTACTGCTATTTAATGTAAAAATACGCAGTTATTTTTGCCGAATAGAGGTAGAAATGTAATATTGATGCCAGATGAAAATAAAACTCTCAAAGTTTTTTCGTCTGTAAGTTTGAGACATTGAAGGAAACAAAAGACGGTAAGAATCGAACAAATGCAATAAATTTCATTGTTACAAATAATTATACAAGATGGATGTGTTTGTGACTAGGAAAATTTGAATCTGTGACTCTGAAATCAGCTACAAGGATCGGTGCGGATTTTTTTGCTACTATCGTAAACTGGGGTTACTTTGAACACAGAGGAAACTTTGAACATTTTTTCAGAAAATCATATTTAGGTTTCTACGTGCTACACTTGTTATAGATGGAGGTTAATTATCATAAAAATCATTCTCATACCAAATTTACCTGCATTTAACATGTGTAGCATCTAGAAACCTAAATATGATTTTCTGAAAAAAAAAAAAATGTTCAAAGTTTCCTCTTTGTTCAAAGTAACCCTAGTTTACGGTACTTTACAAATTAATGACACTCTTCTATTTAAACCATACTATAATGTATAATTTAAGTCAGGTACCTTATTTGAGGACTACAGTAATTGCTGCAATTTAAATAGAAACTAACCTGGCTAAAAGCTTTTAGAATAAGAGTATACGCTATGAAATGTATCTTAGTAGACCATTTACATAGGATGAACCGTACCAGAATTCCTAAAATGGTTGTCATACAAGCGCAGAGGCCGATGATTCAGGACTGCCAAGCAGAGTTGGAACGAGACGAGAACAGGTCGCAAGGCCTAATTCATGTAAGAAAAAAGGAGAAATTGATTTTGTATGCAGTAGGCTATGTTGCAGAACATTTTTATTTTATTTACTAGCCGTACCCGTGCGCTCCGCTGCACCCGTTAGAAATAAATATAAAGTAATTACATAATTAAAATAGGACATTTGATCCAGGGAACATTCGTGTTTGATAGAAGGATAAATCGTTTAATATGTTACTTAATTTAAATTGCATCCAAATAATTAAAATGCGATCATTTTGGTCCAGAGACACTCATTTGGTGCAATAACAATTCCTTTAACATGTTTCTTAATTTTTATTACATGCAACCATAGTTTAATGAAGATTGACATCATTTAGATTTAATGTGTATATTTTATTTTACTTGTTATAGGTTTCCATTGAATTATGGTAATAACTTAATTTTAACCCTTGTTTTCTACGTATTCAGTAAATGGCGCTTGGCCCACTATGGTTCTGAACCCTTCAAATAACTTTAATTATATTATATAATATTACATATTATATTATATTATATTATATTATATTATATTATATTATATTATATTATATTATATTATATCAGAAGTTACTGTAATAACATTATAACATTATGTCCATCTAGAGAAACTACACTTTCCAATGGTGAAATAATAATTAATTATACAAATCGGTTAATTTAGCTTCCGATATTACTTCATACAAACACAGAAACATTCTCTGTAGGCTATATTTCATAGCTTTCGATTGTTGTTGTCCAAGGCCCCTTATAGACCAAGTCATTTGTTTATTTCGTTAACGGCCTTAGATGGCAGTTATTTTAATTTTAAAACTCATTTATCGTATTAAATATCAGTCCTATCAAACTTTTTCAAGGAATAAAACTTATCGCAAATGATTTTTAAAGAAACTTTTGTTATGTAATATTTTTCACAAAAATCAATAATACACGAGATATTTCGATTTATTTAATTCAGGTCCCCTTATAACCCCCCTTTTAAATAATGTATTTTGAATGCCATATAGCCTAAAATCTAAGTTACAACGAACTTAATTTATATTCCAATTTTAATCGAAATCCGTTCAGCCATTATCGCGTGAAAAGGTAACAAACATACAGACAGACAGACATACAAACAAAAATTTCAAAAAAGCGATTTTCGGTTTCAGGGTGGTTAATTATATATGTTAGGACTAATTATTTACCAGAAAAATTTCGGCTACAGATTTATTATTAGTATAGATGTGCACATTAAATAATGTGATTTTCTTATGTCTTAAATTATATTTCAAGAAAATAAACTATAAACGCTAATTATACCATTATACAAATGAATTGCTGCGAATTTCATAAAACATTATGATAAACTGCTTTGCTTTGAGATCAATGTTTGCAATGTATACAGAGTGTATGAAAAAGGATGGCACAAACTTACACGGTTGGAAGTACACGATAATAGAAGCAAAAGAGATCCAGTAAACATGGGTCCGCAAACGAGCTTTCAGCTGTGTTACCTGTTCTCTATTTACATTTTAACAGAAATATATTTTTTTTTAATTTAATTAGTCCTACAGACTCCTTTAATTCAGTTACATGACTTTTTTTGAACGGTTGTATTGCAGGCCAAGTATCGTCATTTATTTCGAACACTTCACAAAAGAGACAGAGATTTTAAAAATTCAAGTTTATGCGTTTCTTTCGGCCTATAAAATTGACCTGAGATCTAATTCATTGCATTTGTTAGAATGTTAAAAGAGATTAAAAGAGAATGTTAGAAATAAGGGTACGTAATAACAGAAGTAAGGCTACAGGTCCTGTGCAAAACATTTCATAATTTTGTTATTGCCGATTTTGCATGAGTGAAGATAATGCACGTGGTCCATCTGTTTATTTCCAAAATAAGATCTAGTCTTGCTTCAGTTGTATTCCCATTTTAGCATTCTCCCTAGGCGCTTCAACTGTAGGGACCGTATTTTTTGGTAATAGCGATTCACGCGAAAATTTCCACAATTACTTAATTTGTTACATTTATCCAACTAGATCCTAAAATATAGTTAAGCAAACAAACTCCCTAAATAACGCGAAATGTTGATCATTGTGCGAAATATATAAATAACCAGTAAATATGCCTCTTCTATCGCAAAAACTACTACATGTTATGGTTACCATTAGTTATTAATTGAGAAGAAATGGTTCCGAGTTCGATCCCCGGCTCCGGAGCGAATTTTTCTCAATTACTAACCAATGATAATACATTTAGTTGACAACTTATTTCACGAAATACTCAGAACGCAATTAGCAGCACATCTTGGTCTTTCGGGCAGGATAGCCTATTTTACATAACAAAACTAGCAAATATGTGACAATGTGATGCAGATATACGTAGTTATATTCCAACATCTCTGCTGAGAATTAAACTCTAGGTCGCCGATTTTTATGTTAAGACTGTTGTTACTGTAAATGTACGAAGACCGGTATGTCTTAGAATTTAACGGTATAACCTAATATTTACCGTTAAACCCCGAAATATCTTATTAGATGTATATATTTTGAACTTTTACCAAGAGATGTTGGTAAATCTCAGGATTTACCGATCAGTTGTGGTAAAATCTTATTAATTTAATAAAAAAAATCTTTACTAAGATTTGTCGTTCTTCGCACTTTTACATATCCATTTCCGATTGATCTCTTTCTTGTTGTTTTAGGAACTATTTAAAACATAAATAAAAATACCTCGGCAGTGACTGAAATAATTTATATTTATTTTAAATTGAAGTTATTTAAATATTCCTACATTCCAATGTGATTGTAATAAACAATATTCCGTATTAAGAATAGTGAAAAATATTATAGTTTTAACCACTGTCTGTTATATTATTCCGTACAAAACTTAACAAAGCCTTTATATTCCCTCAAATAGGCCAGGTCCACAAATGAAGTAAAGCAAACATTATTAATGTTAATTCTTGTTACAACAAGGTTGGCTGTTATGACATTTAGAATTACACAAAATGGAAGATGATTTACACAAACTTTTTTTGTTGAACACTTTTTTTAAACAATTACACTTTTCGAACCCTTGTCCTCCAACAAAAGATAGTTTGCCAACCACTTCCCGTAGGCCTACACTAATTTCTTCTTTTCCTACTTCTTCGATGATGATAAAATTTTCTTTGCACAATGTAAATTGGTTACTAGTGTACAATGATTTCAGTTTGCGAGATTTGGTACCAAGTATACAAAACTCGTCATCTTGAATATTTATGACCACTGCTATTATTGATTTTGCGTCAATTTTTGCCCGGTCTACATCGGGTACTTTTAATTCTCAAATTATGTCTGATTGAAAGTTTTGGAATTTTGTTACAAGTGGCTGCTTTAATTTTCTGTATTTGGCAGCCTCTCGTAACCGCTTCACTTGATCGATTCTGCAATTATGTCTGAACCTGCACGACGGAGGCAGAATTCTTCGTTCTGGACTCTCGATCTAGCTTTTACCAGCTCGCATCGGTAAATCCTGAGATTTACCAACATTTCGTGGTAAAAGTTCAAAATGTATGGATCTAATAAGATATTTCGGGGTTTTACCGCACTATAACGGTAAATGTTAGGTTATACCGGTAAATTCTAACATTTACCGGCCTTCGTACATTTACGGTAACATATAGGCCTAAAATTGTTCCTCCTGTGCCTTCAGAACCTATAAGCAGGATACTTTTCTCTTTTTTATGATCGTGAGCTGATCGCTTGATACAGGCATAAGGCGCTGTTCTGTAATTTAAACTATTTTGCCATGTTTGTATACAAAGAGAAAAGTTGAGATTTCCCCAGCCCTGTGAAACCTCTTTGATTCACACGTTGCAGATTAGTATTTTCATGCAGGATGTTTGAGTTCATATCCTTTGAAACTGTTTCCGGTGTAAGGGAATAAAGTCACACTGTCTGACAGGCTAAATCAAGTGTCGAGGCTTCCGGTAAAGTCGTATATAGTTGCTGGAAATGTGTTGCTGTGACACAGACTTCACTCGACCGACGGACGTCGGAAGCCTGTTCGACCTCGCTGTGCCAGTGTATTGACTCACAGCGCCACATCGTGTAGTGGCGTAATATCGAACTACAACTCGCCGTTGGTCTCGCTTTATTCAGCTGCTAAGCGGCTGTGAACAGTTGCGCATTCGACACCGTTCGGGTAGGGCCTCTGTTGCGTCCACGTCAGTATTCTTGTAAAAAAAAGTGCGTGAAGTCGACATTTTATCCGCAAGAAATCGAGCGAAGTGAAGTGTGCTGTGTACCGCGTGTTGTGCAAAGTTTTTGTGTTTTATTAAGAGGAAAATTCACGAACTTCACCTCCGCCAGTTTTCACGGGTCACTGACGTTCGTACTTGTAACTTACAGATCATGAAGGCAGAAGTGCTCAGCTTTGGTTATCCTTCGGTTATTATGAAGCCCGACTTGCTCCGTGAAGTGGTCAGTAAATATATTGACCATTTTTTTCCAAAGTAAGTAAATGCAGAAATATAATTTTTGTATTTAATAGAACTTAGGTTTTTGGTGGTTAAAGGATAAAAAATTAAACAACTCTCTTTTTCTAACTCGTATAACCGAATTGAGTTCAGGTATTTAGCTGTATAACAATACATTTCAGTAAATCAGCTTTTCGGGCCATTCAGTTTTAGAAATTGTCATGAATTGCAGTTCTAACATGTGGTATCGTACCGACAGTGTGTCTAGAATTATGTCTTGGAAGTGGAAAACTTAAAACGTAATTCGCTGTAAATTCCATACATTTTACGAGATCTCATAACATTTTGCGCAACTACAGTATGATTCTATCGGGCTTTCCTGCAGATTTGTTAGTGCGTATCATGATCAGTGCATTGGTTTTCTGTTGATTAGGAATTTTTCAATTTGATGCTGGTTTTGTTTCGTAAATTTGTGTTTCATCAAGAAATGTAACTGTATGAGTATTACAATAATAATACTATTCCTTAGGTTAATTAAGATTCACAAATGGAACTCATTACCCGTGTGTATTCGATTGCGTAACACAAACAAGACAGTCAACTACAGGTCATCGTATTTACTGACATTTGGAAGCTGCCAAGCAATTTGATATTCCTAAGAAGCGATGCAGGAACTAGGTTACGCAGAGACAAGGTAATGCCTGTTGCGATATCGGAATCATTACGCAGCTGTGAAGCCCGATTGCCCTTCACGATTTGAAGATTGTATTAGATTGGAATCCGTGGTACTAGCAACACTGCTAAGAGAAATTTGTTGTGGGCGTTTGCTGACCTAGCTAGGCATGTAGCTGGTTCACGTCCGGTACCTGACGTACTATTTTCGTGAACATGCAGATGTAAATCATGTTGAGCGTTATACACAGTATTAATCTTCGAGGCGTGTTTGTTTCGATTGAGCTGTAATGCAAGGCCTATGAACATTCGATTCTCTTGTCTAGATCGAATTTGCATTAGGATAACAGTCTGTGTACTTTGTGTTATTTTCTTTGTCTCATTCTACTCCATAGATATGCGTATGCATGTTTTGCTTTGTTTGGATCACAGTCTACAGCGAACAGAAGTTGGGACCGAAAAGGCCAATCTGGAAGGCATAAAACAAACTTTCCAGTCAATCAAATGTACTAACTTCCGAAGTCATTTATATCGTGTGCGCTATTAATTTAGATATTTCAGAGTCATATTGTAATGACATATATTAACTATGGCAGTGATGGCTGATTGGCACAGTCCTACAGAGATGTTCTTAGTCAAAATGATGCATCTTATGCCGGTAATAAACATTTGAGGGCGATTACAAGAAAAGACAATCATTCCACGCGAAATAACAAGGCTCACAACTTTACCCTCTTAAATTTTAATAATGCTTGAGATAGGCTACTTGCGATAAACAGAATTGAAACTGTACGAAGTTTTGTATCTCCTAGATAATTTTATTGCAAGATAATTTTGATATATGGAAAACTACTAAAATATGTATTACAGGCATTCGCATGTATTGGAACATAACATAATTGAGAGCGTGACTTGCATATACAGTATTTACAACAATATACTTAAATCGCTTTTAAATATTTAATACAATTTAATCCAGAGAAATCCCACGTTTTGTTGTAATAAGTCTACAGCATTTTTGTTGTAGTCCTTTCCAAGAAGAAAAGCATAGGCTAGTTGTGTTGTCAAAAATGTAAGACCCATTCAGAAATGAATGATTAACTCAGTTAGTGGTATTAATATAAATAGTAAAATTTATAGTAAAAATGTAGGATTAAATTTTATAAGTTCAGAAAAGCGGAAAGTCATGATAGTTCAGAAGAAGAAACCAGAGGGGAGCCAAGAATGGAGGAGGAAGATGAAATAGTAGATACTACTGCTTCCGATGTTGCTGTTAAATTCTTAAATACTATTATAGCTTAGAGCCTACTGGGGAATCCCCTATTAACAAGAAGCGTTTGATATAACAGCAGCATCTGAAGAAAAAGTCAAAGGATACAATAATTTGAAGAAGATAATTTTTTTAATTCCTTCGAGTGACTATAAAGAAAGCAGGTCTATCAAATTTAAATGTGATAGATGCCTGAAGTTATTATTTTTTTTTATTCAATGCAGTGGCACTTGGTAGTCATTGGCCGTGCAATGACGATAAAAACTAAAAGCAAAGAAAACGAAATAAAGTGAACAACATACAAGTGAAACTATGAAGGAGAGGATGTCAGCACTGCTGCAGGACTGAAATTATTTCACAACTGAAAAATAAATTTAAGACTATTAGCGAGAGGAGTGATTAAATACAAATACTAACACTTCTATTGCAGAGTCGGAGTATAAAAAAAAATAAAGTTTTCAACTACATGGCTAGAAAGGTGAAAGAACTAAGGGATTATCGACACTAAACCCCCAATCTGGCAGGGTATTTAGTTATGGTGCTGTAAGCTTAGTTCGCAAATTGTATACTGATGATAGCATATCTGGGGAAGAAGGAAATACCTAGTCATGTTTGTCAAGTAAGATTGACAAGAGTGCAAGTTAATTGAAATGAATCCTTTATACGGCACCATCTACTGGGTGTTCAGTTCAAAATGTGTCTTGGCTCGCTGTATGCCGTCATGTGGCTAGCTGATGAGCCTAGAGAATTCAATCTTCCTACACTTCCGCAGCTCAGGTGTATAATCTAAGAGGCAGAGAAGTTGCCTAGCAAGTACGGCGTTCATTCTGAAGAGTACGTGCCGATACGTACGGTAACGCCGGTAGTGGCAGGAATGTGAACTGTTTGGAAATACGTACTGTCGGGATATGGGGAGAGGGTTAAGACGATTACTTACGTATTTGTTGACATTAACTTCGACGGTCAACATGGACACGGAGCATTTGATTTGTGTTGTGGAATGTTACCGTACGCAACCGATAACAAATACCCTGCGTACGACTTGCCGGCGAAAAACACAGTTCGAAAGAGGTTATGGTAGCACACAGACCGTACAGATCGCCATCTGTTGCTACGACGTTGAAGTTATACCGTACACGTTCTCAAGTTCAGATTGAAGAACGCCTTAAATAATAGGCAACTTCTCTAACATATAAACTGAAACTCGCTTCAAATCGGTGACCCAACAACAGTGACGTCATGACACACTTTGAAATGAACACCCAGTAGATCAGTGGTCGTCAGCACTCGCTGAAATGTGCAAAGGGTAAGCGGAGCCGTCCCGTGTGTCCCGTGGTGCAGCAGGAAGAGGTAGAGAGCATACCAGCTAGCAGCCTACGAGTGCACCATGGTGCACTGTATTCTTCGCGGGTAAGAGACGCTAGCCCCAGGATGCTCTGTGTTGACGACTACTGATCTAGATTTTCCAAGTTTTGTGAATTGAAACCAAAGCGTGTAATTATAGCTGTGGCATCAAGTTCTCATGCTGTGTGTGTTTGCACCATACAGTAGAATCTAAAATTGGTTTATTAGGTGCTAAATTGAAAGAATTTCCTGCTAATTCTGGAATGAACTTAACGCTCATAAAACACTGCCTGTCACATTTAATATTTAATCTTCCTTTGCCAGAATGGCATTTCGGGAACTGTGAAAGGTCAAAAGTCTCTCAGACTTGTTTGAATTAAATTCAATTGATGACGTAACTTAAACACTGGATACAGACAGATAATAATAATAATAATAATAATAATAATAATAATAATAGTAAACTGCCCCCCATTGAGGGTAGCCCTTACGGACTCAGTATATCCTAAAAAAAATATTATACGTATGTAAACATAGATATTAAATTTTAAAGAAGGGAAACAAAGAAAAGGGCGTGAAAAATTACAATTGCTATTAATGTGACACCATGTGATTAATTAGGATTTGGCAGTATTTTTTAACACAATTATCACAATGTCATCCCTCAGAGATGTTGGCAGAGCAAACTGCCGTCGAAATTCTTCGAAAAAAGCTGGTATAGTCCCTCGAGCACCTATGAGCAAGCCGAATACCTCAACGTGAATTAAGGCATATTTCAGCTTGAAATAGTTGACTGTAGGCTCATAGATCGACTTCTTCTCAAAGTGGACCTCGGCTGACTGATGACATTCTACTTCAAAACATATCGTGGGGTCCACAATGATGCCCTGTTTAGTGTCAGCATTGTACGCTAAAATATCTACTCGTCTCGTTGACCCATTTTCAGCTAGACACTTACTCATTCAGCAGAAGAATTTTTGAATATTTCATTTTGTAAAACTGAATACTAACTTGTGCCATTCATTGCAGTACAAACAGCCAAGTTTCCAAAATGAACTCAAATCATCACTCAACCCACATGAGTTCGTTTTGTGTGACTACGTTAAATTACTCTCTCCCGCTCTCTTCTTTGAACAACTGGATAATACGCACGGTAGAGCAACGCCGACTACGCTGGCCACTAGTCACCGGGTCGTACCGAGCCGTGTGAAACAAAAGACTACCGAAATGTTGGTAGTAAAATTCGCGACTATTCTTAAATAATTGACTCCACTAGTCATGTTCAAGGTTTACGGAGTATAACGGCGGTGTTTTGAATACAACGAAAGAAAATTCAAATGATGTAAGATCTTATAGTAGGTTATCACAACAAAATAAAGGAAAAAAAGTGCGAACGAAAATAAATATGCAGTTAATGTTCGCTAAAGCGTTAAGTACGTAATTATGACACCGTTGCCGTTTTATTTTTGGTCTAGAGGAAATACTTCGTCATATAACATTTTTGTATTACATACGAATAATATTTAAATGAAACAATTTATGTTTAAAGTTACAAATGTTTTATTAAGTACAATATGATATAATTTAAATTAGTACATGAAGAATGGAATGAAATCTTATGTTTAAGTTAATCAATTTTGTCACGTGCGGCTCGTGACAGGAACAATTTGGCTATGAGACGGTAATTGCGTATGCGCAGACTTGGTTAATAAAAACCGACCTAACTTTCGTATATGCAAGATGTGTAACCGGAGAAAGAAGAAAATAAGAAAAATAACAGTAGGCCTATTTGTAATGAGAATATATCTCAAAATACTTTTAAAGAACAACATAATCCTAACGAGACTATATTTCAAAATATTAGTAAGCCTTATCACTGTCCGTGTGTCTAATTTAGACTAATATGTATCTGGTCATCAAACCCTACCTAACCATGTTGGTAACAGTGGTGCTATCTGTTGGCAATGTTCAGAACGAAGGAGAGAGAGAGAAACAAATTTCTCCGTCTAACGACGCCACAGGCCAACGTCATGCCCTTATGTTGGCGACATTGTGTATTTAGTTCTATTTGGTCGTAACCGTAACGGCATGGTTGAAAGCTGTAGTAGCTAATTCTCCAGTTTAGCGGTCATTTTAAGATGAAGTCTAGTCATTGCATTGTAATAATGCCCAAGCAACAATGCATCCTTTTGTTGTTTCCTTGAAGGATACATATAGGTAACACCCAGATAGGCTTTGACGTTAACAACTTTTGTCAGTGGTTACATAAGGAGTCACGTCATAATTCCTATTTGAATTGTATTAGCGACTCCACTGGCATCTCGTGTTCGTTTACGGCGGACGGGTGGCGATCCTGGCGGTTGTTCTCTTCAAAGTGCTGCCGATTTTAACATAGCGATGAGTTATCTGTTACATATATGATCTAGGATAACACTAGCTATGTGATAGATAATATTAATATTTAACGCATGGTACCACTGTTCTACACCTATTTCAACGACCTGTCCAGGAAGTTTGAAAAAATAAGACACGTATGCATTATTTTTCTGTTGGCTCTGCAGCACAGTAAAGATCATCTCTATAACCATGGAGACAGATTTTGAGAAACCTGTTGAATGACATTTGCGCATCATTCCATGGGAAGGGTGATGGTGAGGCAGGAACTGTGAGGCGATCAGCTACACATGCCGCTTTGCAGCGATCTTACAGCAACCACATTGACTCCACTTCATCGTAGAGTGTAAAGAACACGAAAAGTTGTAATTTTGAATTCTTTACTCTGCAAGAACAGTTAACAGTGCATGGAAGACTGCTATATAACACAGCTGCAAGAAATATGAATTTCGGAAATACTTACGAATTGTTTGCTTATTAGATATGTTCCGAGCTTTGAAGAGGACAGTGACTGAGTGAAAGTAATGTTTCTCCATCCTAACGGGCAGCCTCAGCTTATAGGCCTCTTATTCTACTAAACCAGATATCCATAAACTTCTTAGGAAATCCATTATTAGTATTACTACTATGGTCGATTTGCATACCACTACTGAAAGGTCCTACAGTGTTACCATTGCAGAGACTTGTGTATGTAAATCTATTCATAAGTAAGTGATTTTGCCAAACTACTTACATAATTTATGGATATAATTATAGTACCGATACATAAAGTCTGTGATGTGTAGTGCAGTGAAGTAGCATTGCAAAGTGAACGCTGTTATTATTATTATTATTATTATTATTATTATTATTATTATTATTATTATTATTATTATTATTATTATTATTATTATTATTATTATTATTATTGCTGTAGTTAGTTCATACTGGATGCAATAATGTATTTTACTTTTAGTGCAATTAATTTTATGTAGACGACTTGGGTTAGTCTGATTGTGGTATAGTTCAAGTAATATGAGATTGGTTTATTTTTAGCCAATAACTCTGACACATTCCAATCTTCAACAGAGGAAATTCTTTTCAAAATATGTGACTGGTTCTCAGTAAATTAGTAATAAATTGAAACAAAACTAACATAATTCAATTTAAATTCTCTCAAAACTCAACCTCGCAAATTTCAAGAGCAGTAATTAACAATAGGTCCCTATTAGAAACAACAACAACCAAATTTATTGGCTTAATAATCGATAATGTGTTAAATTGGAAAAATCATATTAAAGAAATTACCCCCAAACTAAATTCAGCATGTTTTCCTATCAGGTCTATCCAAAAGATAGTAAGTATCAACATCTTAAAAACAATATAAGCCTACTTTGCATACTTCCACTCGGTAATGAGTTTTAGAATAATGTTCTGGGGAAATTCCACAGATAGTAACAGTATATTTCTACTATAAAAATAGTAATTAGAATAATAGTAGATGTCAAATGTAGGGAATCGTGTAGGACTATTTTCAAAAAACTACAAATAATGCCCATGGCTTGTCAGTATATCTTTTCATTAATACTCTTCCTCGTATGTAATCATGAAAACTTTGTAACTAATTCAACAGTTCATAGCATAAATACACGTCAAAAAGTGACTTTCATACTCCATCGGCAAGTCAATCGTGCTATCAAAAAGGAGTGCGTTATATGGCAGTAAAAATTTTTAATAGCCTCCCTATCGATATAAAAAATGAAACTCAAAACATAAGATTATTTATGGCCAAATTAAAGAAGTACCTAATTTCTCACGCCTTCTATTCTGTAGGTGAATTCATGACATTCAACAACGCTTCATGAAATTGATACTAAAACTATGTGTTGTACTAGTAGACTATATTGTAAATCTCTTATGTATATATTTCATCTAGATTGTGACTATAAATTAAGACTTAATAGTAGGCCAAGGTTTTTTTTTTTTTTTTTTTTTTTTAAATACTTGTTCCATATTCTAGCTGTAAAGCAATGTACGATTATCATGGACTGTTAATAAATACAATACATATTCATAGACACCTGTAGCATTTATGGGTGAATATGTAGCTGATATGAATTCGACTTTCTGCAGCCAAATGTAGATTTATTGTCCTCCCATAGGGATTGAATTTGTATTTCTCTTGTGTCTTTGACAGTGCACGCCGTATGGCCATGAAGTCATTATAGGAATGTGGCGAAACAGGTAATTCTTGAAGATTAGTCGTATTGTATTTTAGAAATGTGCTCATTATTAATTAGTTAGGCCTACAATAAAAGAAATCAAAATTTTCCTTGCGCCGGAATATATTTTTGTTCATAGATAGCTTACACCTCAGCCAAGGCTTGTGTTTACCTCTCCTTTCGTAGAAGCTGTTGTTGATGTACGTCTGCTGAGTTCTGTGTTGACCTGAAACTGTTCAATGGTAGAAGGAGTTGAAATTAATGGTAGTGAAATGAGCCCGAAGATCAGTGCCGAAAACTGCCCTGCATTTGTTTCGAATTGGTTTAGAAAACGCTCCGTAATACCTCAACCCGTTAATTTTTTTTCTCTTACTGGGATTTAACCCGAATCTACTGGTTTATAATTACTTTATCTTAACATTTTACACTACGAATATTTCACCAAATGTGTAGAAATAGTGTATTTAATTTATATTTTATAAAAATTCCAAGGTTTTTGTTCTGAGCATTTTGTTCTAACGTAGAGGGTTTACAATGTGAATTTATTTAAGGCAGAGGTGAATATTTCAAAATCCACAAAATGTATCCGATTTGTTTGAAATTGATCAGGGATACTAAGTATGTAATGGACATACCAAGTTTCAACTTTCTAAGTACAATAGTTCTGTAGTAAATATTAATAATTTTATAAAACTTTATATGGTTTGATATAAAATGCTCCATGCACCATATAGTAAGAAATTTTCAATATTTCTTTTTATTTATATGTTCAGAAAAGGTATATAAATAATGATAAGTATTAGTTTATTATGGGAATAATATAGTAATGCAGTTATCTTGGTTTTAATTTCATACTTTTAAAGGGCACAAAATCAAAAACTAACATCGGAATATGAAAATATAGTGTATAAAGATAATAAAAAACAAATTTTCATTTTTTCTTCAGTTTTGTTCAAAATTTCACCTCTGCCTCCCCATAAAATGTGTACCGAGTTGATCCATACTGGTGTATATAATTTCTGAATGTATTAGTTTCATTGTATTGTCCTTGGAGTATTCCATCATTCAGAAATTTCAGTATGTTGTAAACTCAACATTAGAATTTAGTTCTGACCACGGTCAAGACGAAATAGTTCTTTCTTCAGGTGTAAAACGACCAGAACGTGACGTACTTGGGCTTTTTTGTACATCGCTTTTGTGCTTCAGTTTCACAATAGGTCAGCACCACACCAGACAGAAATATACGACAAGACTGTTTACACATTCGAAGAATTTTACCAGATTGTTCACTTATTCATCGGTGGTTCTGGTTATGCTGAACACAATATCCGCATTGGTGCATCTTCATTTTTATTTCATTTTCCACATATTCAAGGAGCTAAAGACTATTTGGAGTCAAGTTAGTCGTGTCTGTAAAGGGCCTTACTATGGATTAAAAGGAGAGATCGTCTTTGATCCCCTCATAGCTTGCTGAATGACTCTGGCATCCTATCAGCCTCATACAAATTGAGAATCTATTCCTTTTCGGGGGTACATGACGGAAAGAGCGTGATGCTGACATCGCCTCCTAGTGCCGAGTGTAAAGAAACCGTAATCTGTACTTACATGCTTTACAACACAGAGGCATATATACGGAATTTACTTCATATTTTAGAAAGAATGTATGGATATGTGCTAAAGTGACTTAAGTGCACTATTATCAGTGCATTTCGAACTGGCGGATCAAGGTCACGCACAAACCGGGAACGAGAACCAGAATGAAAACGAGAAGCAGAGGACGTGAATATGAAAGATTTTGGTTCACAATAAACCGAGAACGTAGACGACTATGTATATCGATATTACGCATTCTGATGTTATTTGTGTATAATTGACAAATGGTGTTCTCTCATGAGTACAAGGCAGCCAACATAAACACAGGTTAACCAACTTCGAAATTTCAACTGAAACATTTCATTAAGTACGGTACTATAAATATGCCCATGCATCTTTATTATCACAACCTATTTTAAGTCTACCATAACGTAAAATAATTAGAGAAGAAATATTTGTAATAGAACAAAAATGAACACAACTGTAGTTATTGAATTGAAGCATGAATATGTAGTGTGTAATACAACCAATACAATAATAAAATATGATTCATTTACGATCGGTGTTCAAAGATGCAGCTATTGAAAGCCACGTATTCTCCTTAATTTTCTCATCTTTATACGAGACGCGCCGCTTATCGTAAACGTGAGGCTTTTTCCTCAACACTCAATATTAGAATCTCATCAAATAAAAGTTGCTCCATGATGCACAGCACAGAACAAAATAATGCATAGGTTATGTACGGTCTTCTTGCTACAAAATATACGACGAGAAAATAGCTTTTAGATGACAATAGAATGAACCTAGTGGGCTGTGATCGGAAACGTGAACGCCAAAGTTGAAACTTGGCCAACTCTCCGTTCCCGATCCCGGGCTCCGGCAAGCTTTTCGTTAATTGTGAATGCTCACATTTAAATGTACACATTTTAACAATTTTACCATTTTCGTTTTCTTTCCGATTCTCGTTTCCGGTTTATTGTGAACCAGCCTTAAACCACGCACAAGTTAGTGAATTGAAAACTGTGAACTGAAGCACTGGCGATTCCAACTGTCTCAGCTGACTTTAGGTGAGAGAATGGTCCAGGATTGGGGTAAGCACACTTGGCAAATGCAGGCCATTGCTTGACCTTGGGGCGCCAGTTCGAAATGCACAGATAATAGTACACACATGAGTACTAGTTTAGTTTGTCTTTCTGTTTTGCTTATCACCTTTTCTCGTACCATCAGTTTTGGTGGATGATTTAGGGCTGTAGTATTTGCGATCTTGCATGTCTATTTCTTCATAATCTTGCAAGAGATTTTACCCTAAGCCGCATCGTTTCCAAGTTCATTTTGTCCACCTATCGGTGAGATTTGGTACGACGAAGGCAACGAAGCAGCTCTCAATCCTGTAGATCTTTATTATTGTGAATATCTCTGCTTTTTATTAGCCAAACCGTGTCGCAGCACGACTTTTTCCCCCCCAACTTCCGTGTGGTAATACGTTGCTCTTCTATTTTTAGGAGATTGCCTTCACTCGCTATAAATAAGGAGGAGCTAATATAGACAGGCGCTGTTAAGCTTATGCCAAAGTTGGATTTCTTCCATTCGTGACTGTTCAAAACAATATGCTACTTTTCATGGCGATCTGACTTTTCAAAGTGATTTTGTTCTCATCTTGGGAATCTTATTTTCAAAAAACACACGAGAGAAGCAGATCTTGTTAGCTGTTAGTATTAGAGTATTTAACAAGTTCAGAATAAATAAATAATTAGCTTAGTTATTGGTATTTGTAGAGGGATATGAGACGCTTACACGTCAAAGTTGAAACCATAGATGTTTTTCGTATGACGCTGTGCATACTCGTATTGTTTGCTTGAAAAATATTTTCCTCAGACAGTGACATTCGTGAACGGGCGGGCAGTCCTGTTTGCTTCTAAACCAGTGGCAAACAACTCGTTCTTCAGAAAGTGACCAAACACGATATGGTAATTCAGATCTACAGTAAGTGTAAGAAGTATTCATACATCTAAAGAAATGTTAAAAGTGATAATATATTTTAGTGTATTCGTATTTACAATAAAACCACTGTATTAATATGCTTTAGTACTTATATTAGATAATGAGAAATTGAGATAATAGTAATATACGTTACAAGAGCGGTATGTTGACGTTTTCATGGTCGAGGAAAACAAACATACCGCTCGTGTATCGTACATTATTTTGTGCGAAGATCGTTTATTACATACCTGAAAGACGAATTTCTAATTAGTTGCAATGAAATCTCCATGTTGGTTTCTGTTTAATGAAGGCAACTTCGGAAAACCAAAATATCTTTCTTCAACATTGTTGCTATAAAAAGTTTTCTGTGTTTACTATACTCCAGCAGGCCGTGATATACGTCTGTCTTTTTTTCCCCCCAGTCTATAAATGCGAACTTAAAACAAACGGTAAGGTTATGTAATGATTTATTTTTCAGTTTAATAATATTATTTATATAACATATTGCAGTAATAACATCGGCATCTGGAATCTTGTTGATTTTTTCACGGCTTCCTTAATGTTACTTATATCAGGAATGCAATAAGTTTCGTGGAGTAGTAGAGTTTACTTAATTTTTGCAAATATTTAAAAACAATAATTAATATAGGTGAAATTGCAGTGGTAAGTTTCCAATTTATAATTATTACTATGTTAAACGTCTCTAACAATAATATGTTAAAAGCCTAAAGCAGTAAAATGAATGTCGCGCTTAAGCGGTAAGAAGAGGGAAATTGTTATGTGTGTTACGTTGGGAATACTGAATGTGGTATTTCACACTTACCGCGTATTGGTTCTGTGCGGAAAACAAGCAAATACGCACGATCTCGCACAAATAAATTTTCTCATCAGTTCAGCTCAAAAGGTATAAACAATGCATTCACAAGAAAAATAAATATTTATAGAGTTACGCAGTATTAGAACATCAGCTGTTTTTAGCAGAATACGGTATTGCGGCAAGGCTAGATGGTACGTTTGGTCGTTTGCCTTACCTGTGCGTTGAAGGCAGGTCTCATTTCTTATTTGCAGAAGCGATGCATAATGAGATGCTGTGAAACTACAGAAAAGGAAGGGAACTAATTCGTTTGCAGAATCCTTATAAGTAGCTTTCCGAAATATCCAAAACAATATTGCAAGACTAAGAAGAACTATTCAAAGTATCATTACAGTCGGCGAAAGAATAATACTATTAAAAAACTCGGATGGTTGTAGCTGTAAGCATGTCAGAGATTAATAATCATGAAAGTGAAACTTACTGCTGTTGCAAGTGCTGCAAAGAAAGATGGCGATGGACTGAGACATTAACTTAGCGTTCACGCGGATGCTGCCATTGTTCGAAACTCGAAAATGTCTCGTCATTGAAGCGAATGGGAAGAAGAGAATGCAGTGCGAAAACTAACATCTGCCAGGAATTCTGTAACAGAGTAAATCTTCACTGGTGACAACCAGTTCAGTATTTTCTGCTCTGATGGAGGAGAAAGAGCTGAGAGTTGCAACCTTCGACTCACTGTGAAGTATGGTGGCAATTCCACGTTAATTTGTGGTTGCGTGCGTGCTACTGGTGTGAAGTCTTCAAGTCGATGATGAATTATGGATTACCAATATATAACCATACTCAGATTTAATTTCTATTCATTTGTTGAAGAGATGGACGCCAGAACCCGGTATATATGACAGTCATAGCTTACAGATTTTTATATTTAACTGTGGACTCTACATCAGACAAATCACAGTATATGTGGGATTATCTTGATGCAATAAAATCAAGACGAATGTCCAACAAACTGGGAGAAGATATTGTCAGAATGATGCAAAATTCTCTCTTCAATAACTGAGGTGGTAGTCTGCCACGATGTCGAGAAGGGTGTTCAACAAAGTATTTACTTACTTACTGGCTTTAAGGAACCCGGAGGTTCATTGCCGCCCTCACATAAGCCCGCCATTGGTCCCTATCCTGAGCAAGATTAATCCATTCTCTATCATCATATCCCACCTCTCTCAAATCCATTTTAATATTATCTTCCCATCTACGTCTCGGCCTCCCCAAAGGTCTTATTCCCTCCGGCCTCCCAACTAACACACTGTGCATTTCTGGATTCGCCCATAAATGTCCTGCCCATCTCAAACGTCTGGATTTAATGTTTCCTAACTATGTCAGATGAAGAATACAATGCGTGCAGTTCTGTGTTGTGTAACTTTCTCCATTCTCCTGTAACTTCATCCCTCTTAGCCCCAAATATTTTCCTAAGCACCTTATTCTCAAACACCTTTAACCTGTGTTCCTCTCTCAAAGTGAGAGTCCAATTTCACAACCATAAAGAACAACCGGTAATTATTAAATTATTACTATTATTTTACAAAACTAAAGTGCTTCATTTGCCCATAATATTTAACTTTTGAATTTGATTAATATGTTCTACTCTCAAGCATATTTTGGATTATTGAGGCACTTTAAGTCAAGACTTCTTACAAGGGAAACAAAATGCAATATTTATAATGTTTTGGTAAAAACCTGTATTATCATATGGCAGTGAAACGTGGACCCTCTCAAAGACTCATATGTCAAGATTGAGATCCTTTGAAACCAAAATTCTAAGGAAGATATATAGCCCAATATGTGATAAAGGAGAATGGCGAATAAGATACAACTTTGAACTTTACCAACTATGTAAGTCCCCTGATGTGGTTACAGTCATTAAAATATCAAGATTAAGATGGGCAGGACATGTGCAAAGGATGGCAGATCATGAGATACCCAAGAAAGTTATGGGGAATAAATTTGAAGGAAAAAGGAGTGTAGGACGACCAAGACTGCAATGGATGGTTGGAGTGTTAGAGGATCTAAAGAAAGTGGGAATTAAAGGATGGTGGTTGGTTGCCAGGGACAGAGATGCATGGAAGAGAGTTCTAAGGGAGGCCGAGGCTCAAATTGGGCTGTAGCGTCGATGATGATGATGATGATGTTCTACTCTCACTTAACAAGAACAGCCGTGCAGTTCCTGAAAAGTTTTAAAAATTGAATTACTACTGTATCTGCCCACAGTTTCAGTGTAACTCTTATTTCTCAAAGTGGTTTCATATTACTTAGAACAGGCCTGCAGAACTCGCAAGTAGGGGAAATATGACGTCACCCTCACTCCACTTCTATTGGGGATGATCGACTTCCGCCGCGAGAATGAATGTTGATGCAGCCGAGCGTAACTAGAACGCCATGACCGCACAGGTAGGAAAGGTGGGTGGGGTAAGAAAGGGGAGGAAAGAAGTCGCTCTGAGGAGCTACAGTTCTGCAGGTCTGACTTAGAATCACACTTTTAATTATTTATTGGTAAGTCTATTTAATGAAAACTGTATCATTGATGCCCTACTTATTTGAGCGTGCAAATTTATGGTTAGGATGACGAATTTCATGAAGTTTAACCTTATGTTGTCCACATTTATTTTAATGACATGAAAGTGTGTAGTCCACTTTTAATATAGGTTATACGTCTGGCACATTCTAAATTGTAAATACGAAGAGCCGAATTTGCGCGGGGTAATATGGTTTCTAAACAATAACAAAAGTAAGTTTCCAGTAGCACAGTCTGGTGAATTACAGTTTCGGGAGAAGTAAAATGAATGTGAAAATGGCAGTAAGTTTCGTGTGTTCACTTCCGGAAGCTAATTAATGGCTTTGATATAGCCTACAGTTTTACGTATGTTTTGTCGACCGACTGTTTACAACAGTTGTGAACATTAATTGTGTTTAAAAGAAAGTAAATTCTGGCTTAGCTTTACAGTCAGTTTCAGATGCCGTCTGTTATAAAATGTCTCGTATAACATAATGGGGTCTGAAGTTGTCTATTATTATTATTATTATTATTATTAGCGTTAGGATTTTGAGGACCCATAAATCATGAAAAAAGTCCTAAAAACAATGCATTTATGGCCTAAAAATCTTTCAAAAATGCCCTAAAAATTGATCTTACATAAATTACCTTAGTAGGAAAATAGATTTTGTACTACCTACTTAATATTTAGACTAGTAATTAAATTAAATTTTACATAATGTTTTATAAGTAGTACACTCTAATTATTTTATCTGATGTAGTTTTCATGTATGATCGTTCACCTCTGCGTCGGCATGTGGACGTGAGGTCAGCAGTCGGTCTTGGCCCTTCATGGGCTGTAGCACCGTGGATTTACTTTACTTTTAGTTTCCGTGTAGTCTACCACAAGGCCACTCTTATCTGGAATTAGCAGGTATAGAGGAGTCTATATTGAAGGGGTGATTGGACTGATCCATTACGTGGGGTGTACTAGGCTAAAATGGCAATATTTGTGTAGACGATTAAAATATTGTACAAAATAATAAGTATTAATGGACAAAATATGTAAAGAAAATATAAAAGGAAATAGACACTATTTTACATTAATAATGGAGATTTATGCCCAAAATTAAGTGAAAATGCCTAAAAAATGACCGAATAAAACAAAGATGCCCTTATGAGTTTAAAGAGGCAAAAGATGCAAAAAAAATGCCCTAACAAATATGTCTTAAAACACTCAGTTTATCACATAACATATAAATACTAAAGCAGTTATGTTTCTGGATTACTAGAAAAAAAGATGCAATTTCATCAAAATCCTAGCCCTAGTTATTATTATTATTTTTATTATTATTATTATTATTATTATTATTATTATTATTATTATTATTATTATCATCATCATTATCATTATTAGCAGCAGTAGTAATAGTCTGTACAATGTGAAGACTTCAAGTATATACTAATTTTATTAGTACTTTTTATTCTTATTAAATTTAGTCTGGATATTGTTGCTACTGAAATCGGGATTCAGCCTGGGTTTCGATTGTGTTGGCTAATTTTTCGTGATTGTCTAGAATATTGCTAGTAATTTGAAATAGCCCCTATAGCTCTTCCTTGGGTTCCATTGACAGCAAATCGTGTAGCGCTTTCCCATTTACGAATTTCTGTTTGATCGCTAATATTTCGTTGCCGCTTTTCCATTTCATTGTAAGAGTTTCTGAATATAGAACTGGTCACCTAAATTATAGGCCTAATCAACAGTTGTATAATAACCGTGGTACATGAGAGCTTCATTTTTTTAGTTATTTAACGACGCTGTATCAACTACTAGATTATTTAGCGTCGATGGGATTGGTGATAGCGATATGACATTTGGCGAGACAAGGCCGAGGATTCGCCATAGATTACCTTGCATTTACAGTACGGTTGGGAAAAACCTCGGAAAAACCCAATCAGGTAATCAGCCCAAGCGGGGATCGAACCCGCGCCCGAACGCGACTTCAGACCGGCAGGCAAGCGCCTTAACCGACTGAGCCACGCCGGTGGCAATGAGAGCTTCATTTCGCTTTAATTTTGTACATGCTGTTTATATAATTTATTTTATTAAATATTTTCTTTAGTTGTTTGTTACGACCGTAGTAGCAATGAATAACAACGTCCTATTTTCACTAATACAATAGTTTTATTTATTTACTAGCCGTACCCGTGCTCTCCGCTGCACCCGTTAGAAATAAATATAAAGTAATTACATAATTAAAATAGGACATTTGATCCAGAGAACATTCGTGTTTGATATAAGGATAAATCGTTTATTATGTTACTTAATTTAAATTGTATTTGCATAATTAAAATGCGATCATTTTGATCCAGAGACCACTCATTTGGTCATAAAAATTATTTTAGGAAATACAGGAAACGAATGTACAGAATAGCCTATCAAGTTTTCTGTGCATAAGAAGCTACTTTAATCTTACCTGTCCTCGATTCATTCAGAAGTTACTGTAATAACATTATAGCATTATGTCAATCTAGACAAACTACACTTTCCAATGGTGAATTAATAATTAATTATACAAATCGGTTAATTTAGCTTCCGATATTACTTCATACAAACACAGAAACATTATCTGTAGGCTATGTTTCATAGCTTTCGATTGTTGCTGTCCAAGGCCCCTTATAGATGCAGTCATTTGTTTTTTAATTCATTACACGGCCTTAGGTGGCAGTTATTTTAATTTTAAAACTCATTTATCTCATTAAATATCAGTGCTATCAAAATTTTTCAAGGAATAAAACTTATCGGAAATTATTTTTAAAGTAACTTTCGTTATGTAACATTTTTCACAAAAATCAATAATAAGCGAGATATTGCGATTCATTTAATTCAGGCCCCCTTATAACACCCCTTTTAAATAATGTATTTTGAATGCCATATAGCCTAAAATCTAAGTTACAACGAACTTAATTTATATTTTAATTTTCATCGAAATCCGTTCAGCCATTATCGCGTGAAAAGGTAACAAACATACAGACAGACATACAAACAAAAATTTCAAAAAAGCGATTTTCGGTTTTCAGGGTGATTAATTATATATGTTAGGACCAATTATTTTTGGGAAATCGAAAATTACCAGAAAAATTTCGGCTATAGATTTATTATTAGTATAGATTTATTTATTTATTTATTTATTTATTTATTTATTTATTTATTTATTTATTTATTTATTTATTTATTTATTTATTTATTTGAATCGCTGTTTGTTAAAAGGGCAGATGTCACTTTTTCACATTAATTTCTTTATTAAAATGTGTTCTCTTACCACAGACGCATTATGTTCAAAGGACGCTAAAAAAACAAGTAGAAATGGTTAAAATTCAACACAACATTTGATAATTTATGTTAAAAGGGCGGATGTCCTTTAAAATTTATATTTTTCGACTTCTGCCCTTTTAACAAATAGCGATTCCTTTACAGAATCCCATCTTACAATTCATTATTAAGAGAAAAAGTAATGAAATTTATTTTGTAACTAAAACATGTATTATTAATTTAAAGCTATTACCATTTGAAGCCTATAAATAAAATAAGTATGATAGTTTATTTTGCTGACTTGGTATACTCACAAATTGCGAAATTGAAGCGCGATAAAAGTACTATGTTGATTTATTTTCGCGTTTCTGTAAGATGGTAAAACACGTTAGTGATTGTTGACCTGTAGCGCGAATCAATGGAATGTGTTAATGAAACGAATGGCCGTCTCCCCTGTAGTGATACTACCTGCAGCGCTTGCTATTAGGCCGCGTAGAACAAATCGATTCGTGATGCAGTTGGAATGCGGCATCGCACCGCACTGAACATTTCAGTTGCTCATTGTTCCTGCAGGACTTAAACCACGCAGAATTGTATTTTTGAACATGGCGTGACATGCGTGAGGGAGGACTGAACCTGACGACCAGTTTCTTGCCGATATTTTTTATTTTAGAATGAAAAGAATAGACCTACGTCTTATGTGTACGGGCTATTCCATATGAAATCGATCAGTAAAAAACCTCGCATTTTTTATACTCTAATTTTTTTCCTACTTATACAAGGTGCTGAGGGGAGTGCATTTTCAAAAATATACTATCGAAAGTCAAACGGTTTTCGTATTATTGAGCTACAAATTTAGCGTATTTTATAAAAACAAGCCTCTTTCAGCGCTCAGAACTCTGGAACCATTTACTGCAGAACATTGAACGAGAGCTTATTTTGAAGCTGACATTTGGTAGGTTATGTTAAGAAGTAATCCTTATTTTTATTGTACACAGAGAGACAGATAATCTGATTTTACTTGCTTTTAGGCTTTTTGCCCATTTGTAAAAATGTAAAAAAAATATTGAGAAAAAACCTTGCATTATTAAGAGGGATTCGGCATTGTTTGCTTAGTGGCTTGGCAATAAGATTCGAGGGTATTAAACAGATTATTTTCACACGCCTAGACTTGAACGGCGCAGTACCGCACGCACTGGCCGAGAGATGAAGATAAGCGAGCGTTGGGCGTCATTTTACTCCTGTGTTTATGAAAACCTGTGATAAAGCTAGAACAGCCATGCGCTGCTAGACGAAACATTACGTGTTTGTCTCCTGGCCTTGCTTGTCTCGGCTAGCTCCCGTCTCACAGTCAGCTGGTTAGTTCACGCGCGTACTATTTATTTTCTTTATTTGATATTTTCAATACTTTCTTATCAACATATCATCAGTAAAAAATATGTTTATTTGTACTTTTAATGCGGAATCTAACTGTATATTTTTAAAAAAATCTTAATTTCTCAGCATCAAAATAAACCATGATTTTGATCATTGGGTGAAAGGGTTTCGGAGCTACAATAGTTTAAAAGTTGCAAATACGATAAATTTAAATATTTTAATTTAAACACTATGAAGTTCTGATGCCTCAAACTTTGCACAAAGCATTGTATCACAGTTCTCTACGTACAAAAAAAAAGTAAAGATTCAAAATGGATGAAAAAAGTTTCATTGTATTTAGAAATTGAGGTCAATTTTCTCTATATTTCGGTCGATTTGAGATGGAATACCTCGTATGTATATATCACATAACGTGTTTTATCAGGTGATATATTAGGATATTTACAAATATTAAAAACATGTAACAAGAGTGCATCATTTGAGACGTTCAGGGCTTGGCAAGGAATATCAGGAAGGATTTTGGAGTTTGTTGCAATTTTGAAATTAGCCTTTTTGGATAAGAATTTAGCCTAAATGTCCCTGTGGCTTTAGATACAGTTACTTTTATTCGTTTCAGAATAACTAATATTTTAAGTCTCGTAAAGCGTTTACATAACCGACCATGAAGATCACACCATATACAGCTAATCTCAACCTTGAACAGGGTGATAAGGCTGCAGCACTTTCTTTTTCCCTCAGAGTTATCTTAGTACCAGTTAAATTAGAGATCTGAGGCAGTAGCAAACCTCCTTTCACACATTTGAGTGATGGTTGTAGTTAGTTTTACATTTGTAAAGGAAACTACGAGATAGTTTTACACTTTCAAAAGAAACTAAAAGCTAATAGTCTATGTTTCGATGACTGATGTAGTTTTACCCGCCAGAGAAACTGTAAATTAATACGATCACATTGCGGTCGTAATTTTACAGTCCTAAGAGAAACTGGAAACTAACGAAATTGTAAATTAATAGATTTGAATGACAGCTGTTGTTAAGTTTCACACTTGTAAGGTAAACTGTAATCTATACTAATAATAAATCTGTAGCCGAAATTTTTCTGGTAATTTTCGATTTTCCAAAAATAATTGGTCCTAACATATATAATTAACCACCCTGAAACCGAAAATCGCATTTTTGAAATTTTTGTTTGTATGTCTGTCTGTATGTTTGTTACCTTTTCACGCGATAATGGCTGAACCGATTTATATGTAATTGAAATATAAATAAAGTTCGTTGTAACTTAGATTTTAGACTACATGGCATTCAAATTACTTTATTTAAAAAGGGGGGTTATAAGGGGGCCTGAATTAAATAAATCGAAATATCTCGCTTATTATTGATTTTTGTGAAAGATGTTACATAACAAAGGTTTCTTTAAAAATGATTTCCGATAAGTTTTATTCTTTACAAAATTTTGATAGGATTGATATTTAATAAGATAAATGAGTTTTAAAATTAAAATAACGCCATCTAAGACGGTGCAATGAATTAAGAACAAATGACTTCGTCTATAAGGGGCCTTGGACATCAACAATCCAAAGCTATTAAACATAGCCTACAGAGAATGTTTCTGTCTTTGTATGAAGTGATATCAGAAGCTAAATTAACCGATTTGTATAATTAATTCTTATTTCACCATTGGAAAGTGTAGTTTCTCTAGATGGACATAATGCTATAATGTTATTACAGTAACGTCTGAGTAAATCGAGGACAGGTAAGATTAAAATAGCTTCTTATGCACAGAAAATTTGATAGGCTATTTTGTACATTCGCTTTCTGTATTTCTTAAAATAATATTTTTATCTCAGAGAATTAACGAATAACGAGAGTGTATTGATTTAGTATGCAGTAATAGTACGTTAGCTTAGCAATCCATTATTTTATAATTCAAATTTTAACTATGCTCAATTGAATCGTGTTAAAATACATAAAATATATATGCAGTAAATGCAATGCAATAAAATTGGGTAATGAGCGAAGCAGATTATCTTGCGCTGTTGTAAAAGTTGTTCCCTGGATCAAACGTCCTATTTTAATTATGTAATTACTTTATATTTATTTCTAACAGGTGCAGCGGAGCGCACGGGTACGGCTAGTCTTTAATAAATTCATTGTGTACAGGTAAAATGAGAGTATATCACATGTTCAAAACGTGCCGTTTTACATAACATAGAATCATCAGGTAAAATACGTTCTATAGTATACATGTCATGATTCGTTGGAACTTACTGCCGACGCCTGAAATGTAAAGGCAAAGCATAAGTGGTATTTATATTTACACCAAAATGTAAATTAAATTCTTGTATTTCTGTTACATGATCTTGGACTTTCTAAAAAAAAATTGTTCTATTTTTGTGTATTTAACCTAATTTAAGTATGATAATGCTTTCATTACTTTGAGCAAGTGTGAAATACGTAGATAGTGAGTAAAGGATTTACAGAAATTATAGGATAAAAACAAAGGAGGGAGTAATCCAGGCAAATATGCTTGAAATCGGTGCGACGGATATGACTTCTAACTACACCTTTTACGCTCCATAATCCACCGCGAAATACCGCCAGTTGCCAAATATTAAATTGCTACTATCGGTTTCGGTCATACGTAAACGGATTAGAATGGATGTGAAGTGACAGGAGTACTATAGTCCCGTCGCTCTTATTTCCGGCAGGTCGGCTACATTTAAACGTGCGCGTCTTGTGAGTCGTTGATGATGACGTTATGCATTTCCTAAGGCTCGATAAATACTTAATATAATCGCCCGCCATTTTGGCTCTTTCGTTGGCGTTCGCAGAAAGCACACGAAGACGTTATTTGGCGCTCAATTATTTGTTCATTTACAGTGCGTTTGATTTATTATATTATCTACGACATGATAATGTTTCACGGTGTAGCAAATAGATTCCTCGTATGGTAGCTCGGCAACGAAAGAACAAAAATGGCGAACGATACTACCTACCTAGACTTTATAGAGCCTTCACTTTCTAAGACGTAAGCAAAGAGGAGGAGTCACGCCGGAAATAACAGCGTCGCGACTATAGCAGAGTATTATATCAATGTACATTTCACTGTATATTTATTAAAAGTGTTATGGTGGTGACATGGACTGAACACTTTATTTCCACAGTATTTCTTTTATCAAGAAGGATGTTGGTATTCCTTCATATGTTAAAGGATAGGGGGACATATCAACGGACTGTCCACACCTGTGGAGTAACGGTCAGCGCGTCTGGCCGCGAAACCAGGTAGCCCGGGTTCGAATCCTGTTCGGGGCAAGTTACCTGATTGAGGTTTTTTCCGGGGTTTTCCCTCAACCCAATACGAGCAAATGCTGGGTAACTTTCGGTGCTGGACCCCGGACTCGTTTCACCAGCATTATCACCTTCATTTCATTCAGACGCTAAATAACGTAGATGTTGTTACAGCATCGTAAAATAACCCAGTAAAATAAAAAAAATCAACGGACATATTCTACAGTTGAGCCAAACAGAATATTAGCTTATTTATAAAAAAATAACACCTGCTGAACCTGACTACACTTTTGAAATATTCGCGACAAGAAACAATTTGTAATCGTAATAATAAGAACAAAACAGTTGATAAACACACCGGAAAAGGAGATGAACTATGGGTAATTTGACGGCCATACTAGTACGCCTTTTTGGTTCCACCGTTTCAAGCTTATGGCCCGGGGTTGATCGAGCCTTAGGAAGTGCATAACGTCATCAGTAGCGAATCACAAACTCACACGTTTAAATGTAACCGACCTGTAACGTGATTGGCTGCTGGAAATAAGAGCGACGGGACTATAGATACTGAATATGAGAAAAAACGCAAGACATTTCAGGAGCAATCACAGTAGGCCTACACAGACAGATAGACGGCATATCGAAAATAGCTGTTTCGGTAACAGGGATGTAGAAAAGATACATTTCCGTCAAAATCTGAAAATCGATTTTTTGCTGCAGTACAAATTTCTCTCTTTAAAGTGATGATGTTTATTGACTTCACTGGCTTTGAGCCAAAGGCCGTTTTAGAGTCTTACACACGCAGGACGCCCTCTCCAGCCATTGTACATAAATAATAATAAATATATATTTACATACTGTATATGACACTATTTCTGGCATAAGTGCCAGTAGGTGTGTGAGTGCGGTGATTGGCTTTTTATTTATTTTATTTTATTTTTTTTTTTTTTTCGTTTTAATTATTTTGGTGTAGGCCTAATTTGTTAATTTGCGATGCTTAAGGAATGGTGAACGGGACAATAGTTCGGGGTAAAAGATATCAGATGATAGACAGCATTAAGGTATTATATGGGGAGATTAAGAGGAAAGCAAGAAAGGGAAATGCTGGGTTTGCAGTTAAAGACCTGCTCTTGGGCAGAACACTGTGCATACATACATACATTTTTTTTTTTAAGTTTCCCCTTCCGGTGGCAGAAGCGTCTGAATCGTTATGGAGACTTTCATGGTGTGGTGTTATCTTTAAAGTTAGTATTACATTATATATATATATATATATGTTAAAATGTTATGTTTTATTTAACGACGCTCGCAACTGCAGAGGTTATATCAGCGTCGCCGAATGTGCCGGAATTTTGTCCCGCAGGAGTTCTTTTACATGCCAGTAAATCTACTGATATGAGGTGTCGCATTTAAGCACACTTAAATGCCATCGACCTGGCCCGGGATCGAACCCGCAACCTTGGGCATAGAAGGCCAGCGCTATACCAACTCGCCAACCAGGTCGACTATATATATATTTTAATGACTCTTCGTCTTGTCGGTTTTTATCAGTTATTTTCATTGTGAGATCTTTGTCTGAAAGAAGCAGTAACCTGCGATCCCTTTCAGTAAATCTTTGATTTAAATATTACATGCATGTAACCGAAATACAGAAAGATCTTTAGACAGAACAACGGCTCGTAAGTTGGTCGTAGCAGGGAGATGGGATGTTTTTAGCTATGTTTTTATTGCCGCCGTATCTAGAAACTGTTCGTTTTGACAAGCCGCCGTCATTTATGGCTGGTGTAAACAAAGTAATTGTATGTTTATAGCGTAGTGGGAACACGTATATAATGCAGAATTCTTTCCTAATAACGGTATGGTGAAAAAAGTGTAAATTGCTTCAACAAAAGAAATTCCATAGCCATTAAATTCGGATGTTTGTAATCATCACATATTATATTGATTGACCTTTAGCGTGTCTGCTGCGGTGCGGTCACGTGTCCAGCCCGTGTCCAAGCAACGTAAACCTTGAGCATCAAATTACAGGAAATGGCTGTGCTTTCTCTCTCCACGCTCTGCATTTCACGATGTCAGGTATTGCATAATCATAATTAAGATACATTTCTTCTGTGTGGGTGATCATTTCACCAGGAAATATTTCCTATTCTGTTGTTAATCTTGCTTTTTAGAATTCACGTCTCATTGCTAGGTCTTCGATGAAGGATTTTCTGTGTCTTGTCATTCACTCGCCAACAGTGTGTAAGAATAAGTTGAATTCCAGCCAATTAGAGCCATATAGGGTAACGCAAATTATCGCATCTAGCCGGCAGTTCTTACATCGGTAATCAACAATCACATTACAGTCATAATACGCATCGAAGTGCAGTGAATTACAAAACAAACATGGCTGACCGATCGCGATATGATAATGAAAGTCGTGTGAGTTTAAATGATTTGTTGCTTGTTTGTATGTAGTTTGAGTGATCTTCCTCCTGTTATGTTTCAATAGCTTCTTTATATTAAGTTTATAATTCGAATGTACTGTTACGTAATACATGTGAAATGTTAATTTTCTACCTATATACGTATGATGTAAGTCAGGTGCAGTTAGTAGGCCAAAATCTTTCAAATGAATCTCTACAGCATAAATGGGCATCGTGCCTCACTTGAGAAATAATGCCTCACTGACCTTCACAGAGCTTATCGCTCTGAGTGACATCATCTTCACAGTCCCCGTTCCTCCCTCAAGCAGCTCCTAGGCGTGGGCAGGTTCTATATCAGTTTCAAAAGCAATTACAGTGGCGGCATAATGGCATTATCAAAGCAGTGTGTACGCGTTAAAAAACGATTATTTCTTGAGAAATGGGAGGAAGAGTTTTTTTGCTGTTTAGAAGGGGAGAACATACGATGTTTGTTATGCTCGAAAATCCTATTAGGCATTAATAAATTTAATATACAACGACATTACTCCTTATGTCATAAAGAACATGCTGAATTAGAAGGTAAGACAATTAAATGTTATTTTTCGTACTATTCCGAAGAAAATTTATGATCTTAACATTTTCATAGTATACTAAATACGACATTATACCTTAAACACGCTGCATTAAAAGGTACGAGGAATTAAATGGTGTTTATACGTATTATTTCCAAAAGAAATTTATAAAAAAATATCAAAAGTGCGTAGAAGACGAAATATGATTTTATGAAATTATTTTAGGTCGAGAACGTGCAAATCTATTAAGTAATCTTGAGAAACGCCAGAATATTCAAGAAAATAAACGTAGACAACTTGATGGAATACTATTGGCTAGTTTACGGAATTTCTCGCCTGTGATTTAAATCAATTGAATGATGGAGAAATAGTAAAGAGGTTTATGATTAAAGCTGCCGAATTAATTTTCCAAATTGAATAAAAGTTTTCGAGTCTCGTTAACCAAGCGCTTTCCTAATAATTCGCCACTGACCGCCTTAGCGATTACGATAAGGTGACGCAGGTCACAGCAGTTTATATTTCCCATCCTACTCTGCAGTCTCCTCTCCTAGTAAACAAACTGTTTCAAATCGAGTGCCTCACGTAACCGAAAATTGTGCCCATATATGCTCTACAGGACGAAGGTTCGAACATATCTTCGTCTGGATTTAATAGTAACTTGTCCAGACGCTATGTTCGGTTCAAGGGTGGTGAAGTTCGATGTTCACTCTGCAGACGGCGACATGTCATGCTTGTTTGGCCTTTTTATGAAAATAGTCGTTGTCCTCCACTCCCACCCCTTCATGTTTTAACCGCTTCGGATTTTAGCCCATAACATGCGAGTAGTTTTTCATACGGAATAAGACGAATTTTGTGATGTTTTGGTTGCCTGTCTCATGTTCGAACATTGCAGGACACTAACTTGACCCAGCGAGTCACCTGCGTCCTGTACGATATGTGCGTCCGATACATATGCAACATCCGACGATATGATCACATATCACCGTCCTTCGCAAGTCTTTCGTGGCTCCGACTTAACGCAGAACTTTACTCTCTTTGTGTTTACTCTTTCGAATTCTGCACACCTCAGCACCAAATTGCCCTTCGTCTCGTTTCTCTTACCTAAACTCTAACCACGACGTAAATACCAGATCACTTATCAGTGGCGCGTTAAGTATACCTCTTCATAGAACATCTCGTTATTCATAATCTTTTACAGTATCCCCCTCGCGACAATGGAATTCCCTGTCACAAAGTATTAGGGGCTGCAAGACAATAAACACTTTTAAAAACAGCTTAAAAGATAACCTTCTTAGCATTTCACTCCAATCATACTGACTTAAACTATCACTGTCTACATTGTTACTCCTTTCTTTAGACATGCATCCTGATAGTGCTGTATTTTCAAAATTGTCTCATAATAATCTCTTTCTATTATCTAACATTATTTGAAATATATTAACATTCTATGTATTTTAGCTTAATTCTGCTACATAGTTTGTATTTCAGTATTTAATTAATAGTTCATAGTATTTTGTTGTTTAATTCGTAAATAACTCTTGTATACATGTAGCTTTAATCTAAATCAAATTGTTGAATTCGTTGTAAGTTCATACATATGTATGTATACTTTTTGCTGATTGAGTGGAAGAGAAGACCTTACGGCCTTAACTCTGCCACCTAAAATAAATCATTATTATTATTATTATTATTATTATTATTATTATTATTATTATTATTATTATTATTATTATACGAAGTTATGCAGTCCTTCACATTAATAGTCAATTCCGTGAACACAGTACTTGTAATCATATCTTAAATGCAAGTGGGAGTAGTGTGTGTGTGTGTGTGTGTGTGTGTGTGTGTGTGTGTGTGTGTCGGTCGTACTACACACAACAAAAGTTCTGCATCACCCATATATTATGTAGTTCTTGACAAGGACAGGTGGCCCTGAGGGATGAAGGTACATACATTTGCAATAATTCCAGCTCACCAAATAAAAAGAGAGAAAGAAACATTTCTGTACAAGAAAACATCGACTGTTTCTCATCGGGAGTTTTGCACATCACTCCTGTTACACTTCCAATACGAGATGGCAAATCACATTCTTCCCTGACGATTCTGCGTAAATCATGGAGAGTATGTGGTCGTCTGGACGTTCAGGAACAGCTCGTTTCAATCGATTCCAGACATGTTCAATCTGGTTCATGTCTGGGAAGGGGCAGGCCACTCCAGTCGGGTGATCTCAGCACGATGAAGGAAGCTGTTCACGATGGACACATGCGTTACCGTCCATTAAGATGAAATCCTTTCCGAACTGCTGGAGATACGGTTGCAGAATGTTGTTCCTGTACTCTAGAGCAGCGGTCATCAGAACACTGAACTCTCGGGCTAGCGTATCTTACCCGCGGACAAGACACTGCCCTAGCATGCATTCGTGGCTGCTGGCGGGTATGCTGTCTCAGTATCCCTTGTGCACGACGGAGCATATTTTCTTACCCTTCATGCACTCTACCTATGTTAGCGAGTCTGGCAACCACTGCTCTAGAGCGTTTAGTGTGTCCTCAACAACCAGGAGAGGTGTACGGTGGCCATCCCAAAACATCGCTCTTGTTGCACACATGGGACACGGTATTGGAGGCGTGCGATATTACGGGGTTAACTCCAAACACGTCTGCGATCGTCAGGGATCAAACGGATCCGACATTCGTCGGTAAACAGCACCATACGCTAATCCTGGGACATGCAAGCCTATCTGTGACGGTCTGCATGGTGTTGTGGTGTACGGGGTGGAATGGTCGTCAGAAGTGCAGATCCGCATGGTGTCCTGTAGACCCCACGAACTTCGAATTCAGTACTGGAGCACTCAGTTCGCGGTTCTTCCGAGTCTACAGTCGAAGATATCGATCATCACTTGCAGTTGTCGAACGTGGACGGCTTGTCCTCAACACTAGCTGTCAATTGGAACCGATTACACGTCCGCACCACATCACGTCGAGCAACCTTGTTGACAAGCCTTCTTCACGTTCCAAACACACTCCAACGCTTCCTTTGCTGGTGCTCCAGCTCCTGCTTCAACTGAAATGCTGCAACTCATTAGGATTTAGAGATGGGTAAAAATAGTTGGAACAGTTTTTTCTTTGGAACTGTTTCACAATTGAAACTGTTTCAGTACGAAACAGTTTCGTGATATAACCTGTTCCAACTGTTCCAAAGAGTGCTATACTGCTCCAGTGATCATTTCAACGTTCCACATGGTTTCAAGAGATAAACAGTTCAGTTTCTAAACAGTTTCCCTCCTCTTTGCTGTCTGCAAAGGCCACGTCAACCTCCAGTCGAATGTAGATAGGATATAATATAGATTTTCCACGCGGCCTTCGTGCAACACTATGTAGTACCGCGCAATTTATTTGTACGAATCAAATTTCCTAATAAATCCGATATTAGTAATTATTAACTGCCCATTGATGGAGAATATGTTTATGGTGTACTGACATGGTGTTAATTAATATACCGCGAAAAATATTATCGGATAATGTCTTATCGTTATTAAACTATTCTGGGGTTATATGAGTTTTCACTAAAATCGATTCATTTTTAATTGTAGTTATTTACTGTACTCTTTAACAATAACCTACGAAAAATGACTGACTTTCATCGTCATTATACACTGAACAGCTGATCTAAGACGATTCAAAGGCCTTGAAATATGTTCCTGAAACAGATGAGAAGTTGGAACAGTTGGAACACTTGGCAATGACGTTGTAAACATAATCTTATGAACTGTTTCTTTGAAACTGTTATTTTGCAACAGTTTCGTTCATGAAACAGTTACAGTCGAAATTGTTTCTTAAAAAGAACAGTTTATCCTATCTCTATCAGGGTTAGTGTGTGGCGTCCTACCCGTAAGTAGAGCTACATACAGCTTTGGGTGTGTTTACAAACAACTTTCCTATCTGCACAGCAACGGTCATAATGGCAACACCGACACGAAATATCGGGGTGATGCAAAACGTTTGTTTATATGTGTAGATCAGGTGATCAGAGAGTGTAGATAATAATAGTTTGCGGGTTCGAGTCTTGTTAATGCTCTTGTTTATTGTGTGAACCTCGGAATTTTACATAATTTCGTCCTCATCGATGTACGCCAGGGGTCTTGTAAATATACTGCAAAACGAGGTCAGCAGATCGGGCATTTGTTATAAAATGGTGGTGCTTTCAAACCTTAAATAAACATACGTTATGTAATTTTTTCAGTATAATCTAAAGCCTATCATACGTAGGTGTTTACTTCATTAGTATTTTAAACCAAGAAGGTGTTTTAATATCAGCTAGTGCTAATTTTCCTTGATAACCAAATGGAATGCGTAGTTGCCTATTTTGAATTCAGATATTACCCACCCTGGAGGTTCGGAAATTTCACACACAACCTTGCGTTGAAATCTCTTAGAAGCGGCTACCATAATTTCGTGAACATGTTATAAAATGCTAGGTTGCATAAAATTATTAGTAAGGTGCAAGTGAATCACTTTTTTCGAGTGACATTTGAACTCTGATAACTCCGTACAAAATAGTGAACTAGGTCATTACAGCTTTATATCTGGCCGTGTATGACGTTGCAGGGACAAGAACAAACACGAAGCATGAAAGTTCGGCGATGATCATGTTGCTTTGAAAATTAAATGGAAGTAAAGAAAGATCGCGAATTTGCTATTGTACTTAATTTGTTGTTTTAAACAATATATACTGTATATAGACACATACACACAGTATGTAAGGGGTATAAGTGCCGTTCTTTTTACAGTCGTCGGGGACGGTCTACAGGATCAAAAAATGTCCATATAACATAGGGTCAAAACTTGATAGTTTCCTCAGAAAAAAAGAATATTTTTATTTTCTTATTTTATTTGCGTTATACTGCTATATCGTTAGTAAAATTAAGAAAACAAATACATCATTAGGGTCCACACCTGTGGAATAACGGTTAGCGCGTCTGGCCGAGAAACCAGGTGGCCCGGGTTCGAATCCGGTTGGTGCAAGTTATCTGGTTGAGGTTGTTTTCGGAGTTTTCTCTCAATCCAATATGAGAAAATGCTGGGTAACTACTGGTGCTGGATCCCGGACTCATTTCACCGGCATTATCACCATCTCATTCAGACACTAAATAACCTAAGATGTTGACACAGCGTCGTAAAATAACCTACTAAAATAAAAAAATAAATCACTAGGTATATCTAGCAAAGAGTTAATATTAGTTTAAATAAATATTTGTGTTTTCTATTACGTTTTCGTGCAATTAAATAAAAATGCATGCCTAAATTTGTTAATATTCTGACGGGAGAAACGTGGCAACGTTCAGCAGGCAGTACTCTGCACAGACATAAGTACGAGTCAGCTGAGTTCAAGCTCCCTGTCCATAGCTGTAATGCCGAGCGGATGGCAGTTCAGTACAGGGTATTCGATAAACGACTTACAATGTCATTCACAATGTAAGAATATCATATGTTATTAATTCATGGATAAAGTCGTCGTAGTTCAAGTAAGGCAAGAAGGATGTACCGTCAACGTTTTCCTCAAAGAAGTTTACCTAATCAGCAACTTTTGTAGCAGTTTCTCAACGATTATTATTAGACACTAGAAGTCTCTTACCCCTTTCGAAAATCACACAACCAGAAATTTGTTTAAAAATGATACTGTTTTACTGAAGTGGGAGAGATTAAAATGTTGCATTAGAAAAAAGTTCGTGTGATTTTGTGCAAACCATTATTGTTTATTCTTTAGATATACAATAAAATATTGAGCAATTTTGTTACATAAGATGTAAATTTACCACAATTTTCTATTAATGAGATTGAAAGTTTGTATTTGCTGCTCGTTTTATGTAAACAACAATATTGTCATGGTCCACTCCTGCATTAGAATAGAGCATTTGTTTTGTACCGGTATGTCTGTACCCGCTTGAGCTGTACTGTGTACTTCTAAACCCCCGCATCTCCATCCAGCAACGTTGAAAAACGTCCAATATTGTAAAATTTAATAATTAGTCAAATATTTCAATTAGAAAAAAATATAAGGACTTTTTTCTTCCTTATGACACGAATAATCATCAGTTAAAATAATGGCACTTAGGTATATGTAATCCACATTTTCAAATTCGTGGATGATCTTTTGATTGGAAGCAAAAATTACTTTAGAAATAAAACTTTAACAGAAAACTCGATGATTATGGACTTCAAAAGAGTTACGGATTTTTTTATTATTATAGAAACTAACCTATTAAATTCAAATTTGATTGCATAAACTAATAACATAGGAAATAAATTGTTTCCAATATCTTGAATATAACATCATACGAATATGAGAGATACTTAAAAAAAATGCAAATTTCTTGAAATTCTACGAGACTATTAATGTTATTAAACCAATATTTGCTCGGAGTTAACGGAATTGAAATTATATTTTGAGTATTTTTGACAACGGACCATGACGTACGGCATGAACCATAAAGGTGATTACTCATCTTCCTATGTTAAATATAACAGTTATCGAGACCAAGGAAACGCGTGTTGAGCGAATGGACCCTATACGATGATTTCAGCAGATGTGGTACATACTAGCAGTGAGAAAAATCTTAGAAGAACGCATGCAAGATAGAAGGGAACTTTGCATCGAGACTGTAACGTACCATCAGGTTAATACATTGAAAAACGCTATTCTTTCTTTTGAAATTTATTTCTGCTTCTCACACATCTTACAGGATTTTAGTCCTATTGAACTACACAGTTTTTAATCTATTTTAGATATTTTTAAAATGTATCGTCGTTGTTCCTGCAATAACGCCTACGTGCAAAATATACAATTTTTCAGTACGAGGAAAAAACACATTTATTCATGCTATGGCAGCCGTACATAGGGAACTGTAAATTCACACATTTTCGAAAGAAAGAAATACAGGGACATCACTTTATTTTTACTAACATTTTTAACATTAACCTGGCTATACTCGGAAACACTGTTACCCCCCTTCCATTACAGGAGTTTAGAGTTGCTAGTGCAATATGTAAACAAATCATTTTACTAGCTATAGGAGGAGAGAAAAGTAGTGTATCCATTTATGTTACAGGGAAATATAGTATTACGATTTTCAGTTTGGTCATTACTTTACAGTATTTTATCAAAAAATAGTAGAATAGTAACATATTTTTTTCACAAACTCAACCCTTCAGGTGGTTATATACATTATGTAATGTCTACTTTATTCAGCATATTACTAACGTAATTTATTCCTGAGAATTTTGTGAGCACTTCCGTAAGAAACCCCAATTTCTACAGCTAACTTCTTGACCGACTCATTAGGACCTCCCTGCATCCTTTCTGTAGCATCTTCTACAGCATCTTCTGTCACCTTTGTTGGCCATCTTACACTTTTCTTCCTTTCTGTACACTCTGTTGTTCTAATTTTATCTACCAGATTAATCACATTTCTTCGAAAATATTCCGTAATGATATAATCAGGAAATTGTGAAAAAAAAAAACTGTTGTTCACATTCGGTTATATTGTAATTCCAGTTTCTATCATCGTCCTTCATACCTACAAACAGTAAAACAAAACTCTTGTTTAAATAATGCTGTTAAGTACCGTACCATATTATAGGGTACCGTACTTTCGGTAACTCTAATCTTCACTTGTGCTCAGTCTACACAGATAAATTCAGTTATGCTACACACCAAACCTGTGTGAAAATAAACTTCAATAATATAAGCTTTTTCTTCTATAGAAAATGCAATATATTTCTGAAACACACTGTACTCTGTACTGTTTATTTCACTGCTAGCAACAGCGGCCGTGAGTTTGTGTGACTGACGTTGGCAAGGACATTAGTGAAAGGGGTGGGAGTCAAGTACATTTAGAAACGCAGGTACAATAAAAATTGAAGTAAAAATAAAATGATGTCTCTGTATAATTACATATAGGAGATTTTATTATTTGCTGTATCACTATTTAAGTTATTTAATAGAGCAAAAATCTGAAAATGGATAAATCTGTCACATAGGAGTTATTGCAGGAACAACGACGATATATTACTAATCATCATTAATAATTTCCAATGTAGGATAGTTGATCACTGGTTCGTTACGAACATTTCGTTTGATTTCCGTGGTCAGTGTGTAAGAGATGCGAGGTAGCTTGAAGTGAAAGTTTTTAAGAGTATAATGTGTAAACGGTCTAACGACTCTAGAGCGAAATATGTGTTGTTATTTCTTCAGTAATCTTGGAAGTAAAGACCCATTCACAATGAAAATTAAACATAACCGTAACATAAACACAGAAGTTTGCGCCCAGGCTACCAAATGAGATCATTCACAATGATTCACATAAGCATTGACATAAACATTACCGTAAGACGTAAGTTTGGAAACTCCAAACTTTCATGCTTATGCTTACGTGATTTGCAAACAGAACACAATCGTGGAGCGCTGAAGTATACGAAAGAATATGAGGAAATGGCGTCGTTGTTATGTTTCCATGGTTACCAAGTACTGTATGTTTGCTGTTATGTTCCCATCGTGAATGATGGTATGACTTCTTGATTTTACTGTAACGTTAAGTTAACGCTTACGTTATGTTTAATTTTCATTGTGAATGATCCTTAACTCTTTAAATTATTAGTCATAAGATACTCTACTATTCTTTTATACAATTGAACTCGTTAATTTAATTGTTTATTGTAAGTAGTACCTATTTAAACTCTTTTAAGTTTGTTTTCTCGGCCACCTATTTATCTTTATAAGCACATTTTTATGATGTATGTGCGTATGTTCATAAAGATATTCCTCTTACACGCTATGAAGGTAAACGTGGGGGCCATGGCGGTAGAGCTCATGGTTTTATGATTTCGGCACTAGAATGGAGTGGTGTGATCAGATCCACGCTCGACAGCCGGGACCCATTCTGTAAGTTTGCAACGAGAAGAGTCCCGTCACCACTCGGGATTGAACACGGGATCATACATATAAGTACACGATATACTTCTGAAACAGTAAATTTTTCTTCATCAAGGCATATTCGAAAGGGATTATTTTTACTTCAATGGAGAGGAAAAGTAATTGAAATTTAGAGGAAACTGTGAATTTTACTTATACGGGTGATATTACAGTGAAATGTTCATAACATATAAATATTGGATCTACAATCGGAAATTTGCTTTGAGCGAACAGTTTCTGTTTCATGTTTGAATCTATCGTGTGTTAGTTGATTTGTATTTCAGAAATCGATGTGAACATGTATTTGTAATTGTGAATGGCTGCAGTTCTTTATTGTTTTAATGTGATGTATTGTAAAAATTCCGTCTTCAAGGTAGCGTGAAGAGTTAACAATGGTGGTCCGTCAGCACGATGTCACATATCGCATTTGGTACATTGGGAATGTCTACATTATGGAAATAGCTGAACACTACGTACTGCGCCATTCTTTTTTATCGATCTTAGGGAGAGTGGCAGATATTTAATCTATAATGCTTCAGCTTCCAACGCTGGAGATCTCAGTTAAAATGCAAGTTGTGGTCCAAAATGCCTAGACGGTTTTTGTCACTTTCTTCATTTCCACTCTCTCTTTATCTACAAATCCATAATCATATTATTGATGCAATATAAATTACTCCATATCTGCTATGCACGTCGTGCAGGTCAAATGATCACAGAAATCACAGAGTTAATGCCGACGCCCGAATATCCGGACAGGAAAAGACAATACAAGCGACCTAGTGAATTAATATGGATGTCGCTAGTTATTATTCAGTAACGGAAGAGAATTATCTCCAATAATAAAGGGATTTAAATACAAGTTCTCAAAATAACGTCTCTCCATGAAAAACCTACTTACGTATTTTATATTTATATAGATCGCGATTTACAATAAAATACCTAATCGGAAAACGCTTGTAAAGCATTCTTGTGTGATATAACTATGTTATAGAAGATTTTTGTTTTCATATTTAATGCAGAATGTATAATTATTTTAAATATGTTTTTGTGACTTGGAACTGGTCTGTTAACATTACTTGCAGGTGATTCTTAACACAGTTACACTACGACAAAAACGAAGCCACTCTTCACACATCTAAACAACATAAACAGGAAATACACACATTCGGCAGTAAATCGCGTATATACACAACACATCTTCGCAAATCCACCGAACACAAACAACAGAACAACACTGGAGAAATTCCTCTACAACTACCACCAGCCCCAACCACCAAACTAATACACAAACAAAACCGCAAACACGTGTTGGAAATTTGAATACTGTCTGAGAGGACACACGACAGCAACAGAGAGGCAGATCAATAAAATAACACTACACCATGAAAGTCTCCATAACCATTCAGACGCTTCTGCCACCGGAAGGGGAAACTTAAAAATCTCAACAAAAAAAAAGTATATGTATGTATGCACAGTGTTCTGCCCAAGAGCAGGTCTTTAACTGCAAACCCAGCATTTCCCACTCTTCCCAGTTTCTTGCTTTCCTCTTAATCTCCCCGTATAATACCTTAACGTTGTCTATCAACTGATATCTTTTACCCCGAACTCTTGTCCCGTTCACCATTCCTTAAATATCGCAAATTAACAAATTAGGCCTACGCCAAAATAAAAGGAACCAATCACTGCACTCACACACCTACTGGCACTTATGCCGGAAATAGTGTCATATATGTAAATATATATTTATTGTTATTTATGTACAATGGCTGAAGAGGGCATCCTGCTCGTATAAGATCCTAAAACGGCCTCTGGCTCAAAGCCAGTAAAGTCAATAAACAACAACAATTTCTTTATCGCTTTGAAATGTGACTATTTTATACAATAACTATTATGTGTGTTTCTTTCCACCAAAGTTGCAGACCGTTACGGTATTGCCGGCATGTGATTGAACCTTGTTTCTTTCTGCTTTCAGTGCGTCAGGGACGAGCGCTGTTGCTATCGACAACAAGATCGAACAGGCAATGGTGAGTATTAGGGAAGGTTTTTTTTTTCCTGTATATAAAACACAAAGTCATTTAAATAAATACTTGTAAGATAATTTCGTACTTGTAAATTACTGTCGAGATTCCAAATAATGCTCATTCATACATAGTTATTAGAGGTATAGGCCTAGTGAACATGTTTATAGCGATTTCCTTACGCGGCCATTATACAACGTTTGCCCTTCAGACAGCAGGTCGTGAATGTCGTCTGTGTATAATACACTATAATGTGTGTATGGGCTATTCCATACGAAATCGATCAGTAAAAAACCTCGCATTTTTTTAATACTCCAATTTTTTCCCTATTTATACAAGGTGCTGAGGACAATGCATTTTCAAAAATATAATATCGAAAGTCAAACGGTTTTCATATTATTGAGCGACAAATTTAGCGTATTTTATAAAAACAAGCCTCTTTCAGCGCTCAGAACTCTGGAACCGTTTACTGCAGAACATTGAACGGGAGCTCATTTTGAAGCTGACATTTGATAGGTTATGATAAGAAGTAATCCTTATTTTTATTGTACCTATACAGAGAGACAGATAATCTGATTTTACTTGCTTTTAGGCTTTTTGCCCATTTGTAAAAATGTAAATAATATTGAGAAAAAACCTTGCATTATTAAGAGAGACTTCGGCATTTGCTTAGTGGCTCGGCAATAAGTTTCGAGGGTATTAAATAAATTATTTTCACACGCCTGGACTTGAACGGCGCAGTATCGCACGCACTGGCCGAGAGCTGAAGATAAGCGAGCGTTGGGCGTCATTTTACTCCTGTGTTTATGAAAACTTGTGATAAAACTAGCCCATCTATGCGCTACTAGACGAAACATAACGTTTTTGTCTCCTGGCCTTGCTTGTCTCGGCTAGCTCCCGTCTCACAGTCAGCTGGTTAATTCACGCGCGTACTATTTATTTTCTTTATTTGATATTTTCAGTACTTTCTTATCAACGGTACATCAGTAAAAAAATGTGTGTTTATTTGTACTTTCAATGCGGAATCTAACCATATATTTTAAAAATATTTTTTTCGTGGGCAAAGGCGTCTTAATGAAGAAAAATCTAAATTTCTCCATTTCCATAAAAGTAAGAAAAACTGTTTACATGTCAATATAAACTTTAACTTTTCAGCATCAAAATAAACCATAATTTTGATCATTGGGTGAAAGGGTTTCGGAGCCGCAACAGTTTAAAGTTGCTAATTTTATGAAAATACGATAAATTTAAATATTATTAATTTATTCACTATGAAGTTCTGATGCCTCAAACTTTGCACAAAGCATTGTATCACAGTTGTCAACGGACAGAAAAAGTTTCATTGTATTTAAAAATTGCGAGGTCAATTTTCTCTATATTTCGGTCGATTTGAGATGGAATAGCCCGTATGCTCTACTCCGTGTGCCAGTCACCATACCTTCGCTTTTACAGTAGCCTATTACTTATCTTTTTAAACAGCTTCATTATATGGAATAATTCTTCTTAGGTTCTGAGCCAGTTGAGTTGGATTGTTACTTCCAAGCTTTCGACGACTAGCCCTGACATATTCTTCAGGGCTTACAGGAGTCAGAGCTTGGAAGCAAAAATGCAACTCGCCTGGCTGAGAACTCGATAATAATCCAATGCCGGGAAAGCTTCAAGTCCTACAGCTTCATTATATAGTTCCTAAACACTAAATATTGCCGTCTTGTCAGTGTTGCCAACTGTTACCATATAGCACACAATCCTACGTACTAAATGACTTGCTTACCGAACTTTATGTTGGAAGGTTATTCTAAATAATTCAATAATTTGTAACAATTTTGTAGCCAAACTATACGAGAAAGGGATCAACATGTCAAGTATTTTGTCTGGCAATACGAAATTCATTGGTTTGATTCACGAGACCTAACCTAAAAATGTATTTTGTTTGACCACATGAAATTATTAGTACTAGCTCCGAAAACTTACCTGATTATAGTCTTGAATTATAACAACACAACGCAACACATAAAATAACTATTATGTATTAATATTAATACTGATATTAATTAATTTTATTAGTATGTTCAAATTTTACTAGCTTCCAGTAACCGGCTCAGAAATCTAGTAGGCCTACAATTTTAAATTCATGGAGCTTCAGTACCGACAAATATTGTTAATATTTGTCTCAGCTGCCAACATGCCAGTTACAAAATCACTACCATTCGTAGTATTTGTCAGTATCGAAATTCGAAACGAAGTTGGCAAAAGAAAATTCAACCTGCAAACTAGAAAATCACCACAATCCACTAGCATATGTAGTAATCAGGGAAAAATGGTTATGTTTCACTCTTAGGGTATGAAGTAAGCTGACCTGGACTATAGTTACAGTGAAATCCTGCAACTGAAAGGATTTGTTTTAAATTTCCTTTTCCTTCAGGTTCCGTCCCTAGGTTCACAGTCGCTAGCTCGAATTTGCTACTTGTATTCGAAAATAATAATAATAAACACTTGCAACTATATATAAGCTTACCATATTATTTTCTATATGGAACGAATTATAAAAATGTACAGTGTGTCCCAAAGGTCTCCATGCATAGGAAATGTCGGTTCAAATAAAAATGTTACATAATTTGCTCAATGTGGCAACCCGCTCCCCAGATCTCACATCTTTAATTTTTTACCTCTGGGAACACCTTAAGTCTACCAGGAGAAAATCCGGGACTCGCAACATTTGCAGGCCCGCCTTCGTCGATGCCTGTCATGTGCATCGGAACTTGTTGTAATGCATTCATTGACCTGTGCCTGACTGTCGAAGGTCGTCACATTGATCACATTGCGACATTTCTATTTTGAACCGACATTCCCCATGTATGGAGACTTTTGGGACACTCTGTGTATGTAGTTGCTGTGTCACCATGGACGTCATGTGTTTGCTTGTTTGCGAAAAGGGAGTACTTATGAATATGTTTGTCTGCGAGTCCCCCTCTAATATAGTAGCATGATTTTCATGATGTTTGCTACACATGCGGTACCGGTACTGCTCAAGGATGCCTTTACAAACTAGATTCATCAAATCAGAAAATGTTTTCAAGTTTTAATTTAGGTATGGATAAACTACGAAGTTTTCAGTCTGAATTTGACGTTTGTTAACGTTTACTCGGAATCTGAATCATTCTGTAAAATTACTTCATATTAGATTCTTAGATCAGACTGAGCGGGAAATACTGTAGTTTGAAGTGTACAAAGATTATTATTCAGCTCATTGCTTTGTGAAGCCTTGACATTACGTAAACTCTTTCCCTCCACTAGAATTTGTAGGCAAGTTACACATTACTCTGGACTGCTCTCATTTCATCCTCAAAGATGGACTCATTTTACACTTAATCACAGTCGAGAAATTATCGTATCAGCGTTACGTGGGTATAAAATTATATATAATCATATACTCTTCTACAATAAATGCGAAGCAATGATATTTATTTTGTGTCGTCCTGCTAATCCTCCATGCATAAATCTTTCAACCAACGTGATACCGTGGAAACCAAAGGATGAAGCTGTAATAGTAATATGCGTTACAAGAGCGGTATGTTGATGTTTTCATGTTCGAGGAAAAGATTGAAAAAGCGAAACGTAGTTGAGCTTTTTTAATTTCCGAGAACATGAAAACAAACATACCGCTCGTGTATCGTACATTATTTTGTGCGAAGATCGTTTATTACATACCTGAAAGAGGAATTTCTAATTAGTTGCAATGAAATCTCCATCTTGGTTTCTGTTCAATGACGGCAACTTTTAAAAACTAAAATATCTATCTTCAACAATGTTGCTATAAAATATTTTCTGTGTTTACTATATTCCAGCAGGCCGTGATATACGTCTGTCTCCCCCCCCCCCAGTCTATAAATGCGAACTTAAAACAAACTGTAGGTTATGTAATGATTTATTTTTCATTTTAATATTTTAACAATATTATTTATATAACATATTGCAGTAATAACATCGGCATCTGGAATCTTGTTGATTTTTTCACGGCTTCCTTAATGTTACTTGCATTACAAATGCAGTAACTTTTGTGGTGTTGTAGAGTTTACTGTACTTATTTTTTGCAAATATTTAAAAACAATAATTAACAGTGCAATTTAGGTGAAATTGCAGTGGTAAGTTTCCAATTTATAATTATTACTATGTTAAACGTCTCTAAAAATGATATGTTAAAATCCTAAAGCAGTAAAATGAATATGGCGCTTAAGCGGTAAGAAGAGGGAAATTGTTATGTGTGTTACGTTGGGAATACTGAATGTGGTATTTCACACTTACCGCATATTGGTTCTGTGCGGAAAGCAAGCAAATACGCACGATCTCGCACAAAATATCTTGGAGTGCACTCAGATCGCCGTCTATCATGGAAACATCACATCAACAACAAACTTAAATTGGCCTACTCAAGACTCGCTAAATTATATCCGCTCCTCAATAAGAAATCATCTCTAAAGCTACAATATTGCATGCTGCTTTATGCCTGTCCTGTCTGGGGAAGAGCTGCAATAAGTGAAATTAAACACATCCAGTTATTTCAAAATAAAGTCCTACGAATTTCACTCAATTCTCCTTGGTTTATTCAGTCACAAGCTAAGAAGTTCTATAACAACCTAGAAAATGAAGGAAGTCCACATTTCCCACCAGAATCAAGAGCCGACTTCTAATGGACCTCATATTATAATCAAAATGTATCATCACACCAACCTATGTAAATAATTATTAATTTATTAACAATTATTTTTGTTCGTTGAGGAGCCCAATCTAGGCTGCCCTCAATTCATTGTCATGTATTGTATTTATATTTTATTTAGAAATGATCTGTATAGCGCTAAATGCGCTGATCGATCAATAAATTATTTAAAAAAAATACTCTTACACATAACAAAGCAATTAAAATGTAATGACTCTGGAACCAAACAGTGAATCCGGATATTTTTAATAAGCTTTGGGTCGTACCTGAGGAATCTTGTCGTAAACGTTACAGGAAATATGTGAAGTAACTTGTTTATAAAATATTGTAATTGAAAAAATGAAGAAACATGAATATTTTGGCAAATTGTTGTGGAGCTGTTAGAGCCGCCTACGGCTAACCACCACCCCTTCTCGCAACGCGTGAATGGAGCGTCCCTGCGGGCGAACACTTTTCGGCCCTCCCGCCATGCCAGCCGCAACGCGATCAATACGACCGAGTAGTACAGCAGCCCGCGCAAGCCGTCTAGCCTGGGGAGCAATTCACAGACGTTTAGACCTGGTCAGAGTCGATATGACCCGGCCGCATTGCGCCATCATTTATCGGGCTTTGTCCGCCTACTCACTTTCTTTCCAGCAGACTTCATTAAAATTAAAGTTTCTTTCCCCAATATGTAGGTCATTCCTCTGCCAACATTCTGGGTTGGGTTCCCTCTCAAGGAGCAAATAGTATGTTACAAATCTATTCGGGCTATTCCATATGAAATCGATCAGTAAAAAACCTCGCATTTTTTTATACTCTAATTTTTTTCCCCTACTTATACAAGGTGCTGAGGGGAGTGCATTTTCAAAAATATACTATCGAAAGTCAAACGGTTTTCGTATTATTGAGCGAGAAATGTAGCGTATTTTATAAAAACAAGCCTCTTTCAGCGCTCAGAACTCTGGAACCATTTACTGCAGAACATTGAACGAGAGTTCATTTTGAAGCTGACATTTGGTAGGTTATGTTAAGAAGTAATCCTTATTTTTATTGTACACAGAGCGACAGATAATCTGATTTTACTTGCTTTTAGGCTTTTAGGCCATTTGTAAAAATGTAAAAGAAATATTGAGAAAAAACCTTGCATTATTAAGAGGGGTTCGGCATTGTTTGCTTAGTGGCTCGGCAATAAGTTTCGAGGGTATTAAATAAATTATTTTCACACGCCTAGACTTGAACGGCGCAGTACCCCACGCACTGGCCGAGAGCTGAAGATAAGCGAGCGTTGGGAGTCATTTTACTCCCGTGTTTATGAAAACCTGTGATAAAGCTAGCCCAGCTATGCGATACTAGACGAAACATTGCGTGTTTGTCTCCTGGCCTTGCTTATCTGGGCTAGCTCCCGTCTCACAGTCAGCGTGTACTATTTATTTTCTTTATTTGATATTTTCAATACTTTCTTATCAACGGTGCACCAGTAAAAAATATGTGTTTATTTGTACTTTCAATGCGGAATCTAACCATATATTTTAAAAGTATTTTTTTCGTGGCCTAAGGCGTCTTAATGAAGAAAAATCTAAATTTCTCCATTTCCATAAAAAGTAAGAAAACTGTTTACATGTCAATATAAACTTTAATTTCTCAGCATCAAAATAAACCATGATTTTGATCATTGGGTGAAAGGGTTTCGGAGCCACAACAGTTTAAAGTTGCTAATTTTATGAAAATACGATACATTTAAATATTAATTTATACACTATTAAGTTCTGATGCCTAAAACTTTGCACAAAGCATTGTATCACAGTTGTCAACGGACAGAAAAAGTTTCATTGTATTTAAAAATTTCAAGGTCAATTTTCTCTATATTTCGGTCGATTTGAGATGGAATAGCCCGTATACAGATGTCATTGTGGAATGAGGGTGAGTTTTAACTTTGGCCAGTGTACAGAGGTCATTAAGAAAAAAAAATTGATTTCAACCGTTGAATAGTATAATTAATTTCAATCCAGCACATTTTTTCAAGGGACTGTCTGCCCTTTTGGAGAAATAGCAGCAAGTCGTGAAATCCGCTCGATATTCCCGCGTAGGCTGTTTTCCCGAAGTTTTCCCCAGCTTTAAGGTAATGCACGGCTAATCCTCGCCTCATCTGGCTATCACAAATACCATGCACGCTAGATAGCCTAGTAGTTAATATAGCGTCGTTAAAGAACTGCTACTACTACTTCTACTACTACTACTGCTGCTGGTCTATGGCGTTATAATCCAATTTAGGATCATAGCCTCTCTTATGATTATCCGTTCTACTCTCGTCTATCCTTAGCTCTCAGTCTCCATCTTCTGATACTCTTTCTCCGTAAGTAGTCTTCTACATCGTCCACCCGTAAGTCTTGGTCTTCTTATTTCTCTTCTACCACCAGGTTTGTCATTAACCAATCTGTCTCGCCTTCCATTCTTATTGCATGTACCAGCCACGAAATTCGTTACTTTTAATTGCTGCTATAATAGTTGGATTTCCATACATTTGCTAGACTTCATTATTTGTTCTTATTTTCCACCTATTCTCATCTGTTTCCCTTAGCCTCCATGGTTATGATGCATACATGACTATCGGCAGTATAATTGTTCTATATATATATTAAGTTTGCACTTTTGATATATTTTTGGATTTATTTACATTGCTAAGTGCGTAATAACATCTATTTCCTTTGGTTAGGCGTGTTTTGATTTCAGTAGACATCGTTAACTGGTTGAGTGGAAGAGAAGGCTTTATGGCCTTAACTCTGCCAGTAGAAATAAATCTACTAACGGTCTTACTAATAAAAACTCTATATACAGACGTTTAACTGTCTTATACTAATACAATGAGTAGCTCGTTTATACGTCGTGTGTAAATTCCTTACTAATAATCACTACATACGTCGTGTATAACAGTATAACTGTTACACAGCTGCGTCATAGTTTCGTCATTACTTCGTTACGAAAGGTAATAGAATATCTGAGGTTCTCTATTGCATCCGGTAGAGTGCTCTACTGTGGAGTGTGAAATATCGATAGTACAACTAGCTCTAATCGATTACCACACTATATTTTGGCCAAAGAGTACAAGCTACAGCAATATTATTCTACTTATTCTGTGCTCTTTGGTTTGTTCTTCTGTGGTTACAAGGCATCCATCATCATAAAATGACAGTCGATATGAACAGCTGTTAGAGGGGCGGCCATTTTTTTCTCTGTATACAACGCTTAAACAAGGGGTTTCGTGTATATAACTACTGCAAAGCAATTCCCATTGTATAGTTACAGCCTGTTTATACGTCCATAGCTTATTCACGGTTTATTAGTAACGTTTTCTGTCTCAACGTTGCATAAGTCTCGTATATAAACTATACACGGTTTATTAGTAAGACCGTAAATAAATATTGTCAGAATAGTTTCCAGATATTCATAACTTGTAAGTCCATCAAATATTATAACACCATCTATTTCAATATTATTAACTCTATTGCATCTATTTGTATTTTTGGATGCTGTTAGATATTTAGTTTTCAAGTTAATAGTCAATCCATGCTTGGCTGCCTCTGTCGCAAATTTTTTTAATGCCTTTTTCAGGCCCGATTGTATAAACCATTTAATCTTTGATCCTTGTTTCAGCTGAACGTGGAATTTTGTGTTGTATAAAGTCTAATCTGAGATTAGTTTGTCTCAAACTAATTTCAACTTTGACTGAAGAAATTTCTCCGATAAAGTTAGATGATCCAAGTTCACTTATTTCTTTTCTGTTTGAAATATACGAGTGACAGATTGTGCAAATAAAATATCCATTATTATTAATATTAATAGATATGATAGGTACATTTATATATATTTCTTTCAATTTCTTGCCTTAATACACAAACAATCTTATATTTTATAAGGCTCTATCGTGTTCAGCAGTATCAAATAACATAACCTACAATTATATTATGTTTATAACAACCATTAATTATTAATGGATATGATAGGTACATTCATAAATGTTCAATTAACTGCATTGCTAAAGGAAAATTGTCGTTTTATAAAGTTTTATTATGTTTAGCAGTATCAAACACCATAACATGATAACAACTCGGAGAACAGTCAACCTTCTTCTTATTGTCCGCCATTATTTACATTGCACAAAAAAAAAAAAAACTAGTGTCTCCAACAGTGTGTACGGAAAGTCGCGAAAAAATAGTTGTAAAAGTCGCTAGATTTCTCATTATCAACAAAGAAAGATTAAATTTTGTCACTATGGGGTGCTAAAAAGGTCACTAAATCCCTATGTAAGCAATATAAAAGTTAAAAGAAATTGTTGTTGAAAAAGAGTTAAAGTCGCTAGATTGGCAACACTGAACAAACCTGTATAACATGGTCCACGCATCACGTATTTCACCTGTTTATGCGATGTTGCCAAATCCTTTTCACGTGAACTTAGATTGCATTTGAACCAAGGTAATTTGATCGCAGAAAAGTTTTATACAATAGAAGAAGTGTCTGAACTCGGTTCACTTTTCGATCTTCGATCAAAGTTGATCTTCAGTCAGGGAGTTTTATACAATTGGGCCTTAAAGTGTTCATATTTCTTCCTATTGGTACATCATCATCCGCATATACTAAAAATTGTATCATTAAAATAGTACCTCCAGTACCTGGCTGCACATACTTAGGCCTATCTGTATCATCGTAGCAATTGTCGCGTATGTTTTTAAAATTATTTTTGCATTGATGTTTATCATAACGAAATCCTAATCGGAATTGTGCTGTAAATTCTGGTATTTTGAGTCGATTGTACAGGAAGTTGGTTCCATGTGCCCGACCTTGGTGTTTGGCGTGAAATTTGGGTCAGGCGGTTGTTTACATACGCTGAAGAATTCAGCTCTTATTGTTCTTTCCACAATCTGTTCTGTGCGGATAAATTATCTGCTATCGTGACTTTACGCAGTGCGGATGTATATTATATCCTGTTTTGAGATCAGACTTTCCAACATGTATGACACTGCTTCAGTAGTTACAAATGATTAGAATCGATGATTAATAATGTTTGGCGTTAAGAAAAACCTATTTATTCCTTATATGTACCGTAGTCATATCGTTTGTGTATATTTATTACACTTGACAACTTAAAATTCAGTATCAATTAAAGAAAATGTCATATGCTGTTAACATAGTTTGGGTCGTGCATTTTAAAACGTTGTGGAATTTCCGCAACTGATTTTAAAAGCTTTCAGTTATACAGGGACATCATTTTATTTTTACTTCAATTTTTATTGTACCTGAGTTTTTGAATGTACTTCACTCCCACCCCTTCTACTAATGAAGTTCCAACTCCACACAGAAACAAGACCGCAGATAGTAAGCAGTACTGAGTTACAGAGTATAGTACGTTCCAGAAATATGTTCGCGTTTTCCAGTGTTGAAAGAGCTTTCAATATTTAATCATATTTTCGCACAGGTACTGTCCGTTTGCCTACGTCGCATCCCGATTTCCCCCACCTGCTTCTGCTCGCCCCTCTGTAATAGCTGGGCTGTCTTAGCTCTTTTCTGAAAACATTAATTTCTGTTTGGAATTGGACGTTTACGTAATATTATACAGCTGTTTAATTTAACTTAAATAAAAGGGCCTCGTTAAGTAATTAACTGTCACGTGATTTCCCCCCTTTCTACAATCCTGCGGCATAACCACTTGGACGGACAGTAGATAGCATGTCTGAGTAATTTTATATTTTCGGGTCCGGCAGAAGTTAAGATTGAATTTACAGTACTTAGAGTAGGTACAGAATTATTTCAACATGAGTTACTAGTACGAAGGACGAAACTGGCAATTGGAATTAGATGCAGTAGTATATAGTGCGATAATATGCACAAAAGAACTGAAGCCTGTATCGAAATGAACGGCCACCATTTTCAAACTTGTGTTTAAATATTCATATTATGATTATTTTTCAAATTAACTTCTTTCTCTATATTGTACGCTAATGTGCTGTAGACAGTATAATATACACTGCATAATGAATACGTTCGCATGGATAACTCAGTTCGTGAGTAAAACACTTATTCTTAATACAGTACTGTACTTTGATTAGACAAAAACCTAATGAAAATTATGAAACTCAAAATTGCGATATTTCCTAGTTTACGTAAATGAATGAACTATTTTTCTTCCTTCCTATACCTAGTAGAATGATTTGTGTTTTACGCCAGTATCATCGAACTACAGTCGTGGAAGGGGATAGCAAATTATGTTTCCGGTTCTCTAAAGGTATAGATAGGTTAATATTAAAAATGTTAGTAAAAATAAAATGATGTCCCTGTATTTATAGACGTCTGAATTTATTATATTGCAATGTAAAGGTACCGTGATTACAACTGCGTCGAAATCTATCGCTTGAGTACTTCTTCATACATTGTAGTAGCCTACTGTACTGTGTATGAGAACCAAGAGTTGTTTCCTCCGACTCTCGTATATCGGCAGATAGATGGATTAGGTACACAATTCCCAATGTCACATTTAAGTTCACTTTTTAAATAGTGGGGCCAATACTTTTTATCACTGCACTCAAGTTTTGTTTTACGCTTGAAATATTTCAACATGATCAACATTACTTATGAGTGTAAAACGGGCTAATGCAGCTTCAACTGTAACATTCAAATTAACTTTATCGGTTGCAGGAAACTTAAGTTTCGTTCCACGCGATAAATTAATTTGTGGGGCAGTTATAGGTTTGTATTGGTTTGTCAATCAGATCGTAAATTTTTCCTTTAACATGTATCGACAAAATTTACATTTCATTAGGCCCGTAACACACTTGAAGAGTTTTCGCTAGCGAGAAATGTGTTGCGAGAAAGAGGCGAAGAGCCTTCCTCCACACACTAGGCGAGTTCTCGCTATCACAGATCACACCTCGCTATGATCATCTATGCACTGCCTTCATGCAGAAAGCATTTTTCTGATTATAGTAATCACTCGTTGGGGGAAATATTATAGGTTATGTATTTACGTATATTGTCGTACTTAAATATATAACCTGTAAGTATATTGTCGTACTACATAAATCACGTACGAACGCTATGTTGAATCTGAGTATTCAGACGATGAGGAAATGGAGTTACATGAACATACTTTGTTAATGAAAAGAAAAAGTAGGCCTAAATTAAAGCCAGAAATATCTGAAAATCACATTGTATCTTACGAAAATAAGGGCGAGTTTTGGACTCTGGTTTCGATTTGAATGATGATACGTTTAGGCGTTATTTCAGGTTGAATGGACCTCAGTTTTTTTGCTCTTCATGATATGATAGAGGATTCTTTGCTATGTTCTGATTAAAATTATGTAAACTGTTTAGACATATAGATACGTTATTTCAGACGTTTAATTAATACTGTTAAATCTCATCAAAATAAAATATAGCGCTATTTATTTTCAGATGATCTGATATTTGTCTCCAGATTTCTTCTTTAAGTTTCGTGTTTTTATAGTTTTCATCCCGTGTATCATATAAATAGACCTACGGGTGACATCGTACAAGTTCGTTAAGTTTCTGACTGCAATTATCAGCCATCTTCCCTCATTTTCAAATAAAAACAATACAAATCATCGCCACCTGAGATATTTTTCTACATTCAATCGTCATAAAGAGTATAAATGTCAAACATCTTTGATAAATGTGTCAAGAAAATTCGCTGAGCTATCGATTCCAGCGAGAAACTCGCGCGAGGTTTTTGCCTCGAACGAGAATCTCTTCCAGTGTGTGGACGTCCATTTGAATCCATGTTATAACAATCTTTGAATTTTCTCGCAACACATTTCTCGCTAGCGAAAACTCAAGTGTGTTACGGGCCTTAGGCTTTAATAGAGTCCTGAGACACTTCTAAAAGTCATTCTTTTAAGCTAGCATTTTTCAACGAGTCTTTTCTAAATTTCTAGAGGAACAGCACTTCGTTCTCTCATGGTGAGGATACCGTAATCACAACACAGACACTACCATAGCGGCTAATAACCTTTTAAAAGACAGATGCCTGTTACTGCATTTGCTGATTAACTTCATCTGTTCACGGGCCACCAGCTATCAGTTGACACAACGTTAATTTTTGTTTCTTGCTGTGGGAGAGAATCGCAAAACGGATTAAATTTATAATCTTCAACGGAGTTATTGTTGTCAAATTGTTGAGATTTTATTTACCCTGTACTGGCATTCTCTCCAGGTGTGCCATGGAGGTACAGAAAAACTGCACAAACCTCTGAAAAGTCATCTGACCACCGACGGCAGTTTTCCTCTAAAAAACCACTAAATTCAGTGGGAAACCGAAGTTTGCAACATGCACGTGAGCAGACAAAAGACGAAGGTGTGCGAAATAACTAAAATCTGAATTTAAATATCTTTTCCTGAATCTCGTTACTTAACAACTATTGCCCGTTTAATAGTATTGGGCAATGTTTTTGAGGAAATCCCAGAACAACTACAAAACAAGTCCATAGGACTGATGTTGCCATTGGAGGTTCAAAAAAATACTTAGGATTTTACTGTTTTATTCATATATAGATTCGATATTAGTAAGTTTAAAGTTGCGATTTTCTACTGAAAATTCTGTTGCTTATGAAGTAATAACATTATCACATCCTGCAGAGATGCTATTAACGAGCCACGAAGAATTCATAAGTGTTAATATTGATAAAGTAGAAGAGTTTTATGAAGTTCATAACTTCAAAACATAAGTAGATATGACAAGTCTTTCGAGACAAAGATGTTTACAAAAAAACAACTAGAGGAAGTGGAAAACGTACATTTACCTGAAGAAGCTAAAAAGAGACGTTAATAATTACTGCTCCATAAAGAAAGGTGTCGAAGAGGAATGAGTTTCTTGAAAAGACGGTGAACCAAGGAGACTATAGCCCTTGTTCACTGAATGAATGAAGCAAGAACTATTGAACTGTAATAATGAGCATACAATAATATGTTAAAAGTAATAAGCAATATGTAGGCTATATTGTCCTGTCCTTCCTTTTTTTCTCGTGTAGTTTTCTTATTCGGTCAGTCATAATTAGCAGTTCGTTGAAATCTTGTAATAATAATAATAATAATAATAATAATAATAATAATATAATGATAATGATATACCGGTACTCCAAATAGTACATTATGCAACGAGCCTATAATGGTAGTAATTAAGACGCAAGTATGTTTGTTTATGAAACGAGCGCAAGCGAGTTTCATAATTTTCATACGAGCGTCTTAATTACCATTATAGACAAATTTCATACGACTTTTTATGCTCGACCATATTTCTAACTTGAAATTATTCAAAATTAGGTTATGTTATGGTTATGTGCGAACTGACCTGAATTGTGAGATATGCGCAGACGCGAAAGTATTGATTTTTTCCGAGGCCGAATGTCATTGACCTTGATAGAGAATAAGATGAACATTAGTCTGATATAACCTGGAAATTGATTTAGAATTGAAAAACGAGATGACAAATTGAATTTATTTGAATATTATTTACAATTAACGCTAATTATAGTAACAGAACATAACCTTCTGCGACAGTATTGGATTTCCAGCCTCCGTGACTTTTCGCTAATTGTCTTGATTGCATATCCGAGAATAATCGATACTTGCGGTTTTATAACGGTACAAAGGTGACTTGTCATTGGCTGAACACCTGAACTTTAATGAATAGGTGTACTTTAATGAGGTGCATTAAAGTACTACTACCAGGTATATAATTACTACATTTCGGCATGGTCGAGTATAAAAATATATAATACACGCCTCAGAAACCTAAGTGTCGGATAAGCAGCATTAAATAGGTGGTTTATGAAGTAAAGTCTGTAAACTGTGATCCCGGTAAAATACAGTGTGTTTCGAAATCCCTATAATAAAGTCCTAGGGTTTGTAGAGGGGAATAAGTACAGTAGGTAAATTTTGAATAGGAACCATGCTACAAGTAAAACAAATTCAAATCAAATGTTTAAATCTCCCTCTTCAGCCTATCCATCTTCTCCGAATTTTTGGCCAAGATGATTTCGAACGGCAAGTGCAAAGTGAGGGTGGTCAAATTGCTTAACCTTCACGATCGCTGGATTGAAGTTCACTTTTTTCTGTGAGGCCACACGAAGAGTTGTATTTACGAGACCCCTGTAGAATCAGAGGAAGATCTGTTTGCACGAGTTCTTGTCGCACCACAAAAGAGTCAGATCTGTGTGACTATACCAGAACATAATTCTTACTCGAAGGTACAATGTTTAGAGCAGTGGTCGTCAGCACTCGCTGCAATGTGCAAAGGATAAGCGGTCCCGTCCCGTGTGCACCGTCGTGCAACAGGAAGAGATAGAGAGCATACCCGCTAGCAGCTACGAGTGTTTTGTTAATACCCCAGGATGGATGTGAGATACGCAGATATGTCTTGGTACAGATGACGTGGTTTGATATAGTGCAGCGATGTCAGCGCCTGCACTGCGTCCTCATACTACAAGCAATACAAATCCAACAAGGTTCACTTTTTAGCAAGATAAAGTAGGCTACAACAAACACTCTTAAGGAAATGTTGTGCGGGTTCAGTGTAGGCCAGGGATGAGACGATATTAGCTCCCTATCATGGTAGAAGAGCTCGACCTTGATCACGAGCGCATAGCGCATTCACTGTAACGTAGACAACAGGGATGTACATGCACATGCAGCGAATAAAGGCAGCAATTATTACAATAACTTGCATTACTAAATTTCTGGCTATGTAATAGGGCTAATTATTCAGTTATTTGATATACATGTACATATATAAACAAATCGCAAAGGGAAGGGTTTTTAGGAACAAAAAGTGAAATAGGAAAAGTTAATTGTATGTAAACCATTTTATTGTTAAAAGCAATTATTTATTATGTAAATTGGTTAGGACAAACTAATAGGGTCTACCTGCTCGACGTGTGTGATCTCTAAGTACTTTTGAGTATTTGTTGAAAAAATAATAATGGCAATATTGCTTGAAATAGAGTATATTGATTGTGTGATTGTGAAAATGTAGTCCTTACTCTCCAGTCGTGATTATGTAATGAGTTTTCTTAGAGTGATTTGTGAGATGCACGTAACACGAAAAAAACAAATTGATTAAATTATGATATTGAGAGCCATTGTAATTTTTGGGGTCAATCATTTAAGGGGATATATATGACTTTTAAAACTTCCACAATTTCGGCCAAGATTTGTGAAATTTAAAATATATAAACAGATCTATAATAATACCATCTGTACAAAATTTGGTGCAATTAGGTCTAATAGTTTTGAAATTATATTTTTAAGTATATTTTATATTGACGTTACTAAAAAACTCCTTGCATCAAAGTTTTCAAAATGTTTAGTTCATATTTGCTAAAAATCCTGAAAATAGTTATTGGAATAAAAGTGAATTAGCATTTTGAGTTTAGTAATAGTATGAGTTAAAGTGCAATCAAAGATAAAATATTATTTCTAAATTAAAGAAACACGTAGTCTAATAAAAGTAAATATCCAGAAACAAGCAACAAATAAAACATCAATAAAACATTTAAAATAATGAAATAAAAGGAATCTAGATACTATCTGCTGACCCAAATGTAAATTAATTTACCTTCGATGTCAATTCCGAAATGAATTTATTTCTCTTTTCTCCTGAATAATGCCTATATTTTTTCATAATGCCGTTTTATGTTGCTTTTTTTTTTGCAAATGATATTTTTTTTACACAACAAACACTGGACTTCATCACCATGTTCGAAGCGTAAATATTGTATCTTCCACTCTTCCTTGAAAGCTTTAAGCGCTTCCGTCTCGTCATGATGCGCTGTGTTCTAAGATCTGTACATCCTTTAGCAATGTTTACAGGCAAAAGAGCTCCGCGCGCGCGCAGCGGGCATAAAATAGCTCTCGCCCGCAAATACTGGGTGTTCAGTTCAAAATGTGTCTTGGCTCGCTGTATGCCGTCATGTGGCTAGCCGATGAGCCTAGAGAATTCAATCTTGCAGCTCAGGTGTATAACCTAAGAGGCAGAGAAGTTGGCTAGCAAGTACGGCGTTCATTCTGAAGAGTACGTACCGATACGTACGGTAACGCCGGTAGTGGCAGGAATATGAACTGTTTGGTAATACTACTGTCGGGATATGGGGAGAGGGTTAAGACGATTACTTACGTATTTGTGGACATTAACTTCGACGGTCAACATGGACACGGAGCATTTGATTTGTGTTGTGGAATGTTGCCGTACGCAACCGATGATAACAAATACCCTGCGTACGACTTGCCGGCGCAAAACACAGTTCGAAAGAGGTTATGGTAGCACACAGACCGCCATCTGTTGCTACGACGTTCAAGTTATACCTTACACGTTCTCAAGTTCAGATTGAAGAACGCCTTAAATAATAGGCAACTTCTCTAACATATAAGCTGAAACTCGCTTCAAATCGGTGACCCAACAACAGTGACGTCATGACACACTTTGAAATGAACATCCAGTATTAATCACCATCGCAAGACAGGTGCAGGCGCTTTGACATCCCTGATGTAGTGCAAAACTGCTTCTTAATCTCTTTTGTGACGAGCTAATCTAGATGAACCGACGATAAGACACCTGAGTGGCATGTACTGCGCAGTTATGCTAATTTTTATCAAAAAGAAGATAACATAATAAATGAAGTACTCAAACACAGTAAGTTCTGTAAACTGGACTTCAGACTTCATGCACAGGATCACGCGTAGTACACCAGAGTCGCTATTCTATCCAGAAATTCCAAGTGCAGAGCCAGTTGTGTGCTGAATAACAAGGCTTCTTATCGACGCTAAATAACCTAGTAGTTGATACAGCGTCGTTAAATAACCAAATAAAATAAAAATAAACAAGGCTTCTTTCTACTATATGTGTATCTTTTTCATATGCATTACAAAATTCAATTGAAACCTTGACTCGGTGAGCTGACCCCGTCCCCTACTACGTCAGTAGTGTAGACAGCATTGTCTATGATTCCTCCCCGGGGCAATGTTTAATTTTAACACCAACTACAAGATCGATTACTTCAAGACCGCCTTGGCACAAATCAAACACATGTTCTATTCTCATAACGCGAAACCAACTTTCAACAGTCACAAAAATAAAATGTTTGGAAAGAACTGAATTTCATAGTCTCAATCACCATCTACGTTTCGAAAAATAAGGCAACATCTCTACTTGCAAATCGATCGTCCGCCATGATGTGTGTTTTTCGAACTTTGTCCAGTCAATGTTGGATGGCAGTGGTAGTGGATTGTACACTCCTAGTTCTGCATAAGGGGTACCGGAGCCCCCCAGGTGACGTCATGTAGATCTGTGCTGTGCAGTAGACCACCAGCAGGGATACAATGTAGAATAGGTTAGGTAGGTTGGTCCCAAATAAAATCATACAAATGTATTTCCTACTTTAAAGGATGAGGATGATTAAATTGGTGAAATACCAGTAAATTGGGGGGAGGGACCCTTTGATGCGTGGAAAATACAGTATATAAAATTTAATGCGCATTTATGGCCTCGTTAGCTGCTCTTTGAAATACAAATTTGTGATTTTGTTACATTTCTGAAAAAAATACATCTAAAATTAATTCTTAAAATTCAGTTATTTTACAATTTTGAAAGCCGTATTGCGCTAAAGATATTTTAAACATCGTGGTTTTAGGAATAAAGTGCCAGAGAAATTTTGATTTTATCTTGGAAAATGGCCGAGATGAATCCGTTTTAGTGAATTAGTGCATCCTAGTTTTTTTTTTCTTTAAAATTTTGGCCCCAAAAATTGTTTTTCAAATATTAATCCCGAATTTAAATTGTGTAGTTTAATGATATTTCTACATAAGAAATGAAAATAGTAGGCCTACATAAAATAGGAAAAAATTCGAATTTCACCATTCTCCCCGCTTCAGTTAGAGTGACTTTGATGTTGTGTACGGTGATACCCTGTAGTAAACTGTCTCAAATTACCCACTTGTCCATTCAAAATCATAACATCATATGTTACCTTTACGAGTTTTTCTTTCTTGTGCGTCGGTGGCTAGCTCTACAGAATTTGGGGTAATTGGGTCACGGTCTTTTTCTTACATTTGATTTTTTGTCTGGATAACCGGGCCACAGCGTAATTGTCAATTTACCAGTTCCTCCAACCAATTCCCGTAATTTTAGAATGTTTTATTTACCAGAGTTGCAAGTGAAAGGAGTAAGAAGAGTAGCTATAATTGTTTCCCGCCATTAAACAAAATAGAAAACGATGGTTTAAAATGGTTGTGTTGCCGACAAGAAATAAACTTCCCCTTTCTTAGGCCCAATTGTATAAAACTCCCTGACTAAAGATCAACTTTGATCGAAGATCGAAAAGTGAACCGAGTTCAGACACTTCTTCTATTGTATGAAATTTTTCTGCGATCAAATTACCTTGGTTCAAATGCAATCTAAGTTCACGTGAAAAGGATTTGGCAACATCGCATAAACAGGTGAAATACGTGATGCGCGGACAGGTTTGTTCAGTGTTGCCAATCTAGCGACTTTAACTCTTTTTCAACAACAATTTCTTTTAAGGTTTATATTGCTTAAATAGGGATTTAGTGACCTTTTTAGCACGCCATAGTAACAAAATTTAATCTTTCTTTGTTGATAATGAGAAATCTAGCGACTTTACAACTACTTTTTTGGCGACTTTCCGTACACTCTGTTGGAGACACTGGTTTTTTGTGCAATGTAAATAATGGCGGACAATAAGAAGAAGGTTGACCGTTCTCCGAGTTGTTATCATGTTATGGTGTTTGATACTGCTAAACATAATAAAGCTTTATAAAACGATAATTTTCGTTTAGTAATACAGTTAATTGAACATTTATGAATGTACCTATCATATCCATTAATAATTAATGGTTGTTATAAACATAATATAATTATTATAGGTTATGTTATTTGTAACTGCTGAACACGATAGATCCTTATAAAATATAAGAATGTTTGTGTATTAAGGCAAGAAATTGAAAGATATATATATATATATATATATATATATATATATATATATATGTACCTATCATATCTATTAATATTAATAATAATGGATTTTATTTGCACAATCTGTCACTCGTATATTTCAAACAGAAAAGAAATAACTGAACTTGGATCATCTAACTTAATCGGAGAAATTTCTTCAGTCAAAGTTGATTTTAGTTTGAGACAAATTAATCTCATATTAGACTTTATACAACACAAAATTCCAAGTTCAGCTGAAACAAGGATCAATTTAACCTCTGGTCTAAGATTAAATGGTTTATACAATCGGGCCTTAGAGTAGCCTAAATATTGTATAAGAAAGTGTCCTAGATGCCCGGTAGTCCCCAGTCCCAACTTACCTGACGGCTAGAGAGAATTGCTATTGTAGCGGATCGTGAAGCCGGCTTAGCTCGGCAGCACCATCGATACGCAACGAGTGCACACAAAGGATATTTTGGCTGAAGTGCTTAAGAATGGTGTCACATACTTTCAGTGATGGTCATAAAAATCGCACATCAGTATCCCCACCGAGAAGAATGGCGTATGCACACTAACTTTTTCTGATCGTTAGGGATGCAGAACCGTATCATACTAGGCCTACATAATACTATCGGACCATATTTAATGTTAGCCACTAGTTTCTTAACTCGTGTCTTGATGTTACTTTTATATCTAGTCTATACATTACTCTTTTGAATAATTTTAAGACACATGAGCTGGCTATATTACAAGCTGTTAGTCGTCAGTGATATTGAAGTTATGAACATTCAGGATTTGACTCAATACATTATTCCACAAAATTAAATATAGATTAATACATTTTGACTTAACAGCATTTTTGAGTTTGGTATTCTTATGAGTTCGTAAGATATTAGTTTTAAGTGTTGTTTATTCAACAGTAATCTCACTAGACGTTTTGATTTATCTAGAGAAAGTCAAAACTCGAGTGGGATTCAATTGACTATTACAGGATTAGAAGACAGTATATAAAGATTAGAAGTAACGAAGTACTCCAATACAATAAAATATTAATTGACTTACGAAAATACAACTGTCTTCAAATGTATTATTGTACCATCTCAACATTACAAATATTACGCTGGATGAATGCTAGATGGCAGTAGTGTCTTTATACAGACACTGTAATGATTACTATTCAATAAATCTTAATATTACACAATCTCTGATACGTGACTATCCATAATATCATATAGCAGAAGTTCTTTTTATCCTCTCAGAGCAGAAGCTATAACAAAACCTAACTAATATACACAAGTGTTAGAAAAGTTTTAATTAACGACGATGATATAAAAAATAAACATGAATAATTTTAAAAGGAATAATTATTGAATGTACAATTTTCAAATTTGAATGTGGTTGGTGGTTCAATTGATGTTATATTGGACGTGTGCATAATAGAAGTGGATCTCGTTGATTTAGGCCTACATGTATTCAACTTATTCAGGATTTCCGAATGGTGCTCTTCATTTATTTGTAAATCGGATTTCAGAAGATGCATAGGTATGATCAGTGATTTTTATTAATTCTTGTTCTTGAATGCCAGTGCGAGTCATATTTGAAACTGCTGTGCATCGACTGGAGTGGTTTGTAATTTTATATATATTTTTGACGTCCAGACCAGCGCAGTTTCAAATGTTGGCAAACAAAGAAACAAATGCTAGGGACGCGATAAAATTAAACAAATGCTAGGGACACGATAAAATTAAACAAATGCTAGGGACGCGATAAAATTGTGCGATAAGCAGCCATGATTGGTTGAAATACGTCCTTTCGTACCGTTTTATTGGTCAAAAGTAGTATGACGTAGTAAGAGTGTAATAGTCATTAAAATATGTACCATAAATGCTGTTTTATAGCTAGGACTGAGATGCTGTAATCTCTCCAAATGATGCGGTATGTGTCAATTTTATTATTTTCATATATTCCTGACTCACTTCTTCTAGTCACCACAATTCAGCTCCTCTCGGGCTAGTATTATTCTGATTGTTTGCTTCTTGTAGTGTACTTGGATTTGTTTCACTTGGTTAGTTCAAAAGAATCGTCGCGTATAAAAACTGAATTTATTTCTCTTTGTATTTCATTCATATGAATAGTACTAGCTATGAACCGTGGACATTATTGCGAAACTTGTATAAAGGAAATATAGCTAGCCTTAATTTTGAAACTTCGCAGCAACTTCAAACAATTCTGTATGCTGTTCGTAAGTGTGTCATATTCATATCGCAGGACACGCATTCCAGTTCCCTTCGTATAACCGGTTTTTCTTCTGTGTTAAACGCAATAATAGAAAAAAAAGTACAAGACTTTTAGCGAATTTTTATTTCGCAATGTATTACACGCTTCATGTGTACTGCCTCCTGTTCTACACCCTTAACACGCTCACAATTATTGAACCTTCGCCATTACCGTGGCGTAGACCCTATATTTTTCATATTAAATCATTTCATAGGAAATTTTTCACATACTTTGGACCGTTTTAGAGATACTGGACACAAAGACGTGAAAATAATCATCAATTCTGCATCTGTTTGTAATCTGAATAGATCCAGAATGCTTTGTCCATAATTTTTTCTTTTATTTTTGGCAGCAGAATTATACTTGTACTGGTGGCTTGTGCAGCAAATGCTGCAAACTAAGTTCATTAGACGTTCAAATAAACATTTTTCAGATTTATTTTCAGTGAAGACTACCAGACATTCTGAAAGTTATTTGCTTCCATAATAATGAAAGATACTCTCTCTCGAGCTAATACTGAAGAGAACCACGCATATAAATATCTACACCACACCGCTATTAAATATATGAAAAAGACCCAACCCCACTTGATTAATAACTATAAAAATATTTGATTTTTAATAATATTATTATCTTACGTAAGTTTTATAGCTTTCAGTAACCTATACTATATATACTATATAGCCGCCACTCACTAAAATATAGAAATCAAAATCTAATTTAAGTTATTCTCTACATCTACTTATATAACCCCAAAACGTTTCACATTCATATCATCTAATATGTATAATTAATGAAAAATAGTCGCATCATGGCATTAACTACAATAAATTCATTTCTAATGGTAATAATGTCATCAAACCACCTCAAGCTTTGTAGTTTTTAATATCCAATACACAGCTGTACCCAGAAAATTACACACCACAGAATCGAACCTGTAAATTATTTTTAGTAAGTTAAGTTTTTAATAACCGATTTAATTTGAGCACTAAATATGTCAGCATTCGTGCAGATCATGGCCTTCGTGTAATATTGTTTACTGTAGTGTGTGTGTTTTGTTTTATTCTGAAATGCAATTAGCTAGTTCTCAAAACTGATGACAGATGGATTTTGGAAAATAGTAAAATTATGTTGAAAAATTGACATTTCACTGAAAACTACTATTTTTCTGAAAAACTTTGAGTTCCAAGCTTCAAAATGAGGGATCATTTATTAAAATCCGTTCAGCCGTTTTCCCGTAATTTCTATTACCAGTTCAAATTATATACATATAGATACGAGGCGGTATTGATAAGTTCTTAACCCAACGTGGAAAACGTTATTGTATCTCACAAAGAATTTGTATTCATTAACATACCTACCTATAACTTTGTACAGGGTAAACCGGAAGTAAAGTCATTAATTTGGGGGGGGGTGATACTCTGAGATATTTAAAAAAAAAAGTTCAGTACAGTTTTGCTCGTTTTTGCTTCCTTTAAGAGATAATATAAAACATTTCGTAGCGTGTTTTGGGAAAGCCATTGATTTAGTTCCCAGTATGAATGATTGAACGAATTTTAGTTTGCAGAAACTTGATTCGAACAAATGTAACATTTTAAAACTCCTTTTCAGAACGAGAAGTTACGTCTTTGGTATCTTAATATTTGTTGGTGTTGATCATGGCTTGTGTAACGACCGTCGCATCGCAACAATTCAGAAGTAATCCACTGCCCTGTATTCCTCTGTACTTCAGATTACTGCGTATAGATGGCATAACGTTACTAGCGCCATGTCGGTCCGTATTCACGTGTTGCGCGGTTATGGCAGACGATGTGGCACCGGACTAGCCCTGACGTGCACTTAACAGATGTACACCAGAATAACTGCGCGCGTGCAGTTGTATTCTGCCGTACTATCGACATGCTGTTGCTTTGGATGTCTAGCCACGTATGGTTTTTCGTCTAAATCCAGTTCATTTACTGATAGCATAATTGTTAGCGGAACAGTTAAAACTTCCATTTTCCAAACCGATGAGTTTCAAGTGAATTTTGCAATGCGTAAAAACTGCTATGGGGACATGCTTTCTATTATTATTATTATTATTATTATTATTATTATTATTTATTATTATTATTATTATTATTACTAGCCGTACCCGTGCGCTCCGCTGCACCTGTTAGAAATAAATATAAAGTAATTACATAATTAAAACAGGACGTTTGATCCAGGGAACAACTTTTACAACAGCGCAAGATAATCTGCTTCGCTCATTGCCCAATTTTTTTTTGCATTGCATTTATTACATATATATATTATGTATTTTAACACGATTCAATTGAGCATAGTTAAAATTTGAATTATAAAATAATGGATTGCTAAGCTAACGTACTATTACTGCATACTAAATCAATACACTCTCGTTGTTCGTTAATTCTCTGAGATTAAAATGAGTGTACATAAATATTATTTTAAGAAATATAGAAAGCGAATGTACAAAATAGCCTATCAAATTTTCTGTGCATAAGAAGCTATTTTAATCTTACCTGTCCTCGATTTACTCAGACGTTACTGTAATAACATTATAGCAATATGTCCATCTAGAGAAACTACACTTTCCAATGGTGAAATAATAATTAATTATACAAATCGGTTAATTTAGCTTCTGATACTACTTCATACAAACACAGAAACATTCTCTGTAGGCTATGATTAATAGATTTCGATTGTTGATGTCCAAGGCCCCTTATAGACGAAGTCATTTGTTCTTAATTCATTGCACCGTCTTAGATGGTGGCGTTATTTTAATTTTGAAACTCATTTATCTCATTAAATATCAGTCCTATCAAAATTTTGTAAAGAATAAAACTTATCGGAAATCATTTTTAAAGAAACTTTTGTTATGTAACATTTTTCACAAAAATCAATAATAACCGAGATATTTCGATTTATTTAATTCAGACCCCCTTATAACCCCCCTTTTAAATAAAGTATTTTGAATGCCATATAGCCTAAAATCTAAGTTACAACGAACTTAATTTATATTCCAATTTTCGTATAAATCGGTTCAGCCATTATAGCGTGAAAAGGTAACAAACATACAGACATACAAACAAAAATTTCAAAAATGCGATTTTCGGTTTCAGGGTGGTTAATTATATATGTTAGGACCAATAATTTTTGGAAAATCGAAAATTACCAGAAAAATTTCGGCTACAGATTTATTAGTATAGATTATTATTATTATTATTATTATTATTATTATTATTATTATTATTATTATTATTTGTGTTTTCATAGTTGACATAAGAAACGTCTCGCCTAAAAGTCTTGACTTCGAACAAGTGAAGGAGCGATACGGAGTAAAGGCTCGTTCACAGTGAACGTAACGTAAGCGTTAACTTAACGTTACAGTAAAATAAAGAAGTCATACCATCATTCACGATGGGAACATGAACATAACAGCAAACATACTTGGTAACCATGGAAACATAACAATGACGCCATTTCCTCATATTCTGTCGTATACTTCAGCGCTCCGCGATTGTGTTCTGTTTGCAAATCACGTAAGCATAAGCATGAAAGTTTGGAGTTTGCAAACTTTCATGTTAACGTCTTACGGTAATGTTTATGTCAATGTTTATGTGAATCATTGTGAATGATCCCATTTGGTAACCTGGGTGCAAACGTCTGTGTTTATGTTACGGTTATGTTTAATTTTCATTGTGAATGGGCCTTTATGGATCCCGCAGGAGTTTCTTCTACACTGAAGTCTTTGTTATATTAATGGAAATGTCGATACTGCCCGTTTAAATTTATGTATAATAAATTTCGCATATCTGTTAGTTTATTGATCACTATGAAGGCATTAACGAACTTAATAATAATAATAATAATAATAATAATAATAATAATAATAATAATAATAATAATAATTATTATTATTATTATTATTATTAATATAACTTAATAATAATAATTATTTTTATTAAATTATATTAAGTATTGAAATTACTTCACCTTGTTACAGTTTCGTTTGAAATTCCATCATTGCTCACGCGTTAAACGTTCTTGCAGTGTACTATTCCTTGACTAAACTGTACCTACGATACTAGACGGAGGGTTGACGTCCTGTCCACAAAGGAAAGGAGTGTCGTTGCTGTGTTGACGGTACAAAGCCACTGCTGTAGAAATAGTAGCTGTGTTGAAAGTTTCCCAAACAAACAAAATAGTGTGACAATGACAGTCTTATTAGTAAGTGTAATAGTCGACTTTCAGTGAACGAGTGTGAAGATAAAAACAGTGTTCGGTTATAGTCTAGATTCTAGAATATCTGGTAAAATTTATATCTAGAGGTTAGGTACGGTATGTAGGAATCAAATCTCAAGATATGTGGGGAAAAGAGAATGAAACCATTGCACGCCAGTAAAAGTACTGCATCAAAATACAGGGTGTTTAAAAATACGGGGCATAATTTCAGGTATGTATTTCCCACATGTAGACAATCAAAATAGTTCATTACAACATGTGTCCGGAAATGCTTCATTTCCGAGTTATGACCTTCACAACATTGAAATTCACCGGAACGTTTTTCTTTCCGCAGGACGTTGTCATTACAGAAGATGTTCAAAATGTCCACCTCCTGCTTGAATACAGACCTTACATCGATGTCTCATTGACCTGCGAACACGATCCCAAACTCCAGGAGTATTGCGTATGTCCTCAGAACATGCCACAATTCGATTCCGAAGGGATTCCAAATCAGACACCGAAGACGAATAAACCAATGATTTTAAATGGCCTCACAAGTAGAAATCGAGAGGGTTCAGATCAGGTGAGCGTGGAGGCCAAGCAATTGGGCCACCTCTACCTATCCATCGATCAGGAAACCTTCGATCCAAGTACCTACACAACACTGAATGTAACCTTCGCCTCGGAATGAACTGTCAGAGTGCCCTCTTAATGTCTCCTTTGACGGCAACGACCTGCGGAAAGAAAAACGTTCCGGTGAATTTCAATGTTGTGAAGACCATAACTCGGAAATAAAGCATTTCCGGACACATGTTGTAATGAACTATTTTGATTGTCTACATGTGGGAAATACATACCTGAAATTATGCCCCGTATTTTTGAAACACACTGTATAAAGGACCTCATAATGCAGGAACGAATGAAACTATAAAACAAAGCTGAAATGTCAAAGAGAGTAGTGCCCCGGACAAAACCTTCCATGAACATCGTAAAACCAGCTTGAGTATCTGGAAGATGTCTCCTGGATTGAGCTGTTGGAATGATGAACATAATTTCAGCAGTGGCAAAACTCGACGTTCAAAATCTGGCGATGTCGGAGACCCCAACGCATACAATTAAATAGCGCTGGAATGCGTTCTTTTCAAAATATTTCTGAACTCTCGACAGACTGTTAGAGCTGGTGGATTTAAAAATGCATGAAGATCAGTTCGCTTTCGAAGTGGCAGATCGATTATAAACGCGGTAAAATGCATACGAGACGAAGATGAAAGTGCATTACAAAAACGGAAAGGAAAGTTTTAAACAATATTTATAGATTATAGCAAAACTTTCAATGAAATCAACAGACTGGTAGAAAAATTAGAAATCATAAAGTAATGGATTATGCTAACGAAAACGAGCTATAAATTAGCTCCAAAACTGGACTGGCATTCAACATAGCAATCAAGAAAGAAACATCGAAACTGACTGAAGAATTGTAGAGCTGTGCTTTTAACGATACAGTTATCAAATAACCCGTAACTCTCTACTGTTATTGGCCTCTATTGCAGTACATCTCTGTTATTGCGAAAAGTTTTGCGCTTTTGCATTCCTAATTACTCGTACGACGTAAGGCTATGTTTTGGTGTATTCTGCCAACCTGTGGAACACACAGCTTGTAACGGAATTAATATGTTTAATATATGTCAGTAAAGCAATAAATTGTTTTCTACAGAGTATTTTTGTGGGCGTAATAGTTTTGGTAAATTGTAAGTTCCTGTTAACTTCGGCTATAAGGCCTACATATTTTTTAGTATCTTTACAGTGTCTAAATGGAAAACAAAAGGAAAGATCAATGTTTTGAAAAACAAAGTATGTGAAATATTTAAGAAGAAATGGCTTCTACAGTCCTTAGAATTGTTGTAAATGTTAACATTTCCTTAGCAATTAAAAATTATGGCTTCAGTACATCCAGTGCAAAATATTAATGTACGTGGCCAAATAGGTAACTGTACCAAAGAGTTGCTATGACTTTGAATTTGTCGAGTACCGGTACTTCGTGCAAACAAATACAGGTCAGGTGAAGTACGGAAATCCTTTTTTTTTAATATATTTAATGCAGCTGATGGTACATTTATTTAATCTAGATACTCATAGTATTCAAGTAAAATTCTTGCCAGGACAGATGAGAGGAAGTTCTGAAGTGAAATTTAATTTATTACGAATGTTTTGTTATACTACTTAATAAATAAAATCAAAAGTATGCGAGCCACCGGCGTAGCTGTGTCGGCTTAGGTGCTTGCCTGCCGATCCGGAGTTGCGCTCGGGCGCGGGTTCGATTCCCGCTTGGGCTGATTACCTGGTTGCGTTTTTTCCGAGGTTTCCTCAATCGTAAGGCAAGTGTCAGGTAATCTCTGGCGAATCCTCGGCCTCATCTCGCTAAATAACATCTCATCACTAATTTCATCGACGCTAAATAACCTCGTAGTTGATACAGCGTCGTTAAATAAGTAAATTAAATTAAAAGTATTCGGATTTTCAATTTTCATTAAAATCATTGTATAACGTACAGTACGTCACAGCGGGAAAAGAAATCTGAAGTGCCTCGTTGTCGACAAAATGTTCTGCTCTGTGAGAGCTATGCAGGCCCGCAATGCTTTAAAAAGTGGAGAGAAGTTGATGTTGATTATATATTTTTGTTTAAAAAAATGTAACTTATGACTATTCTTCGCTAAATCTTGCAGCTCGTTTCATTCATTCATTATTATTATTATTATTATTATTATTATTATTATTATTATTATTATTATTATTATTGGTCTTCGACTTCGATAACATTTCCGCCGACATTTGAAATGTTGTAATTCAACATAATCATAGCCTACTTAAAAAAAAAAGTGTTACGAAAAGTACTCTTTTATCCTATAGAGACTGTGTTTTTCTTCTGCATATTGATTATTTCAATAATATGATTGGCATTATCTAAATAATAACCTTGACGAGTGAGTGTCATTAGCATTTATGATACTGTAGTCACACACGTCCAACGAAGTCTGGACCGTAGCGATAAGAGCATGAGAAGGGCACAAGAAGTGTATATATAGCATTAAACCTTTTAGAAAAGTGTGCTTTACGTATCACTGTCCTTACTTATTGTTTAGAACCTTTATACTCGTATTGCGATAAAGGGATGTTCTCATGACACCTATGAGCAACAATATTGATGTTCAAATTGCTTCGAAGAAAGAATGTCACTGACTAGTTTTTAGCAATTGGCACTTTCATGTCTGTATGGTCCACACCTGTGGAGTAACGGTCAGCGCGTCTGGCTGCAAAACCAAGTGACCCAGGTTCGATTCCCGGTCGGGGAAAGTTACCTGATTGAGATTTTTTCCGGGGTTTTCCCTCAACCCAATATGAGCAAATGCTGGGTACCTTTCGGTGCTGGATCCTGGACTCATTTCACCGGCATTATCACCTTCATCTCATTCAGACGCTAAATAACCTAAGGTGTTGATAAAGCGTCGTAAAATAACCTACTAAAAAAATGTCTGTATGTGGGTGTACTTGATAGTTTTTTAGAAATCCTGTGAGTAGACTTCGACGGTGATTGTGTTGAAAACTAGAATTTTGGATATTAAATATCTTCAATTACCGGTGAAATATGGGTGCGCTCGTTTCGAGGTTGAATCTACCTTCGTCTTCAAGTGAGGAATATAATCGGGAGTAGAAATCCTGTTCTTTGGTGCCAAAACAAATAGCTAATTCAAGATTAATGACTTTTGACTTTTTATTATTTGCAGTGTTGGAATGAGAATGACGGAATAGGCTATATTTAAGAGCAGCCCCAGAGGTTGAACCCTAGTCCATTTGGCGAGGAGCCGTGAATATCCTCGCATTGTATCGATCAGTGAACGAGTTGAAAAGTTCCGCGTTGCTGTCTGGTTTGTTGCATCAGTCCTCACACAACATAGAACATGGTTTCCATCTCCGACTCGGATTTCTATTAATATCTGCAACCTATCACCCTTGAAATGGCGTAACGGAGAATTATCGCGAATATTGATCATCCTCGTTTTCTAATTCAACCATATAAATGTATATACATTTGTCTCTATGTGCTTGCGTGAAATAATACAAGTTGGATAATGGATACCATTTACCAACTTCTTTGTCTCAAATGTGTTAAAACTATTGTCATTCTTGGCATTTAAGATACTGCATATAAACCGAGGCAATTTCTTCTTTCTACTTAGAATTCATACAGCAAACATTTTCGAAAATAAATTAAAGAAACTTGATACATTTTCATACATGCTGCACTATTTGCTTGCAGTTGCAATATATGAGAATACGCGATTTTTTCTTTCAGTGGCGAAAAAAAAGTATTGGTACTGATTAATCTAGTAATTGTAAATGTTGTAGTATTTTAGTGTGTGTAAACATGTTTTAATTAGACGTTAAAATTAAATTAAATTAGAAAGTTAGTCTGCAAATTTTTGTTGGATTAGAAATGGTTTATTGCTATGCGCCATTTTGCAAATCTAAAACAGTAAATAATATGGCCTGTTGTTTCATCATTTTGCACAAGATGATGAAATCAACGCCAAGCCTACTAGTTAGCAGGCCTACTTATCACGTGTCTTTTACAGACGTTACAGATGTTTTTCTGTTTTTAGCATAGAACTACAAGAAAACTTCTATTTTGTAACGTGGTTTCATCCGTATTTGAGGATTTCTCAAAACAAAAACAAATTTCTTCAAGCATAAGTAGTGGACACAAATGAAGGATAAAAAGTGCGCAATTACATCCATCCTGCAAAGAAAATGAACCTAATGTTGATCCATTGAAAATAATAGTAATAATATACGTTACAAGAGCGGTATGTTGACGTTTTCATGTTCGAGGAAAAGATTGAAAAAGCGAAACGTAGTTGAGCTTTTTTAATTTCCGAGAACATGAAAACAAACATACCGCTCGTGTATCGTACATTATTTTGTGCGAAGGTCGTTTATTACATACCTGAAAGACGAATTTCTAATTAGTTGCAATGGAATCTCCATGTTGGTTTCTGTTTAATGACGGCAACTTCGGAAAACCAAAATATCTTTCTTCAACATTGTTGCTATAAAATGTTTTCTGTGTTTACTATACTCCAGCAGGCCGTGATATACGTCTGTATTTCCCCCCCCCCCAGTCTATAAATGCGAACTTAAAACAAACGGTAAGGTTATGTAATGATTTATTTTTTCATTTTAATATTGTAACAATATTATTTATATAACATATTGCAGTAATAACATCGGCATCTGGAATCTTGTTGATTTTTTCATGGCTTCCTTAATGTTACTTGTATCAGGAATGCAATAAGTTTCGTGGAGTAGTAGACTTCACTTAATTTTTGCAAATATTTAAAAACAATAATTAACATTGCAATTTAGGTGAAATTGCAGTGGTAAGTTTCCAATTTATAATTATTACTATGTTAAACGTCTCTAAAAATAATATGTTAAAAGCCTAAAGCAGTAAAATGAATGTCGCGCTTAAGCGGTAAGAAGAGGGAAATTGTTTATGTGTGTTACGTTGGGAATACTGAATGTGGTATTTCACACTTACCGCGTATTGGTTCTGTGCGGAAAACAAGCAAATACGCACGATCTCGCACAAAATAATACAACACTATTAAATGACAATGTAAAAAGACTAGGAAGTTTAGAACACAAAACCGGCTTATGTAAAAGCTAAGACAGACAATATGTAATTTATAACGTAAGCGCTGCAGATTACAGAAACAAAACTTGAAGGAAAAACACGAAATTGAAAATAAGCCAAAGTGAAAGAAACAGCTGAAGGAGGTAGTTTAAAACAGCGTTTTTAATTGAACAAACTCAATCTTTCGGGAGATAAAAATATATATATATATATATATATATATATATATATATATATCCCATTACAACACATTGAAATATCTTGTTGTTTAACATATCAACAAATATTATACGAGTATAACGTAATACTGTAATATGTTTGGCATATTTATAATCTTCGTACTCTATCAGTAATGCACAATTGTTCGAACTTTTTTCAAGGTACACAATTCTTTGTGATAGAGATAATCTCCATTTAATGGTACGGCGTGCAGTTACGGCGAACTTTGCGGCAGAAATTGCAATAACTTCCAAGACCAAGTCGTTGTCAGTTTGCACCTGTTACGTAAGTAGTGATTCATGTATATACGATGTGTCCTAATTGAATAGAATAACTGAAGAGTTGGATTCCAAATTGGCCTAAGTCCAAATTACAAGTTATGAGAAAAATGGCAAGAAACTGATAAAGTAAATGTGACGCCCCTTCAGAAGTCTGCATCGGACGTTTTCGCTCGAGCGCCAAGTAGTTCATAGCATAATCCGATAGCTAGCGGACATGCATGATGGGTAAAATTGTTACAAGCGATAAATTCTCGAACGTTATAAGCCGAGCGTTAGACATTCGTTCTTGTTACAGTGATGAACTGTGTAGTAACATCACAGATGTTTATCATTTGAAAACTGACCTCTCTATAGTACAACTACAAAACTTGCTTTAAAATGTAATATAAATGTTGTAGGTAAATGCCCCTCTCCCACAGGAGTGATTTTGTTTTTGCCACATCTGATAGATGTTATTGGATGTAAATGTAATTATTATAAACGGAGAATACAATCACGATAATGCAAGAACTGTATCAAGTTTTCTAGTAATAATAATAATAATAATAATAATAATAATAATAATAATAATAATAATAATAATAATAATAATCTAATAAATTAGTGTATCAATCTTTGCGTCTATAACAGTTGTGCAGCATGATTATTCGTTTTATTATATTTTCTGTGACGTTATCTCTGTACTAATATTGTTATTAATCTACTGCTATATCAATAATATTTTGTAAAACGTTTCTAATTGTTGCAGTATATAAGCGGAACACTATATATGGACCTATCATATTATATATGTGGTAAATTAAATATTGAATAATTATTAATTAGCAATAATAACTGTATATCGAAGTTTTTCATACTATTTTATTTATAACTTCATGTTCCTGTTTTGGTAACGTTCCATTAAACGTTTCTCATAAACGCAGAAAATAAAGCCTTATTTTTACCGTGTGAGCAAAACATATGTGTATCTTATCTGTCGCCTTCCATACAAGATAAGACATGTCGGTGAGATGACCTTGTACTGTGCTTCTATTTATTACGAGCGTATCACGACCGATCGTATCTCACTCGAGGGTGCGACACTCGACCGAGTTCAAGCGCGCGATTTAACTCCAATGCAGTACTCTAGTGTGTGTGTGTGTGTGTGTGTGTGTGTGTGCGTGTGCGTGTGCGTGCGCGTGCGTGCGCGCGTGCGCGTGTTTTTTTTCAAACGGATCTAGGTCAAGACTTAGGTGAGTCTGTTATAAACTTACACAGTTATATATAGGCTTGAAAAGGATAAAGTAAAACGTGAATAAAGCAAGTTAAAAAAAAAAAAACTTAGTACACTTTGGAATCCACCTCTTCAATTCAATGCAGGGCATTAGACAGTACAAAACAAAATATTCCATATAAATGTATACTACATTTTAACTACTTCGTCGTGGAAATGGTTGGGGCTACGTCAGGGGACAAAAATTGACATATTGCTGTATTTTTTAGTTCAATAACGTTTTACAGACAGTTTTCAGCGACACCACAATCACGAGTGAAAAAGAATGAAAAACTGGACTTGCGCTTGATGTCAAGTCGGAACACAATCATAGTGACCTGGCTCGAATTTCCGTATCATCTCCACAGAATTATGTGGAAACTCGTAAGGACTTAATTATACTTGAAAAGCATTGGCTGCAGTTCTGTGTACTTCCAACCGGTTCTGGGCTGTTTGTTGCCATCAGGAAGTAACCGTCAGCTGATATTTGTCGGAATATGTAAACATTTCACATAATTATGTTGTCCTCATCGAACGGATGTATCGACGCGTGCTAAGGTTACGACGTGTAGGCTACATTCCAAACTAATATTGATCTTCTCCCTGTTTGCTGTAATTCACAGTAATAATCGCAACTAGTCTTCAAAGACTAATATCAAGGAAATAAATATCTGTATGTGATTTGCGCACCATATTATTTTATCAACATTGTTAAGCATGGAGCAAACAAATTTACCTTAAGGTATAATTCCTACGGCGAACTAGCAAGGTTTATCGCAGTTACATGTATGAGTATACTTAAATGGAAATGAACCTATTATCATGGTGCTTTGTTCTTGTTAGTATGGAAACAAGCATAGACAGAGGTGCGCGAAATACTGATATCCCAGTGTTTCAAATACAAATACAAAATACTTTTAAAAATTCACCAAAATACATTTGTATTTCAAAGACTTCATAAAATATATCAAGAAATATGAACATTTAGTTTCAGAGCTCAAATATGTTCATTATAATTTATTAACACTGTGTTTAACTACGTATCACAAATCATAATTCATTATATACTTCTGCTAGTATTAAGAATTTTATATAATTATTGTATGGCCATAAAGCATTATTGTACATTATGATTAAGATGTTTCAAATAATGAAAGGAGTCTGTATTTATTTATAAACTAGCCGTACCCGTGCGCTCCGTTGCACCTGTTAGTAATAAATATAAAGTAATTGCATAATTAAAATAGGACATTTTATCGAAGGAACATTCGTGTTTAATAGAAGGATAAATCGTTTAATATGTTAATTAATTTAAATTGTATTTAAAGAATTAAAATGCGATCATTTTGGTCAAGAGATCACTCATTTGGTGCAATGACATTCCCTTTAACATGTTTCTTAATTTTTATTACATGCAACCATAGTTTAATGAAGATTGACATCATTTAGATTTATTATGTATACGTTTCCATTGAATTATGGTAATAGCTTAATTTTAACCCTGTTTTCTACGTCTTCAGTAAATGGCGCTTGGCCCACTATGGTTCTGAACCCTTCAAATAACTTGCATAGTGATACAGCATAAACAGTGATATGTAATTATCAGGGAACGGATTTATATGGACTAAAAATATATGAAATATGTAAATATATATGTAGTTATTTTTACCAAAATATGGAATTAAATATGGATTTTTACCAAAATATGGAATTAAATATGGACTTAAAATTATAAAAAAATGACTATGTACGTTAAATATTGGTACATTTTAATCAAACTAAACAAAAAAATATAATGGACGTACCTTATCTTCCAATGTAGTTTCAACAAAACAATTTTTATTGTCTGTTACCATAACAATAGGTTACAAACATTTCTTTCAAGTGCTGAAAAGTGAATCTTCTTCTATTGTCTCTGAGGATAGATTTATACTGACTAAAAGAGCGTTCGACGTCACAAGAAGTAACTGGTACATAATTCAATTTCACAATGTCTGCTGGGGATAAGTCCAAGTTAATCTTCACTGTTGATTCACCACTCATCACAGCAACAACCTTTTGTAGTTCTTCATATCCAGGGTTTTTGAAAGTACAGTGTCCACCTTAGCTCTTACTGCATCTGCAACTTTACCTCTACCACGATTCAGTTGTTCCACAGTACTATTTATAATTTCAAAACTTTCAGATAGTGAAAGGTGCCTATTTTGGAGACTTTTGAGCGTTTTTATGATGCATGAAAATGTATGCTGAATGTGAGCTAAGTCATTCTTCACACTTATGTCACAGGTAACTGTTTTCGCAGTATCAATTGAGACTGCATCTTCAGAGTCCAATGCAAGGAGAACATTGTTAATAGAGTCTATATGTTCGGCATAATATTCAACTGCTTCTAGCCATGTACCCCATCTAGTTAAAATTGGCTTTGGTGGCAATGGAATTTCAGGGTACATTTCTTTCAACACGTTAACTCTACTGGGAGCTTTGAGAAATACTTTTTCACTGATGAAATCAACAAATCTACTTTAGGGAAATTGTCTCTGACCACTTCTGCCACACGATGAAATGCATGCGCCACACAAGTAAAATGAGTCAATTTAGGATATACAACAGATAATGCTTGTCCAGCTTTGACCATATAAGGGCAGCATCGCTAATAAAGAATAACACATTATCGTACATAATACCCTTTGGCCACAGGATACCCATAGCTTCGTTGAACAGTTTAACTATAGTTTTGTTATTGCACTTTTCTAGAACATCACAATGTAAAAGAATTCGTTCAGAATATTGTTCACTTAACAAACCGATAACTACATTACCAACAAGTCTACCTTCTTTGTCGGGAGTCTCATCAATGGAAACCCAAATTGAACTATCTTTAATTTCATCTCTTATCTTCTGTATTGTCTCATCGTAGATGGATGGAGCATACGTCTTCCTAAGTGTTGACTCATCCGGGATTGTATGTTGAGTATATTTTTCAAGGAATTCCCTGAAGACCTTATTCTTTAGTTTGTAGAGAGGAATATCAGCAGAGATGAGAGAACGGCACAGGTCGATGTTAAACTCAGATCTTACATTCGATGTTGTTGGTTGTGTTAAAAACAATTGTCTCTGCTTGGAATTTAGTTGTTTGTTGGCCTGATGTTTACTAGTTGTAATGTGTTGTTGCACCAGGAACTTTTGTGTAGATGATACTGCACACTGACACAAATTACAAAATAATATTTTATTGTCAGTTGATAAACCATCTTCTTTAAATTCTGAAATGTAACTTGTTAGTTTTGATTTTAAATTGACTGAATGACGTACTTTTGGCATATTTACCGTCTTTATAGTATGATTTACAAAACTGAACCTATGTGTACTCTGACTGGCATTTAACTGTTGAGCTGCACAACTGAAGTCTGTTAAAAATTTTAAATTAAATTAATACAGTTTTGTAACTTACTTTCCCATTGTTGATAGGACTGCTAATTTTCAAATAACTCTGATGTTAAAGGGATTACTGAACATGTGTTTAAATCTCTATTGTTGAAATGTATTTTTAAAAGTTAATGGAATTTTGTTTTGTTTTATTGTTAAACCTAATATAATATGGACTGTTTTATATGAAATATGGAAAATATATGGAAATTAACGAAAATATGTACTAAACTCTAAAATATGGAAAAATATGGAAAATAAAAGTAGGATTTTTCAACCCTACACATTGTGAAACATAAAGATAATGCAAAATATAAATTATATTAGCTTTATAAGTAAATATGTATTTACATATAAATCCTTTCCCTGGTAATTATATTTCTTTCTTTCGAAAATGTAAGAATTCACGATCTCCTACGTACCATTGCCATGGAATGAATAAATGTGTTTTTTCTTCCTACTCAAAAATTTTATATTTTGCACATACGAGTTATTGCAGGAACAACAACGCTATAATCTGAGGCGGCGGTGAAAACGTATTATATTGTTACTTTAAAAGTCTTGTATATCCTTATATATCAGTCCTATCAAAATGTTTCATAGAATAAAAGTTATCGGAAATCATTTTTAAAGAAACTTTTGTTATGTAACATTTTTCACAAAAAGCAATAATAAGCGAGGTATTTCTATTTATTTAATTCAGGCTCCTTTAAATAAAGTATCTTGAATGCCACGTAACCTAAAATCTAAGTGACAACGAACTTAATTTATATTTCAATTTTCATCGAAATCCGTTCAGCCATTATCGTGTGAAAAGGTAACAAATATCCAGACAGACAGACAGACATACAAAAAAATTTCAAAAAAGCACTTATCGGTTTCAGGGTGGTTAATTATATATGTTAGGACCAATTATTTTTGGAAAATCGAAAATTACCAGAAAAATGTCGGCTACAGATTTATTATTAGTATAGATATGGCCAATGATAAGATAACTGTGAATTAGATACATATTGCTATTGTAAAATTTGTGCAGTATTCTAGAACAGGGAACATACTGTATGTCTGAAGTTCATGCGAGACAATATCACAAGTTTCTGATTAAGTTTCCTAATTTACCATGATATTTAAAATGCAGTTTTTCTAAGGACGTCCCGATTTGTTTTTTCTGATGAGCCCGTGTCAATTCTGTTGGTTGACTGCAGCAAAATAGGTTAATGTATAGGCCTAAATGATAAACATCTTTATATGCCGGAGCGTCGCTTCGCCCCAGTCCAACCAAACCACTGGTTTTATCTAATTAGGGCACCGGACATTCTTCCCTTTTCCAAACAGCAATTACATTTTCACAGACCTGATAATTACTGTTCCCTTCAAAAATTATTTCTCGAAAAGTTCACCAGATAAAAAAAGATCCTGGCTTGTGAATGTATAAATCCTGCAAAGGAACACAACTTCTTTTCTGGCAGTAGGGTTGAAAATATGTTCACACTCTTACCTTATAAAACTGAAGAATCGAAGAGGAAAGTAAAGGGGATGTTTCTTCAAACTTCCTCGATAGATACGATGTAAAACTTAAAATGCGCTTAAAGCCTTCAGGTCTGTGAATTGCTTGCCAAATTCTGTTATCAAAACTTTTATCTCAGTGATGTATTTATCAGAATTTCCATCAGTTCTATGTGGTGTGTTTTTCTCCAGATTCAAGATATTTTTTCATATTTCGTGTACCAAATTGAGATTGTAGCAGGCGTAGTTTTGATTCGAAAACATTAAACGAGATTACTAAATCTCTTTCCTTCTACACTTCAAACTAAAGGTGAACGTTGTTGAGGTCACTTACAAAACCTACATGTTTTAGCCAAGTAGCGTCTTGTAGCGGAACATAATTTTCTCTCATACGTCCAAGTTTCGATTATTTCTGGTAAGATATTAAAAAAATATTTCAAGAAACTTTTCTATACCAAGCCAACTAACATTGACAAATATCAGATCTTCGTATTCAGCTTTATTTTCTTGGAAAAAGTCTCCTACGCAAACTTCGTTCCCGAATATAAATGGCTATTTTGACAGTTATGTCCGTAATGTTTTTCACATTTAAAACTTCGACGAATGCTGCATTTCGGTGGATACTACAGTAAGAGATAGTCTGGAAAATCGTTATTTTACCTTCAAAGTGTAAATGAACAGATTGATTTTGCCTGCCATGGAAGGGCCCGTCAGTAATAATACAAATAATAATAATAATAATAATAATAATAATCTTTGCAATGGAGATCTATTTCTGGGCGAATTCCGCAAATATGAGATTAAAAATATCTTGACCCCGAGTTGTCCTTTGATAGCAAGGATGGTGATAAGTTCTTCTTTTGACGTCATGTGCTGGAATACTGTTCGTATAGATACAATTAGTCGAGCTGTGTCAACCGCATCTGTTGATTCGTCAAATTGTAAAGAAGAAAGAACAATTATTTTGCAAGCCTCTGTCCAGTAGTTGATTCACATCGTTTCGTTGCGTCGCCTAAGCGGCAATTCAGTAATTGAACTTATTAAGCCACTTATTTCTGAATTTGTCAAATAAAACTGCACTAGCCTCTAAAGCAGCCATTTCAATCAGTGTGCCTCGAGAAAATGAAAATAGTAAAGGTTGTACGTAGTAAATTGGAAAAATGAAAGTGAAAAGAGTAGTAAAAAGCGAGTCAACATTGAAAAACGCTGCTCTAAAGCTTCTTTCACTATCTCTCAATCCTGGATTTTTATTTTAACGTTTAATGAAGGTACGAGTAGGCCTAATTGCAAACATAGGCTCAACCTCTGCTTTAGATTATTTTATTGCATAGGTTTAGAAGAAAGCAGGGGCATACTGAAGGGGGGGGGATTAGCGAGTTTGAACCCCTCTCCCGAAATTACGTATTTAGATTTGAATATATTTTTTTTTTGTCCATAATCCTTTTCTCTTGTGTAATTTTTTACTGTTAGAGTAACAAAACCTACATCGACATAAGACGTAGTGCTCCTACTCCCCCCCTCAGTCTCTGTGCTTGGCGCTGTGGCACGTTAGAATTAGTATAACAATGCTACTCGTATCTTCATTAGAGAGAGATCTACTGTCTATAATACATACCGACCTTGTAATAAAATGAAGCCAAGAAATATGAAATTTAATTTGTTGTGAAACATATTGCAGTGCAGATGTTAAATATTGTGCATTGTCGATTTTAAACTAATTTTAAGAGCGGTATTCACCCGCTCATTAGTTTGAATTTTTACTTTATTGTGAAACGTTCGTTTAACGTTTTGTGCATTTGACAGTATATATTTTTAATATAAACTTCTTGTGTAAATGTAATAATGACACAAGCATTTTTTATTGTACAAGATTAAACAGAAGTGAAAATTTGTTAAAAATTGGATGACTGTGAAAAAAAGTTTCAAATATTTTATAAGGATATTCATGAATAAGTTCTATTAGAACATGGTATATTAATAAATATATCGTAACATAATAATAATAATAATAATAATAATAATAATAATAATAATAATGTGCATCAATTATTCATAGATTTCAAAAAGGCATAAGACTCGGTTAAGAGAAAAGTTTTATATGACATTCTTATTGAATTTGGTATTCCCAAGAAACTAGTTCAATTAATTAAAATGTGTTTCAGTGAAACGTACAGCAGAGTTCGTATAGGTCAATTTCTGTCAGATGCGTTTCCAATTCACTGCGGGCTAAAGCAAGGAGATGCACTATCACCTTTACTTTTTAACTTTGCTCTAGAGTATGCCATTAAGAAAGTTCAGGATAACAGAGAGAGTTTGGAATTGAACGGGTTACATCAGCTGCTTGTCTATGCGGATGACGTGAATATGTTAGGAGAAAATCCACAAACGATTAGGGAAAACACGGAAATTTTACTGGAAGCAAGTAAAGAGAGAGGTTTGGAAGTAAATCCCGAAAAGACAAAGTATATGATTATGTCTCGTGACGAGAATATTGTAAGAAATGGAAATATAAAAATTGGAAATTTATCTTTTGAAGAGGTGGAGAAGTTCAGATATCTTGGAGCAACAGTAACAAATATAAATGACACTCGGGAGGAAATTAAACACAGAATAAATATGGGAAATGCCTGTTATTATTCGGTTGAGAAGCTTTTATCATCCAGTCTGCTGTCAAAAAATCTGAAAGTCAGAATTTATAAAACAGTTATATTACCGGTTGTTCTGTATGTATATAGAGTGTTAGTTGGGAGGCCGGAGGGAAAAATACCTTTGGGGATACCGAGACGTAGATGGGGGGATAATATTAAAATGGATTTGAGGGAGGTGGGATATGATGATAGAGAATGGATTAATCTTGCTCAGGATAGGGACCAATGGCGGGCTTATGTGAGGGCGGCAATGAACCTCCTAGTTCCTTAAAAGCCAGTAAGTAAGTAATAATAATAGTAAACAAAATTTAAAATACCGATAATGTAAATTGTAAAAAAAAAAAAAATTAATAATGACCCCCCCCCCTTTGACAAAATTCTGCGAACGCCACTGGAAAAAGTAACTACCGTATTGTGCTCCTAATTTAGCTTTCAAGCCTCTAAGTTTAATTTTTCTCAAATCAGAGTAGGCTAACAGATTTTTTAAGGAATGGCAACTGAAGTTCAGCATTGTGAAGAAACAAGCTTTCTTCCATTCAGTGTGTAAGTGGTACGTTTTTGGTTTCTTAATTGCACTCATTTCAATATTTTAAGAGAAATAAAAGAAAGAAAAAAACATCGGTAGCTAAACTAATATCTGCACTCAATAAGTAAACTAATTTGTATGCTATTGACGGAATAACAGACCACATGCGACAGACCGCAGAGATACAACTACCATCCGTGTTGGGGGGTGGGAGGTGTAATTGATTAATTCTATCTGGTCTGGGCACTGTATGGAATAACATACACCAGCGCAGAGCGATAAAACGATCGAGAGCACGAGAGCCCTCCTTTGGCCAGCTCTGTTGTTAAGTTGTGCCCTGTACACACATTCTGAATGCCTACGCCAGCCATAAAATGTTTTGTTGTGATCTTTTCCATTGTCGACTTTAATCGTTTTCAGATGGAAAGCTGTTTCCGTAACAACCAATAAAACGCAAATACTTGCGCAGAGTCGTCGTTTTGTATTCTCGTCACCCTCTCCCGTCTCACTTGCGTGCCAACGTCAGGCATATTAATGTGTGACGTGTAGTAACATAATTCCCCAAAATAGGCATTACTCACCTGCTGTTTTTATCCAATAGACTGTTGGAGGCTCGTCACCATTGCCATGTTCTTCGTGGTGAGTATGCCGTTTGACACCGTCCTCGTCATCAGTCTTCTAAATTTACTAACCAACATTTTCGTCACGTCTGTTTGTTTCATAAATTCTTCCATCTGTAATTTCTTGGCCTGCTGTATGTAGGATTGTGTCACGTTCTCTATGTAGGTATTGATTTAAACTGAAATACTGTATTTGTTTTCACATACACAGCTCTCAGCCAGCGTACACTGCGTCATTATCGATCCGTAACCTTCCACATACATTTACGTAACGTTAATACTAGCATGCACAATACTACTGTTCTCCAACCAGGAGATAAACCGTGAAAGGAATGTGCTTACTATTGCGTCATCTATTGGAGCGAAGTAGATTGATAATATTATCGTTATAACGTCAGTTTAAAAACCATGCGCTCTCCTGCATATGTTATTTCCTATATGGAGGGATTAAAAGACCAGGAGATTAACAGTGATCTGATTTTGTAACTAGGGTAGTATAAATATGTGCGTAACAATGCTATCGTTTGTGCTGTGAGAGCGAGCCAATAGAGATACGAGTACCCACGTGTGTGACCTTATGACATCTTATGACATCAACATTCATTCACAGCATTACCCCGCTCCGTTTCATTCCGCAAAGACTTTCTCGTGGTTGGAGCACAGTATATAAGTTGTTCTGTGTATGCCATGGTGTTTGTCTGGATTCACATGTTCCCGACAATGGGTGCTGGAGCATGAAGGGATTCGAGCTAATGAGAGAGAAGACGAACTTGCCAAGAAAGGTAACAGGAAACCATTTATAGAACCGTACCTGTGCTAGGTTTATCTTTAAGGACAATTAAACTAGCTATCGGGGATTGGACCTTCATACATGCGGAGTACAGGTTGCGTCTGTAATGCTTCGTACAGAAGCAGAACCAATGATCTGCATTAACTGACAATGAGCAGAAAATAGCTCTCGTGGGTAAGAAACAGGACTCTGTGCTTTGGTTTCGTTTCCTTGGCTTTTTCGACATGCTTTGGCCCATTGTAAACCTCACGTATGCGATGATTGTCTAAGTCCGACAGACGTCGGAATGGCATTCGTGAATCCGACGCTGACAGGTGGGCCATCCTGCTTCAACTCCTGGTAGATATATAACGGGAGGTTGTTATTACGCTGTGGAACGGAGCACGTATGATATGCAAGGCAAGGCCGACGCTGAAAGCTACCGGCGAGCCGCGGAGTGGAGTCCAGGTCCCATCCGTTGACGAGTAGTCTAAGTTCCAGGGGCCAGAGCCCCAAGTTCTTCCCATACTACCTCCAAGACTTTACCTAGCCTGTTTTCACTATTGTGGATGATACATGAAATGGGGGGAGGTGGAGAGTGTTGGTGGAATGATAAAGGGAAACGGAGCACTCCGAGAAAACCCTCTGCAACGTCTGCTTTTCCGCCACAAATTCCATCACGACCTGGCGGGGGATCGAATCCCGACTGCATAAATGGAAGACCAGCGCGCTAGCACTTGAGCCACAGAGGCGGCTAACTCTGTGCCTTATTAGGACACTTTTACAAGATGAGGAACCGCAACAGAGCTGCTTCCTAAATTATTTAGAAGCGCTCTGAAATGCGCCAATGCCCCATCACTGATAATGGACTTCACTAACTGAATGTGGATTTCACTAGGATTTGTTTGTTTTGCTCAGAAAACATGAACTACACCTCGCTGCTCTTCACAATTAGACGATGCTAGCACACGGTCCATCTTTACTCAATAGTTACCGCTCGTTCCGTCAGGGTGACACCTAATCGAGCCATTGCTGTCTGTAGCGCAAGATTGAAACTACAGGGACATCACTTTATTTTTACCAACATTTTTAAATTAACCTGGCTATACTCGGAAACACTGTTACCCCCTTCCATTACAGGAGTTTGATGTTACTAGTGCAATATGTAAACAAATCATTTTACTAGGTATAGGAGGAGGGAAAAGTAGTGTATCTATTTATGTTGTAGGGAAATACGATATTACGATTTTCAGTTTGATTATCACTTTTACGGAATTTATCAAAATACAGTAGAGTAGTAACATTTTTTTCTAAAAACTCAACTTTTCAGGCGGCTATGTTCGTTACGTAATGTCTACTTTATTTAGCATATTAATTATTGATGTTAACATACAATATAGAGAGTGCATTTAAATTGAGGGGGTCATAAGTAAAGGGCTGTAAGTGATTTAAGTTACTTTTGAGAAAATGGGGATTAAATATTTAAGCTTTCGTAAAACCGGTGAAATTTTTATTTAAATTTTAATGTGTGATGCGATTAAAATATCCCTTTGCCACTAAAATTTTAGATACTTTTTCTTACACTGGATGCACTTAACTCATGTTATTACAAATGTCACTAGCATTCCTTTGCTTCTAGCCACCTCAATTCAAAAAAAAAGCTAATCTGAATTTTTAAACAAGTTGCTGAAAATGGTTGCCGTTCATTACAATGCAGGCTTCAATTCTTTACGCATATTATTAAAAACATTTTGAATCATATTCTATGAAATTGAATTTATCGTTTCTTGAATATAATTTTTAGTACGATATTATTAATATAGGTTCTTTCTTCTATAGAAAACGCAACCATATTTCTGAAACACACTATACACTGCAGTGTTTACTTCACTGCTTGAAGACTTCGAACGCAACAGCGGCCGTAAGTTTGTGTGTCTGAGGGGAGCAAGGACATTAGTGAAGGGGTGAGAGTGAAGTACATTCAGAAATGCAGGTACAATAAAAATGCAAGTAGAAATAAAATGATGTCCCTGTATCTGCCTACTTTGAACGTCCTAACCAAAATAGTATTCCGTAAAGAAATTGTTATGCTTTACTTTCCGATCGTCATAATATTCGGACAGGATATATTATTCCGGGAGTTTAATCTGCGCACAAAACTTCATTGCTTCACGTGTTTATACACTGATGAGTTGTAAAATATATTGAGCACATGTTTACAGCGTTGAAGGCGCGTACTTACAAGACAAGCGATATCTTCTAAGCACATAAACTCGTGGCCTTCAGAATTAAGTTATTTATTGTAGGTCGGTAAGTGTTTTCTAGAGGACGCGTCTCTTGGCCAATAGTCTGGCGAATGTAATAGAACTGATTGTAATGTCACAATGTTAGACTTCGCATTCGATTTCCGATGAAGGATACAGATGTTTCACCGTAACTGTTTTATATGACAAGTGTCAGATTATTGCCAGTTATAACTTATTCCAATTCTTTTCCATAGGAACTAGATTATGTCTTTCTTCTTAAGCGTGGGCTGGCACCATAACCACATGGACAGTCCCCATATACAGGGTGATTCAAGAGGGATAGTAATTATCTAGGAGCTGTAGTACGAACTATTGTGGGGAAAAGTTCATATTAGGCCTAAACATGTGTCCACTTAGCCACCGGCGTAGCTCAGTCGGCTAAGGCGCTTGCCTGCCGATCAGGAGTTGCATTCGGGCGCGGGTTCGATCCCCGCTTGGGCTGATTACTTGGTTGGGCTTTTTCCTAGGTTTTCCCCAACCATAAGGCAAATGTCAGGTAATCTATGGCGAATCCTCGGCCTCATCTCGCCAAATATCATCTCGCTATCACCAATCCCATCGACGCTAAATAACCTCGTAGTTGATACAACGTCGTTAAATAACAAAGTAAAGAAAATGTATCCACTTTTCAATGGGTGTGGAGATAACAGCTATTTGTTGCGTGGGTAAGCATAAAGGAAAGATAAATGACTTAATTATTGCATTTATTGCTTATTTACGTGGTATCAATACATTTCAACAGTTCGCTCTGTTGACAACAGTAAATCCTATAAACTGCAATAACTCCTATGTGCGAAGTATACAATTTTTCAGTAGGAGGAAAAAAACACATTTATTCATTCTATGGCAGCCGTACATAGGGGATTGTAAATTCTTACATTTTCGAAAGAAAGAAATATAATTACATATAGGAGATTTTATTTGCTGTATCACTATTTAAGTTATTAAATAGAGAAAAAATCTGAAAATCGATAAATATATCACATAGTAGTTATTGCAGGAACAACGACGAAATGTAATGTTGCTTTCTTGAGGTCGTCTTGTACTTTTATAAGGGCAGCACTGTTAATAATACAAGTAACCAATTCGTCCCTTGTATTTACTTTTTTTTTTACACTTAATCTTTTATTTAACTCCCACAAACAAAAATCAACGGGAGTAAGGTTGGCCAATGCACGTGGCCATCCCTCAACGCGACCGATCCGTTGTTCGAGGAATGTGAGATTTAGATGGTATCGCCAGACGGCTATAATGTGCAGGAGCTCCGTCATGCTGGAAAAACATTCCCATCCTAAAAGGGAACTACAAACAGGTGTTCCTCTCACCCATTATAAACAGCGCTGTCCTCAGACGAGCAACACGTGCTATTAATTTGTTCGTAGTCAATAGCATTATTCAATTATTTGTAGTTTATTCATATAATTTGCAAAACTTCTTATGGGTAACATTCAGACAACTGTCTCTAGATGCGTTGAAAACTGGACATGTTTATGTGAACGTTTTCACTAGGAATAATCCAGCCTCTTAAAATATTTACTATTCCTCCTGCATCACTATGTATGTGAATAGCTAACTGCGTTGACTCAAATCCTGGAAAATATTATTGAAGTTATTACCAAGTCGTTCTCTGCGAATCAAACAGTAACGTTTTTCACTCTATAGAGATAGGATATTTAGCATGTGTTATCTTTGGCGTTAAATCGCTCGCTTGAACTCGGTCGAGTGTCGCACCCTCGAGTAAGATACGATCGGTCGTGATACGCTCGTAATAAATATAAGCACAGTACAAGGTCATCTCACCGACATGTCTTATCTTGTATGGAAGGCGACAGATAAGATACACATATGTTTTTCTCACACAGTAAAAATAAGGCTTTATCTTCTGCGTTTATGACAAACGTTTAATGGAACGTACCAAAACAGGAACATGAAGTTATAAATAAAATAGTATGAAAAACTTCGATATACAGTTATTATTGCTAATTAATAATTATTCAATATTTGATTTACCACATATATAATATGATAGGTCCATACATAGTGTTCCGCCTATATACTGCGACAATGTAGAAACGTTTTACAAAATATTTTTGATATAGCAGTAGATTAATAACAATATTAGTACAGAGATAACGTCACAGAAAATATAATAAAACGAATAATCATGCTGCACAACTGTTACAGACGCAAAGATTGATACACTAATTATTATTATTATTATTATTATTATTATTATTATTATTATTATTATTATTATTACTATTACTATTATTATTACTACTAGAAAACTTGATACAGTTCTTGCATTATTGTGATTGTATTCTCCGTTTATAATAATTACATTTACATCCAATAACATCTATCAGATGCGGCAAAAACAAAATCACTCGTGTGGGGAGGGGGGAACATTTACCTATAACATTATATTAGCCTACATTTTAAAGCAAGTTTTGTAGTTGTACTATGGAGAGATTAGTTAAACACTGTAAACTTTTGAAATGATAAATATCTGTGATGTTACTACACAGTTCATCACTGTAACAAGAACGAATGTCTAACGCTCGGCTTATACCGTTCGAGGATTTATCGCTCGTGACAATTTTACCATCATGCATGTGCGCTACCTATCGAATTATGCTATGAACTACTTGGCGCTCGAGCGAAAACGTCCGATGCAGACCATTTGGTGTGGACCTTTGCCATGATAACGACATAACAAAGAACTTACACTACTTCTGAAGGTAAAGTCCTGGTTCATAATCCTTCCATTGGGTACAGAAGGGAGCACAGAATACGGCTGCTACGAATATACAATGCCTTCCAGGTTTATTTATTGTCGATTAGAAATAGATAATTTTATTATGCAGAGGCATACGATGTTTGGTTATTCGACGCAGTAAGGTCAATATTTTAATGATAAACACAGGTTTTTACTTGGGTATATAGAAGCTTAACTGGAATAAAAGTTACGTCGTAATGTTCATGAAGAACAAGGACTGCCTGTGCGAGCACGTCATGAATTTTCTATAATGCACTTCATCTGTATAATTGCGTGGACATGATACATGCACGTCCCGCATAGTCGTTATATATTTGTGCACGATATAAATTAACATCAAGGGCGTTAACAACGCATTTAAACCAGCATACTTGATTTTCCTAGATCACATCAACAGTCTAGTCAACTTACCGCATTCTCTTTTCCCGAGAGTTTCCATTTACCTTGCGTGTCCATAATATATTTTTTTTACCTGATGCAGAATGTGCGTAAGCATAGTTGGCTAATGTTCTGGCATGCGTGCGGCAAGTACTGAGCATGTGCGGGAGTATTTCGCGATTTTCTTCCTGTGCCAATTATGTGGATTATACTGTACTTCCGTTTGAAGTTACAAGTGAGGATTGTGTCTGATTGGCGGAGATAGGTAGGAGTTTCTCTACAGAACTCAGGGCTCATTTAGTGAGATGGGAGGTAACGGACGTAGCAGGAATTAAATTATTAAAAAAATGAAGAACGAGAGTTTTATCTAATGTTCTATCTTTATGCAACATCACTTAATGAAAGTATGTAATAAAGATAATTAATGCTTATCGTTGTCTCATAATCTATACCTGATAAAGTTCTCTCCAGAAGATACTAGAATATTTGTGAAGGAAATTTCCAAAGACTTCACTCAAGCTCTCGGAATTACTTGTATTAACAGTTTAAGCTATCTGTAAGATCGCATGCGATATCTCTCACGGGCTTGTAAACGTGAATTTTGTAGAGGCAGTGTCTGTCACGTATGTATGTCAATATTATCATATACATATATGTTAGATTACAGGACTTTAAAATATAATTCGACTAATGTCATTTTAATAAACTAGTTGTTTTGTAGACACTCATCGCTTTAAGTACAAAGATATGAAGCTTAAACTTTCTGTCATTTAAATCTATTCTGATGACGATCCGAATGGCTAGTCGAGTAAATTCGACTGTTTCACGAAGGTAATTGGAAATTGCAGCCTGTTCATGACTTGACAGTATAATTTGGTGCGACCAACCTTTACCCCCGAGAAAGACACGGCACTCAATGTGATGTGGATCCCGGGACCAAGTTTTGGCGATTATAAAAATCCCACCACTTGGGGTAGAGCCCGGGACCTTCCAGTCCTTAGCCAGTTACTGTACCAATAGAACTATCGGGTTGTCATTGTTGTGAAAGAGACTTGCTGTTTTGAATTAAGCTGTACTTCGCACTGCGTGACCAAACGGTGTGTAATTTGTTAGTCCAAAGAAGTTCTGTATGAATTTCAACTGAAGCTATTTTTTTCGGACTGAAATTTGTTTGTATCGAGAGACTTATGAATCTATATATTTTCAGTTTACTTTTTTATAAATGACGTGGGTGATAACACTGGTGCTTGCAGACTGATATTGTTTTCCACAATCGAGCCATAGTGGTATTTATTAAGGGTTGTTAAAGGAACTGGACATACCTATGTATAATTTTGTCTTCATCTTAATTCATGAAGAGATGTTCTTTAGTAGACAGTAAATCTGTAACATGATCGAAGCTACACAATATTATCTTTTTCCCTCTAAAATGTCCGTGCTGTCGGCGAATTTGACCCAATGCATCTTGGGTGCAGGAGCAAATACGTAGTAAACGCAAACCCACCAGATAGTCTACTTGCAGCCCCATTTTAAAAAGTAGTGTGGTATTCTAATAGTAATATGCGTTACAAGAGCGGTATGTTGAAGTTTTATGTTCGAGGAAAAGTTTGAAAAAGCGAAACGTAGTTGAGCTTTTTTAATTTCCGAGAATTGAAAGAAAACATACCGCTCGTGTATCGTACATTATTTTGTGCGAAGATCGTTTATTACATACTCGAAAGAGGAATTTCTAATTAGTTGCAATGAAATCTCCATCTTGGTTTCTGTTCAATGACGGCAAATTTGCGAAACAAAAATATCTATCTTCAACATTGTTGCTTTAAAATGTTTTCTGTGTTTACTATACTCCAGCAGGCCGTGATATACGTCTGTCTTCCCCCCCCCCCCAGTCTATGATGAGTCTGGAATCTTGTTGATTTTTTTCACGGCTTCCTTAATGTTACTTGCATCACGAATGCAGTAACTTTAGTGGAGTTTTAGAGTTTACTTAATTTTTGCAAATATTTAAAAACAATAATTAACAGTGCAATTTAGGTGAAATTACAGTGGTAAGTTTCCAATTTATAATTATTACTGTATTGAACGTCTCTAAAAATAATATGTCAAAAGCCTAAAGCAGTAAAATCAATATGTCACTTAAGCGGTAAGAATAGGGAAATTGTTATGTGTGTTAGGGTGGGAATACTGAATGTGGAATTTTAGACTTTCCGCGGATTGGTTTTGTGCGGAAACCAAGCAAATACGCACGATCTCGCACAAAAGATGATGCATAAGTAAAACCTCTTCCAGACTTGCAACTGAACCTCGTACCGTAACCTGAGCGTTAGCACTGTGTTCCGTGACTTGTAAATTTTTCGCCGTCACATCAAAAAGGCCAGAGCGCTGAAGTTGCATTCGCTTCAGTCTTGGGAAGCAGTGACCGTCTAGTGGATCGAATATACTTCAAATATAGAACAAATTAAGTTTCGTGGAATTCATTTCAACGTGCTAATTGCTGCATGCAATAATATTATTGCTTAACGAGGGTGGAACTTGGATAAATTTCTGTACATTTTGAATTGTTTAAAAAAAATAGAAGAGAACGTTAAAATATCCTTTGTCCCATAACTGAACACTATTTTATGAAAGGAATCTTACGACAGGGTTGCCAGATGTCCCGATTTCGCGGGGTACAGATGCATTATAGGGGCCCAATCTCCTTATTGATTGAATGGTATGAATGTTACTATCGATATGTATTGTTGGTACAATCGATATAAAGTATGTAGCCAACTTCTAAATTAACAATCAGTTTTATATTGTTGACTTGTAGCCTACTTCAAAATGGAAATAACGGCAGTAACATTAAAATATATTTTCCCTGGACCAAAAATATAATACAAACTGACTAAAATCACATCTAGTATAATGAACTATTTAAATCATTTTTATTCATTTTTTTTAAATTTGGTAGAATTTAATGCTTATCGAATATCTAATACTAAAAACGATAATCGAACCATTATTTCCACCGACCTTTTTTTGCGTATAATGTGTGATGAGTGGCCTCTATAATGCATCTGTTCCTTTCGCGGGACATGTCCCAATTTTCTTACAAAAATCCCGAGTCTCGCTTCGATTCGAGGCGGGACACAAACAGTCCCTCCTTTAGAAAATTAACATCACTTTTATAGTTTTATCGTTACCTAGTAACTACTTTGTTCTATATCTACAGTATTTAAATTAATTTTCTTAACAATGTAAGTTTTTACATTGGAAAAAAACTAATATTTTGGCAAGTATAAGGTTTGCAACAAAGAATTCAGTGACGAATGTGATATTTCTAAACATTTAAAAAGAGACGTTTATCAGAAATGGTTGGCACAGGGAATGAAAAAAAAAAAGCTTGTTGAAAATGCTAACCTCCAGTGATAAATATGTAGGAAAGTCTGAAAATGTATAGGCTACTGTATGTTAAAAATTGGGTTTGGAGCAGTAATATACTAAGGCAAAAATAAATATGAAGGCCTATCAATAAATTTCGTCATTGTAATCAATTGATAAACATAGAAATGTAAATAGCCCATTTTGTCACATATAATGTGATTCACTGGGTAAATCTATGAGACAGAACTACTATTAAGTCGTTAAGTTAATAATTTGGCATAACAAATTACTTTCTTCAACTGCATATAGGCCTAAAGGGATAACTTTTTACTCCTTTTTTTTTTTTCTACAGTCATGAAAATATGAACTCTGTCCCTGTTCATATCTTATTTCTTTAAGACAAAACGTAAGTGCTGTATGTGATGGAAAAAGGATGTCCCTCCTTGGTGGATCTGAAATCTGGCAACCCTGTCTTACGAAATGGAATAAATGTCACGATCTAGCAACATAATTTAGATGTCTACAGAAACTCATACAATGTCCCATAACTAGTGCATTTTAGTATATCTAAAAGTAGTTTTGTATGTAGTCTATATTATAGGATTGACCAAAGCCTACAGTTTGGAGTAGTTGGTGATTGTACGTAGTTTTACGGAAATTCGTAGTAACAAAGTTATGTTTTAATGGGGCACCCTATATTTCATTCGATAGCTCTGTTGCACTCTTCATCCTGATTCAAATGATAGTTTGTATTCAGGTCATTAAAACAAAACTAATTTAAATGTATACATTTTTCAGATATTTCATAAAACATATTTTGAAAAGGCCCTTGTGTTCGCGGCAGAACCCGATAGCCGACAAGGCACCTCGAATCGTTTGGCGAACATTACGCTTAATGATTGCAGTAACGTCCAAATGAAAGATTGCCGTTATCCTACTCGTGCCTATGCTGTCTTACATAGACTACCGAGAAATGACAATCCGTTTCTGCCTGTGCTGTATCGACCAGTGAAGAGCCCTGTAACGCTTTTCGCGCGACTTCGTTCATACACAGTATAAAATACAGTGGTTCATACGTAGAGATGGCCGATATTTCACAAACAGATATTTTATCACGGGTATTTTTTGTCACAGATAAACCTGTGACTGATGACGCGAAATATCTGTGACAAAATATCGCTATCGAAATCTGCTCCGTATTCAGTACTCTGTGACTGATATTTTCTCCTCTACGTCGTAGGTTTGCGCGTGCGCATGATACAATAACAGCAATCGGGCGGTAGTTTCTCCATCTTATTATAAATGATGTAGTTATTACACGATTTAAATAATAACACCATTGGTTACCAGTACTTAATCTTGTGTGAAATCCTGTCTGAACAACTGTTTTGTTTTGTAATTATTTTCCAGTGTTTTTCCGAATACTTATGTTTCATTAATTTTTATTCTACGGCTCAATATTATAATGTTAATGCACGACTTAAAATAATTTATCCATTACCTACATTATATACTATAAAAAGGATCAACTTTTAAAACGATTAGGATAATCATATAACCTCAATTTCTCCATACCCAACTACATTTAAAAATGATCAACTGGTTCAATATCTGTAATATAACCTCTTGGTACATGAGGTTAACTTTTGACATGTAACTGTTCAGTTAGGTAAGTTAAGTATTTATTTGTTAATGGTACATGTACATAATTTCTTTGTTGGATTTTCCCATATAAATCACTGATGAGTGCTGTGTATAGAGAAATCGTATTCATAATTGCTAATTTTTATTGGTGCGGTGTGACAAAATATCGGTGTAATTCATGCTACGTATTGAAATAAAATATCGATGTGACAAAATCACCGATAAAAGTCACAGATATTTAATTGTCACAGTAACAGTTGTCACAGATACTTGAAAATATCGTTTAAGCTCATCTCTATTCATACGGCCCATCATCTTCGTGGCTATAGAGATGGGAACGCTATATCGGTTTTTTCGAAATTCCGATATTTTCGTTTCGATATATCGATATCGAAATTTTGATCCAATATATCGTATAATATATCGATTTTCTCATAAATTTATCGGTTTTTGTGGAATTATCATTATCAACAAAACAAAATCCACACTAGACAACGCCGATAATTCCCGAGAGATGGCGCTAAGGTGCACAGTTACATAATTGTGCAACTTTGAAATATCCAGTAGGCCTACAATCCATACCTTGCTCTAATTGGCTGGACTGGAATTCTAATTCAAACTGTTTAATATGCAGCACCAAATTCAAAATGCAGAGTGTGCGAACGTGAGAGAGACGGGAGGTTTATCTACTACTGTTTTAATATTGTTATTAATGTTCTCCAAGGCAGGAGCAACTCTCATCCTGAAATGGAAAGAGAAACAAGGATTTAATACCGATGTGGCATTTGTTTACGGCTATGATGGCTATGCACAACCTAGTGCTGACATTCTGTTTTCTTATTATATCTTTTAGTCTTTAGTGCATAAAAATTCCATCCCTATCATCATCACCATTGTTGTTTGGAATGTTGGAGTGTAACAATAACTTGCAATGGGAACTTAGTATAAAGAATTGAATCAAATCAACTGTGAAGTTTGTTAAAACTTGTAACATTCTAAGTACGGTTTACTTACATTTAAAAATAATTACAAGTTCTGTTTACTTACATTTAAAAATGATTACGTTGTTAAGTAGAAAAGAGCATTATATCTGTTTGTTGGATTGAATCCTATATAAAATTAGAATAATTGAATCGTGTTCCAATATCAAATACTCAACCATGTAGCGTTCACTTAACTCTTTCCCACATATAATTTAAGCTCACCTCACCTCCATCATAATTTTATTTAGCTTAGGACCTACATCATATGGTATTGAAAATTTATTGTTTGTTGTTACAATTTTACATTGCTTTTGATTGTTATGATGTTAATTTAAGTGGTAAAAAGGAATATTAAAATTTAAGTAATTTTATTGTAATACGTTTTCGGCGTAATAGATCGACTATTGATAAGATTTTTTGTATTCGACAGATACATGGTTGAGTATTTGATATTGGAACACGATTCAATTATTCTAATTTTATATAGGATTCAATCCAACAAACAGATATAATGTACATCAGTTATTCATAGATTTCAAAAAGGCATATGACTCGGTTAAGAGGGAAGTATTATATTATATTCTTATTGAATTTGGTATTCCCAAGAAACTAGTTCGATTAATTAAAATGTGTCTCAGTGAAACATACAGCAGAGTCCATATAGGTCAATTTCTGTCTGATGCTTTTCCAATTCACTGCGGGCTAAAGCAGGGAGATGCACTATCACCTTTACTTTTTAACTTCGCTTAAGAATATGCCATTAGGAAAGTTCAGGATAACAGGCAGGGTTTGGAATTGAACAGGTTACATCAACTTCTTGTCTATGCAGATGACGTGAATATGTTGGAGAAAATACACAAACGATTAGGGAAAACACGGAAATTTTACTTGAAGCAAGTAAAGCGATCGGTTTGGAAGTAAATCCCGAAAAGACAAAGTATATGATTATGTCTCGTGACCAGAATATTGTACGAAATGGAAATATAAAAATTGGAGATTTATCCTTCGAAGAGGTGGAAAAATTCAAATATCTTGGAGCAACAGTAACAAATATAAATGACACTCGGGAGGAAATTAAACGCAGAATAAATATGGGAAATGCGTGTTATTATTCGATTGAGAAGCTCTTATCATCCAGTCTGCTGTTCAAAAATCTGAAAGTTAGAATTTATAAAACAGTCATATTACCGGTTCTTCTGTATAGTTGTGAAACTTGGACTCTCACTCTGAGAGAGGAACATAGGTTAAGGGTGTTTGAGAATAAGGTGCTTAGGAAAATATTCGGGGCGAAGCGGGATGAAGTTACAGGAGAATGGAGAAAGTTACACAACACAGAACTGCACGCATTGTATTCTTCACCTGACATAATTAGGAACTTAAAATCCAGACGTTTGAGATGGGCAGGGCATGTAGCACGTATGGGCGAATCCAGAAATGCATATAGAGTGTTAGTTGGGAGACTGGAGGGAAAAAGACCTTTAGGGAGGCCGAGACGTAGGTGGGAGGATAATATTAAAATGGATTTGAGGGAGGTGGGGTGTGATGATAGAGACTGGATTAATCTTGCACAGGATAGGGACCGATGGCGGGCTTATGTGAGGGCGGCAATGAACCTTCGGGTTCCTTAGAAGCCATTTGTAAGTAAGTCATTGTAATACAGTAAATGTACACCTGAAAATGCAATTTGCTTACGGAATAGCGATATATCGATATATATTCTGCAATATATATCGATTATCGAAATTAGGTTTGCAATATATTGCAATATCAATATATCGATATTTAATTTATTTCCTCCATCACTACGTAGCTACAAAGCGTTACTTCTGGACGATAGCTAACATTGTTGGGTTATTTGGTCCAAACTGTTAACTCGCTCCTAGTACTGCTTTTTAACGTGGCCAAGCTCCGCCCATGCTGACGCCCCATTTCGTATGACCGGAAATAATGCTCGACAATAAACACATTCTCCTCTATTATGAGAACCATAATAAGCAGAAATCAACACAACGCTGAATTCACGATATGTCAAACTATTATATACAATAAATAAATACTTCTTTGCTAGGGAAACGTTCAATAGCAGATGAGCGATAATTTCACTGTCGTTTATTTTTACTCTGTTATATAAAAGTGGGGGGGGGGACATAGATTGATGACGATGGTAGTAATTGTAATTTTAGAAATTATGTCGAGGAGTTAGCAAGCTGCCGCGTACTTTCCGCGACTCTAGGGTCAGGGGTTTTACCACTCTGTTCTAGACTGAAAATTATGAAATGTTGTTCTCAGCATTGTAATGATTAATGAAATTCAGTTCTTGTCATTTTATTGATAGAAAGTCAGGTTTGTTTATTTTTAAGGAAGCAGGGCATTTCTGTATTTCAAGTGTTGGGTTGTTTGCTCCCTGAATTCGGAGATGACCTGTACGTTGTTATCATACTGAACTGTATCTCTCTGTTGATTGGTTGGAGTCTATCAGCTTACTTGATGTTTTTAACACAAAAATCATCTTGATCTTTACCCCGCTTGTGATGAGATAAGACTTGGAAGTTATAAAGACTATAGGATCCCTCCGGCCGCAGCAGACACTTGGGCGTCTTATCGGTATTAAGCTATCTTCACCGGCAGTCGGGAGTTGCAGTAGTTCTTACAAAAACAGTTAGTGTGTGAAGCTGAAGTAACAATGTTGGACGTGCAAGCGGTTTTCGAAGAGCCTCGCCAGAATTCTCAGACATGCCTTTACGAAATCAAGCAGCGAGGAAGGTCTGATCTTTGCTACGTCATCGTACCGGACACTAAAGTAGGTACAAGTAGCTACCGTGAAGAATATGTGGCCAGATGAGATGATTAATAATTTATCTAATATATTTTATGCAATATAAGTCGAGCTTAGATTATATCTGCAGGCCTAGTACTAGTTTATCCTGTGCAAGACGTTAAGTTGCGATATGCAGTTCTTGAAATGTATTTGTAGCGATTTCCTAAATGCTTATTAGTAAGTAAAGTTAAGTTTTTGTATTATTACTCTGTGTTGCCATATTTAGCGATAAGTCGCTAAATCTAGGAAATTTTGAGTCAGTCTCGGCGACAAATTTTGTAAAATACGATTAGCGGCTTTTCTGCCAATTTTTATATTCCACTTTTTTTTTTAGTTAAAACATTCTACTGAAGTCGACTTCTTAGTTTTAGAAGAGGCATGGGTTCATGACTGAGTAGTTTAATGATTCATACGTAAAAGCACTGATCTTGTATATTTCTGATCAGTGATCAGGGGTGAAAGATGCTGATCCAATGATTGTCACGGTTTAGGTCTCTCTTTCATTGCTACTGCTCCAACAACCGTAAACGGTGGCAACTTTGATTGACACGTGACGATCGCGAGCTCCAACTAATTTGATCTTGGTTCTTCCCCACTACGCGGAGATTTTCCAGAACCGACTCGAGGCAGTTGAGTTTTGAGACTATAGTTTTTGCTGGCTTTAATATAATTATATTTCAATATATATTTAAAAAGTGTTAGATTTCACAAAAAAAAATTGTGGTCAAACCTTAGGGGAAAATTTCCACACAATTTGCCAGAAAGTGCAGTGTATTCACAATCAGCTGTTCCCACAGCTTCCACCTCAACATCACAACCGTCAACAATACAACCAGACTCCGCAGAAGAAAGTGACGACGAAGAAAATTCTATTTTTCTCCGAATGTGTGTTTTTCTTATTTTTATTTAGTGATATTAATTTTTAGCGACATTTCTGGGGTTTTTTTAACAAATTTTGGAAAGATTTAGCTACTTTTTGTTGAAAAGTTAGCGAGATTGTAGGGCGATATGTTGGCAACAGTGTTATTACTGTCATTAGTTACAAGACTTAAGATTCTTCGTACAAGGTCTGTACGTTATACATCATTATAGATTTGACCTTTACGATAAGATCCATGCTTTATGTTGCTGATGGCATAATGTTTCATATCACATATGTCAGTCTGCCGCAGTTCAGAACTAATAGCCTAAATACTGTAATAATTTTGCCACTTCAGTGTTGTGAATTCGTATATTTATTTTTATTTCATTGAATTAATTTATGTTGAATATGTTCGAATTGTAATTTGTTTTAGTGGAAGCACTGAGATTTGGAAACAAATAATTCGATAATTTCAACGAATTAAAATGTAAAAGTTAGCGAACAATTCTTGCTAATTTACTCACAAAATAAGATGTAATAAATGTCTTTCCTGTCCATACAAGACTTACTAGTCATAAAATACGCTAACGCTCTTTTGGCTTGTACAATACAGCAAGGAATCGTGTAATAATATTGTGGCGATTTTTAAACTGTTAAATTTCGTATGATTAAGAGATTTGAGATAAACAATTTTATCCTTTTATATTATTCGAACAGTGCTCTCGAAAAAGTAATTTTGTCTTCATTGTTGTCTGTTGCATGGAATTAACTGGTCACTGGTCAGAGTTCTGAACGTAGCACAGGTACTTAAGAATTTTGTTTGGAACCGTATTTAAATTCAGTAATGTTACGGTCATTAATTTGGCATAATATTAACATCCACGTCTCCTGTTATCGTAGTTATTAGCTATCAATTTATTGCTACTTCCACCATTTCAAAATAAACTTGCGAATTTCATAGGTGGGCGTCAGACACAGCTAAGTAGAAGTCATTGTTGAATAACCTTTGTTCGAAGAATTTGTTGTAAACTTAGATGTACCGTGTCATTTACCCAGGAGTAGAGATGAGCTTAAACGATATTTTCAAGTATCTGTGACAACTGTGACTGTGACAATTAAATATCTGTGACTTTTATCGGTGATTTTGTCACACCGATATTTTATATCGATACGTAGCATGAATTACACTGATATTTTGTCACACCGATAAAAATTAGCAGGAAATATTGAAGAGCAGTGAAATATGAATACGATTTCTCTATACACACCGCTCATCACTGATTTATATGGGAAAATCCAACAAAGAAATTATGTATATGTACCATTAACAAATAAATACTTACCTAACTGAACAGTAACATGTCAAAAGTTAACCTCATGTACCAAGAGGTTATATTATAGATACTGAACCAGTTGATCATTTTTAAATGTAGTTGGATATGGAGAAATTGAGGTTATATGATTATCCTAATCGTTTTAAAACTTGATCCTTTTTATTGTATGTAATATAATGGATAAATTATTTTAAATCGTGCATTAACATTATAATATTGAGTCATAGAATAAAAATTAATGAAACATAAGTATCGGGAAAACATTGGAAAATAATTACAAAACAAAACTGTTGTTCAGACAGGATTTTACACAAGATTAAGTACTGGTAACCAATGGTGTTATTATTTAAATCGTGTAATAACTACATCATTTATAATAAGATGGAGAAACTACCGCCAGATTGCTGTTACTGTATCATGCGCACGCGCAAACCTACGACGTAGAGGAGAAAATATCAGTCACAGAGTACTGAATACGGAGAAGATTTCGATAGCGATATTTTGTCACAGATATTTCGCGTCATCAGTCACAGGTTTATCTGTGACAAAAAAATACCTGTGACAAAATATCGGTTTGTGAAATATCGGTCATCTCTACCCAGGAACAGAATGGGAACAGGCCTTAATAATGGTTTAAACCGAAATTCATGTTGGTTATGGTGGCGGCGTAGCTCATTTTCAGTTTATAACATTTTTATAAAACGGCAACCCTACCGTAAACATTTTTAAATTAAGGCTTTATGGAATTGAAGCAGTTGTTGAAACATTTTTCTACGTGAGAAAATGTGCCAATTTAGCAATAAAAACAAATGAAAGTAGGCCTAATACGTTATGTGAAATATTACATACCGTAATCTTACTATTGGAATCAATATCAAAATTTGGTAAATTCTAGTTCTAACGTGAACACTTGAATAGTTATAAGTGTTCAGAGCAAAAATATATATAAATTTAATTTTTAAGCATATTGTTTTAATTATGAGTTTTATGCACATGTTACCTTTTTTATGTATGTTGAATGTGATATATTAAGAACTTCAGTTACATTTATTCCCCACTTGGAAATTCTTTCCGTTCATATTCTTTTAAAAGTAATATTAAAACTCTTTTTTGTATAGAAGAGGTATAACTTGGACATCTTTCATTGCTGGTGATGAATCAAGAGGACTAGCCCTCTTGTGATGAATGTAAGGATCTTAACAAGCAGTGTTGCCAACTCAAAAATGAAAACCCGCCAACACCCCCTCGAAAAATCGCAGAATCTGAATAAAAACCGCAGATTTTAAAATGTACGTAAATAACTGAGTAAATACTAATGTAACATGTAAACATGCTTTGTAAAAAAAATTACTGGAGAATGTTACAGCACGCACATAACCATACATACATTATATATACCATTAAATAGACCTATAAACTTACCTTACTGTAAGAATGGAAAACCATCCTACTCATGGAAATCCATTTTTTTGTCTAGTTACATTCAATAGTATTGGAAGAAGAGATTCGTTGATATGCTGCCTCAGCTCCATCCGAAAGTTGATAGTTATGGCAATACTTCCCTAAATCCAACCCGAACTTTAGAATTGAATTTAACGTGTAGTCCTATACTGTGTTATTTTGCTCCACAGAACCCGAGCCAACCTCCCTCCCTCCAGACGCATTGTCGGTAGCAATAATATTAATCAATTCAGGAATTTTCAAAGCTGTGGTATCACCATATCGTAAGAATGCATATCGCACACAAATCTTAACTGGGATATAAATTAGCCTACTGAATTGTTTGAAACCAATTACTTTTTCATTTGAACTTCGCTTTAAAAACCCTAATTCCTACTCAGAATCCTCTGAATTTCTGTATAAAAACGTCCAGATTTTCTGCCGACTGCCATCAGTTCAATTTTACCGCATTGAGGAATCGAAAACCGCCAGATTTAGCGAGAAACCGTTAACATTGGCAAGCCTTTTAAGGTTTTGAAGATGAACGAAGGGAACGGGGAATGAGAAAGATGTTTCAATCGTTGGGTAATCAGTGTTGCCAGGTTATCGACTTTGTCGCTAAATCTGATAACTTTTAACTGTTTTTGTGCAAAAATTCTTTTAACTTTTCTGTTGCTTGCATGGGGATATAGCAACACTTTGAACGTACTCTTACTGCAAAAATAAAAGCTTCTCTATTAATAATAAGGAATCTGGCAAATTTTGAACGACTGCTTGACGATTTTTCGTACACTTCAGTTGGCAACTCTGATTGGGTTCGTCAGTCAAGTGCAAGTAATTTGTAACGAACACGTTTAAGTTACGTCCATTTTCGGCTTTCCCCCTCGAACTTTTCTAGCGGCGAAATCCGAAGTGAGACAAGTGGCCAAGAGGCTTGAAGCTCACATACTCAGTTTTTCACAGCCCCAACTCCCTTGCAAGGACGAGTTTTCACGTACCTTTAAAATTTCTCCTCCCATTTCCCTCTCATTCATTCGAGCCCTCTCGCCCTCCTCTCCAATTCCAGTTTTATTCGCGTCACGTGAAGACGAAAGTAGAACCAACCTTGGAAGCATTAAGATATTTATGCTCGACCATGCCGAAATGTACTAATTATACATTCTGGTAGCAGTCCTTTAATGCATGTCATTAAAGTACACCTACTCATTAAAGTACAGGTCTTCAGCCAATGATAACTCAGCTTACATGTGTTCAGCCAATGACAAGTCAGCTTTGTACCGTTATAAAACTGCAAGTATCGATTATTCTCGGATATGCAATCGAAAGAGAATTAGCGAAAAGTCACGGAGGCTGGAAATCCAATACTGTCGCAGAAGGTTATGTTCTGTTACTATAATAATTAGCGTTAATTGTAAATAATATTCAAATAAATTCAATTTGTCATCTCGTTTTTCAATGTCGAATTCAGTAATCAAGGTTGTAATATTATAATATTATCAAGTTTAACGGGATTATACATCAAGGTCAATGACATTATTGTTCCTCGGAAAAAATCAATACTTTCGCGTCTGCGCATATCTCACAATTCACGACCTAGAACAAGGTCACTTCCGATCTTGTCAGATACAAATAAAATGTATACATCTGAATGCCGGTAATTTCAAGTTATAAATATGGTCGAGCATAAAAAGTCGTATGAAACTCGCCTTTAATGGTAATTGAGAAGCTCGTATGAAAATTATGAAACTCGCTTGCGCTCGTTTCATAAATATCCGTACTCGATTCTTAATTACTATCATTATAGGCTCGTTGCATAATGTACTATTATATTCGTCACCAGCATTATTTAGAACGATGTACTTGAAATTTGAATCGTCAAATTGGAGTAGTAATAGTAATTTAATACTGATATTGCTTGTTTCGTTTCAGGATCTTGTTAAGAGCCATCTCATGTTTGCTGTCCGTGAGGAGGTGGAGGTATTGAAGGAGAAAATCGCAGAGCTGATGGACAGGATAAATCAGCTGGAACTGGAGAACACGATCCTCAAGGCGCACGCTTCTCAGGAGACGCTGGCGCAGCTCGGTGGCAACACGGCTCAGCAAGGCAGCAAGAACCAGCAGTCGCAGCAGCCCCCCAACGGCTCCGTGTCCTAATCACTCGATATCCAGGGCGGCTGGTTTTAGTTACGTGTGGAATTGTTTTATGTTGACAAACCTACTGCAGAAACAAACATGAAGATACGAAGTTGTCTCTCCATACAGTAGAACAGTAGCGTCTGTCGAGGTCTTGCATACTACTACTGTCATCCGATATTGGCATCACTCGAAGATCAAGACCAGACTGATTGTTAGAAGACAACAGAATGACTATTCTGTTTTCAGTGCTATTACTCTTTGTGGAGATGTGTAGGAAATCGTGATACCGAAATGAATGTTCCTCATTTGTAAACGGATGAGCTTGTCTCTTTCTTCGAGCATGTTGGCACAGGTCTGTGTTGCATGTGAAAAGAAATGGACTGATGACTTCTGGAAAGCGTGGTAGTCTTGCAGAAGTCTAGACCCAATTGCCATATTTATGTAGATTTGTGTGGGTACAAAATGAACACATGAAATGTTAGTCTTCAGAGAGACTCTGTTCCTTACAACAATTTGATGGTTTAGTTGAATTAACATTTTTTTTTTTAAGAAAATAGATGGTTTAGCTCCTTTGTACCCATACAGATAATAGAGATGATCGGTATGTGAAACAAATCTCACGATCGTAAAGAGACTGTTTCAGTTCTGGAAGTCTCTGTCGAGTTGAGATCAGTGTAAGGGCTATACCAAGCTATGCCAGTCTCGGATTAACTATTTAAGACATCTACAAGTATTTGGACATATCACAATTGCCATATTTATTTTTAATATAAGTACACGCATAGACTAGAAGATTCATCTTACGACGAATATTTATACCAGTGAATTTGTTGTGAAGATGTTTCGTCTAACACTGAATCCGTACATATTTTATCTATAACAGTCATTCTTGGATAACCAGATTTTGCCATTATGTATACAAGAGATTGAATTCACTTTGCCATAGGTAATTTAAAATGTTAAAGCACTTGGAAAAATATTTTTTTTCCTCTCACGAGTGGATAGTAGATGTTAGCTGCAAAAAAATGAATTCACAATTACCACTATGAGCTGTTAATTTTCCGCATCACTTGTGTGCCAAGTTTAGTGAGCATAATTGTCATGAGCAATGATTGTGCAGCTAAGAAACTGAAAAGCGAAAATGAGTCGTCCATAAGTCAACAATTTATATTACATTTGAATCGTACATTCACTATAACTGAGATACTTTGCTGACTTGCAGAATATCGAACATAGTGCAGTAACCCAGAGAATTATTTCTTGCAAGTACTTTTTTTTTATGCATTTGTATTATTCTTTGTTGTGTAAACTAGAGAGGAGAAGATCTGAAAATAGACGATTACAAAATATTGTAATGAAGCTTGCTTATTTAGTTAAGTCAATCTGAGATAGCCAGGCTGTTTGTAGTAATGCGTTGTAATCTGAGCAGGCAGATAGTCTTCTGATTAGGTTAGAAGTTCTCTGCTTGGGATATGATGTGCTTAATTTTTGCGTATTAGTCACATTGTATAGATAATATATAATCATGAAATTTTCTTCCCTCCTTTCCATTTATAATGCGGGAAATTTCCTGCTGATGAATAATATTGATTGATGAATTTGTGATTTGTGCTGCATTGTTACGGTAGAGTGAAGTATGTTAAACATTACTCTTACTTAAAGGAAGTGTTTGAGTTGCTGTGCCATTTTTTCTGTCTAAATGGTCTATTGTTAATAACGTTCTCTGTAAAGAAAAAAAGAAATCTTTGCTGAAAATGATTGCACACAAATATTTAATTAACTAAAATCCTGAAAATATCAACGTGAAACATAAACGTTAGTTTGTGGACGACACTATATCGCATAATTAATTGTAAAAGCTTATTCAGTATTTTGCTTTTCCCTTCCCTGCCTCGAACATGTAAAAGTGTTGTAGGACAAAAGAGAGATGGGAAAAAGTCCATATGGCTGTGCTATTTGAAAACTATGTTAGTTTTTTTAATACAGGTATGTAAATATTTAATACACATGTTTACCTTATAAGTCTGTGTAATTACTAATTAGATTGATACCTAAAGACTCCGGCGATTCTGCCTCTCATTTTCCTGAGCTATCGTAATTGCTGGCATCTTCTTTTTTACGTCATAAGGCTACCGGATAGTTCTTTGAGCATGAAAGAACGCTTATAATTGTAATGTTAACATTGAAATAAATAGGAAAGACTTTTTACTATAAAGTAATTGGAATTAGTTGTCATGAAAATAAAAAAAGACAATAAGTAACAACCAGTGATAAAATATACTTTTTCTCTTCCCTCCAGATAGCTTGAATACTCTTTGAAGTTAATGCATATACGTATATGCTTCTGCAGTGATCAAAATGAAATGTACTATTGACAAGTCTTCTGCAAATGAAACATTACTTCTGGAATGAATGTATGAATGTTATTTGGCGGCAGTGTTGGTTTTTCGAAAGTAGAAAAGTGAATGGAAGTGTTGAAATTGTCATTATTGTGCATTACTAACCATCCAGGGAAATGGGAGTTAGCTAGCAATTGTGTTTCGTCTCCAGCGTGAATGATAAATCAAATTATTGTGTACAGGTGTGAGACTGTCCCTAGCTGCAGTATTTCTGGTTCAAAAAAATTCCAGAAATTTGGCTTTGTTGTAACGAAGCCATTATCTATTTTGTAAATAGCATAATTTATTGAGGAGCCTGTTCCTCTCGTCTGATTTATTCAGAATTCCTTCTCGGCTCAGGCTGGCAGAGGACAAGGGGATAGATTTGATTTTTGGAGACCAAATCAGAGTTGCTGGCTTATCATGGTTCTGTATCCCGGAAGGGATTCATAATACAGTATATGTATTGTCCTTGTGAGTGGGATTTTTGTACTGGGCAAGAGAAGAATACAGATAAATATATATTTTACATTATAGAACTGGAGAGGTATCTTAATAGATATTTGTCAGCGACATGAACAGGAGGACTGACGTGTATGTGTATATTATGTGTGAATGTGTGTGTGTGAATATTTGCTTGATGTGATCACTTTGATATAGTAATAAGAGTTAACTGTACAATGTATATAAGATGAATATTTTATTGGCAGCCGTGGTACACATATAGACATGATATTACAATTGAACGAATGATGGTCAGTCCTGTTACGTGTGTACATACAGTGGAAATGGACTGAAAACGTGTCCAGATGAAAAGCTTACTTACTTTGCTTTTTGAAGCATTGAGAGGCTTAGAACATTATGATGGTTCCTCATCCTTATAAGAAAATAAATAAGTCATTATTTCAATGAAGGTTTTTACTTTATTAATATCACAAAACTTACCGTTACCTCTACTTACCCAGTATCCTTAATTTATTCCTGTTGGCTAGTGATTGTGACTTTATTTAGAGCAATATATCTTGAAGCACGAAGATCTAATATGAAGAGGCTGTACCAGGAAATGGAAGTCATGGGTATGGCAGATTTTATAAGAATTGAAACATATGCCCTATTTTTCAGAATTAATATGGGACAGTGAAATGATGATTGATTTACTTATGTAAAATTTAGTTATTGTGTAAAGTTACCATGAACTCTACTTACCCAGTATCCTTAATTTATTCCTGTTGGCTAGTGATTGTGACTTTATTTAGAGCAATATATTTTGAAGCACTAAGATCTAATATGAAGAGCCTGTACCAGGAAATGGAAATCATGGTTGTGGCAGATTTTATAAGAATTGAAACATATGTCCTATTTTTCAGAATTAATATGGGACAGTGAAATAATGATTGATTTACTTATGTAAAATTTAGTTATTGTGTGATCATCATCATTGTAATCATAATATTAAAGTTGGATTCGAGATGTGTTCTAATCGTGTAAGAATTTAGAAGTTGTCTACCCATTTTCTTATCGGTTGCCCCACTACATTCAACAGGTTTGTATTGTAGAACTTGTCCATTCGTAATAGGTACTTGTCAGGTTGTTTTCCAGTCTACATTCTTTTCACATAAGCTGGAAATCTTTTATTCTTATCTTGTCCTATTGCTAACCTCATCTCAACTTTCAGTTGTTTGTTAGGGTGACCAAATTCATATCGATAAAAAAGAGGACATTGTTCGAAAAAATGGGGATACAAAATATGTACTTAGATTTAGGCTTAGGCCTATATTATACTTTAAATTACGTCAATATCCATTCTGTACAAAATAAGTGTTGAAGATGACAGAAAATATCTACAAGATCAACCAGTTAGAAGAGAGATTAATCTCTTCTAACTCGTTGATTTAGATTCACATTCGCACCTCGATCTCTCGATTTATTTGATACCTCTGAGCAATGATCATAACAAGAAAGAGCAAAGAGAGTTATGATCGTTGGCAAAGAGTGTATTCTGTCGATGCTGCTGCCACCTACTTGGCAAATTACATAAAAAAGGCTTCAAATCAGATAATTTTAAATTATCAGGCATACAAGTTACGAAAAGGAGAACATTTCTGATTTTTTTAATCCTCCTGGATCCTGGATTTCAATATTCTTTTGTCTTATTGTTAAGAACCCAGTTCTCACAGCAGTATATGACCACCAGAGTGCCTATCACCATATAAAATTTCAGTTCTGTATTTTTCGTTTTATTCTTCAATGTCTTGTGCATAGTTCTACACATGCTGGAATTTCTATGTGGGTTCATCAATTTGCTCCACCCCTGAGGTATTTATCCTTAAGAAATCAAAAAGTTTATTTATTTATTTTCCTAATAATTGTAACATAAAATATAATATATACAGAAAAACTTTAGCTCGCCCCTGAAAGAGTAGAACTCGTGCTCAGGGGCGGATTCCTGTATTGAAATTAATAAGTATATAATACAATTTGTCTTAGGTCTCCTATGCAATTAGAATATATATATTTAAATTTACAGTTTTTATAAAATCCATACGTAACTTTTTAAATTTAATACTAGAACTATTAGAATTGACAAGATTAGGATATTTAAATATAAATTTGTTTTATATTCTTGGGCCTAAATTACTGCTATGATTAAATATTGTAACAGTGTTGCATTTTGGTTCAAACAACTTAAAGAATCCATACCTTTTGTTTCATAACTATGAGAATACAATTTAAAATTATTTCGATTTTTATGTATGAATTTTATTAATACAATATAATAAATTTGTCTTATGTTAAGAACATTAAAGTCTAAAAACAATTTTTGAGATGGAAAATCAATAGGTTTATGAAGACATATTTTAAGTATTTTCTTCTGTATTAAATAAAGTGGATTAAAATTTGATTTAAATAAGCTACCCCATCCTATAATTCCATACATAATTACCGATTGAAATAAAGTTAAGTATATTGTGGGTAATAAACTTATTGACAAGTAATTCCTCAATAAAACAAAATAATATATTATTTTACGTAATTTATTACAAAGGAATGTGTTTGTTCCATTTTAAATGATTATCGAAAATTATGCCAAAATACTTAACTTCAGTGGACTCCTTAATAATCAGACATTTACACTGTATAAGACAATCAGAATTACGTAATTTAATACTTAATATTGATGTAAGAGGCTTGTTACATTTTTCAGATAATGAGAATGGAATAATTATGGTTTTATTTTCGTTGATAGAAAGATAATTTATGTCAAACCATTTTTTTATTAATTTAAGTCCATTATTTAAATTATTATATGCATCCTATCAGGTTTTTCCACCAAAAAGTAAAACTGTGTCAACTGTATATGAATAATGAACACCATTGTATTGTTATAAGTCAATTTTTAATAAGTCATTAATATATATTAAAAATAAAATAGGGCCTAGAACTGTGCCTTGGGGAACACCTATATTAATAATTAAGGTTCACTTAAATAATTGTCAATTTTCGTTATTTGAATTCTGTCGTTAAGATACGATTTTATTAAGTTTAAAGCATTGTCTTTGATTCCTAATAAGTCTAATTTCTCAATTAAGATATCATGTTTCACTGTATCAAATGCTTTTCTTATGTCCAGGAAAATACCAATACATTTGATGAAAGAGAGATGGAACGGAGAAAAATTCTCTCCGGCGCCGGGATTTGAACCCGGGTTTTCAGCTCTACATGCTGATGCTTTATCCACTAAGCCACGCCGGATACAATCCCGACGCCGTTTAGAATCGTCTCAGATTAAGCTCCATCTCTTGGGTTCCCTCTGGTGGCCGCCCTCTGCACTACGTCATAGATGTCATGTGATTTAAGACGGCGCCCATACCGTCGGATCCCGGCCAATCAGTCACTCATCTGAGTGCACCTCTACACATGTATGGACTTCGGTCCTGCGTGCATAGACATCTATGACGTAGTGCAGAGGGCGGCCACCAGAGGGAACCCAAGAGATGGAGCTTAATCTGAGACGATTCTAAACGGCGTCGGGATTGTATCCGGCGTGGCTTAGTGGATAAAGCATCAGCACGTAGAGCTGAAAACCCGGGTTCAAATCCCGGCGCCGGAGAGAATTTTTCTCTGTTCCATCTCTCTTTCATCATCTGATGACGCAGAATATCTGCATGGAAATATCATATGTACTTCGGTACATCAAAATAAAAAAAATAAAAAACCAATACATTTGTTACCTTGATCAAATACTCTAACAGTTTTTTTAGTAACTTGATATATTGCATTATCTGTACTGATTTTTTTTCGAAAGCAAATTGATTATCACTTAATATATTATGTTTATCAAGATAATTCATTAATCGAACTTTAATACATTTTTCTATTAATTTTGTAATACCTGCAAGTAATAATATTGGTCTATAATTGTTCATATTCCTTTTGGCTCCTGTTTTAAAAATAGGTTTCACAATTGCATTTTTTAATTTATTTGGGAATTTGCCATTTAAAAAACATCAATTAAAAATATGAGTTAGAGGTTTGGCAATATAATTTATAACCATCTTAAGTATTTTAGCACTTATGTTATCAGGACCAGGTGATGCATTATTTTTTAAAGTTTTGGCTATATTGATTATTTCGTCATCTGTTACGGGGGTAAAGATACTACAAAAATTTACTGAAGTTACATTGCTAAGAAGATTGTTATTTTTTATAGACGATACAATATCCAAGCCAATGTTTGTAAAATACGAGTTAAATTCTGTTGCAATATTTTTTATCAGTTAAGATTAAACCATTTCGAGAAACAATCTCATTAAATTGTTCTTTTTTATTTACTTCAATATTTGCCGCTTCTCGCACAGTTTGCTAAAACATTTTAGTATTATTGCTATATTTTTCTAATTTGATAGAGAAATAATTAGCTTTCGCTCTCTTTATTAGGCCTACATTAGATAATATGTTACGAAATTTTTAAAATTTGTGTTTTAAAATAATATTAAATGGTTCTTTTCTTACTTTGCTTGCAAGTTTGTCTCTCTTACGGATTGATTTAACTTAACAATTTGTAATCCATGGTTTAATCTTTTTAAGCTTACTAGAAACGTTTTGAGTAGTTTTATTTGTGTGCTTTATAATATTCATATTTAAAATTTGGTAAAAAATGTCGATACCGTTATCGGGATCATTACAACTCATTACAGTATCCCATGTTTCATTACTTATATCTAACAATAGGTCATCATAATTGATATTACTGTTATATTTATAAGTCTCAGAGTCTTCAAAACCTACTTTATTAATAAACGTAATTAAAGTAGTAGTAGTGTAATGGTCAGTAATATTGCTATGATAAACACTTGGTATAAATTCAAGTAGTTTGTTGTTGGTTTTAAAGAAAATATGATCAAGACAATTTTTCGACTGTGGTCTAGTTATGGATTTTAATAACTGGTAAAAACCAAATTCATACATAATATTCATATATCTATGCCCTAAGTCATCCATACAGTCATCTAGAATTTGAATGTTAATATCTCGAACTATAATGTGGTTATTAACTTTTTTCTTGTTTATTAGAAAGCTTTCCACATCATTTATAAATTCAGCTCTGTTTAAATTGGGGGATCTATACATTGCTGTTAACTCAATAATAGTAGGCTATTGTTGAAATTAAATTGAAAATGTATGTAATTTGAATTTAAAATTTCAATATCTGAAGCTGACACTTCAATATCATTTCTAAAATACACTACAATGCCATCACATTTATTATAATTTGATGTGTCAAAACCTAAGTTTCAGTAAGTACTATTATGTCAAAATTGAAAGAAAAGTATTGTAAGAAGGCACAAAATTCAGAGAAATTCTCTTTTATACTACGAATGTTTAAATGAATCAGTTTTAAATTAAAGTGTTTATGGTAGCTCAGTTGGTAGAGCAGCTGGCTACAGACCGGTCCGGGGTTCGATCCCAGGTGGTGACAGGATTTTTTCTCGTTGCCAAACTTTCAGAACGGCCCCGAGGTTCACTCAACCTCCTATAAAATTGAGTACCGGGTCTTTCCCGGGGGTAAAAGGCAGTCAGTGTGATGCCGACCACACCACCTCATTCTAGTGCCGAGGTCATGGAAAGCATGGGGCTCTACCTCCATGCCCCCCAAGTGCCTTCATGGCATGTTACGGGGATACCTTTACCTTACAGTTAGCAATATAATTATCAAAGTTAAGTATGTCGTTAAATATTTTTGTTGGGTTACACTTGATATAATAATTATCTACATTGTTATATAGCTTGCTGTTATTATTGTTATCAATGATGTCAGTTAAATATAAATAATATAATGAAAGTAATCAAGAGGTGTAATCATAGTAATCACTCTATTCACTTGGGAATTTTCATTTTTCCTAACAAAAATTTTGCAGTCTTTAACCCAAGTGAATTTGTAACCTTTTTCTCTGGCAGTAAGTTTTGTCTTGTTGAACAGATTGTTCATAAATGGCGTAAGATGATCCGAAGCTGTGACCAAACCAGGCTGGAATTGTTGACAAATTGTTTGAGTTGGAAGGCCGAATTCTTCTTTGTTATTTTTAGCCTCTTCTCGGAAACGGCTTAGCCATAGATTATTAGTAGAGGGAACACCATACAACACAATATTGTCCCTGCGGTTGTACTGTTTCAAATACTGAAGTCGAACACCTAGATCGTTGATCTCACATTTCAAGAAGTCGTTTTCTTTTCACACTTCTTTTAACTCATCTTTTACATTATTTATTTCACTTAATAAAGAGTCAGACTTCGGTGACATGAAGTCGATAGATTTCTTTATATCATTAATGTCCTGATGAATATTGGAGGCAAACTTTTCAAACATAATAATTGTTTGTTAAAAGAAGTAACACTCTACGTTTATTACTGATTCCTCACTATTTTTGTCATTTCTAGATTCATATTGTTTATCATTATTGCTTTTACTGGAGTTCTTTCTTTTACTCATTTCGTTAAAGTTAGTTTACTTACTTGTAATTCAAATAGCTGCAGCAGCAAAACATGCGTCCACTCACTACAATGGCTCACTCAGGAAGTCTTATTGTTCTACATATTTTCCCTATAGGTTGTTACATTTGTCACATTAGCCTGCAGGAAGAAGTTTTCTCCACTTTTTGCAAACCACACATTCAATTAACTTTTACTCCACTTTCTTTCAATTTAGGCCTACTCTCGCAATTTTGATAGAAAATTTACGTGAGAAGTCCCTTTGATTGTAGTTCCTTTTGCAAATAATCGACCATTAACTCCTTTAGCATCACAAGAAACTGAGACCATAATATTATCTACTTCTCAGTGGCGGCTCCTGCGTATTTCTTAAGAGGAGGAAAGAAGTTAACAGCATGAACTGACACATTCTTGAATGAAACATGCTACAAATTAGCCTACATGCATACATGTAAGACCAGGTTGTGTTGGGGTTGGCCTTCCCTTCTATTCTTGTAAACTGAGTTTCCTAAATTTTGCAAAATATATTACGTTTTCACTTCCATTCATTGTTGAATAATTACACAAATAAAAATTACAAGGAAATTAACAACCTCGCAGCATTTATCACGCACACTACAGCATCACACGTGTTGGAAGAGACTAGCTACTAACACGTAACCGGAACCGTTTTACGGAAATGGGAATGGAAAATGATCTGAGGAAAGCGAGAACACTGCACCCACCCACGTGGTCTGTGTTGCCACATGTACATTTTACAAGTTCAGTATCACATGCTTTTGAAGAATGTCAGTTCTTGTAAAGTCATACTACCATTATTGTTCAAAGCTGCCGGTGGCCGATTAATTTTTTTATGTTAAACATAATGTAGTTTGGAGTACCTACTTTCAATTTCAAATATATTTGTACAAAACTGACAACTTGGTTGTTGCCCTGTCTAGTAGACAATGAATGGAAGTGAATTTCAGTGGCCAAAAAGATCTGCGATATTAACGTAGAACTACTTCCTCTTTGTTTTATATAAACCCGACTTTAACTTTAAAATATCCTTGAAAGTTTCAAACCATGAATAGTGGCTCATATAAAGTGTAATGAATAATATTTTTTGATTTGTAATTAAAACAAAGTTTATATGGTGTCTTTCATAGCGTTGCGTTAAAACTGTTTTTATTGTGTCTCCTCCTAGATGTGTTATAGTCTGATTGAATGCAAGATCGTTAGATGGCAGCGGTAGCGAGCTTGCTGCACGACCAGTCGGTTTCTATTTCCCGCCCATGCGCTGATTCAGAGGAGGATCTCCTCCCTCTCCGTTCATTCACTTGCTTTAAAACTCTGCTTCTTTCTCTGGCCGCTAGTGCGCTGTTGTCTATGTGTGTTAACTGCAGTAGAGGAGGAATGGATTGACTTTCCTCCACACAGAGAATCTCGCATCTTTCTCACAGTTTTCTACAGTACATAAGCGTGCGTCGTTTGAAACTCGATCAACCAAGCTTATAGCTGTGAACTTAAAAGTTATCGAATCTTCCTCGAATTTCAAGGCACATATTTTATTTGGCATTTACTTTCAAAAGAAGAAAAATGTGAGGAGGACGTTCCTCCCTTCCCTCCCCGAGGAACCGCCACTGGCTGAAGTAGTGTTTTGAATTTGATGGCAGTTTGGTCTCCAGGTCATAGTACCAAATCCAGGGTTACAAATCTGTCAGTGAAATTTTACTTGTTTCTTCTGTACAGTGACATCACATTTCAGATCACTTTTGAGTGGGAGTTAACAATTGAGGTGTTAGCCGGAAAAAGGGCCCATAAGCAAAAGTCATGTTTCGAGAAAACAATGATTGAAAAATTTATTTGTATGTCATTGCGATTTAGATGCACTTTTGTCAAGATAACAATTTTCATACTGTTACAATAATATTTGTCTACAAGTTTTTGTTAAATAATATATTCCGACTTTAACTGTTTCTTCATATATTAGCTCATGCGATAAGTATAACATTGTAAACTAATTTCATAATAATGGTCCATGGGCGTGAATTTGAACTGCCACTGGGGGAGACCCTGGTGTACCAGCATCATGCGGAAGTACTGCGTGAAGTCTGCAGCCAGGTAGTGCCACTCGAAACTTCTGTCCAGCAGCCAGACTTTAATAATGTTAATAAAAGAATATATTTCATTGAAGCATTTTATAGGCTCTTTTTCCAGAGAACAAGTTTATTTTATCAAAATACTTTCAATATGATTATATTTTAGCAAAATTTTATATCAGCATTGAACGGTGCACATTACAGAGGTTAACGATTTCATAATCATTTTAGTAAAATTATATTTCTTACATATATCTCATAGTTACGTCAAAATTGTACCAAATACCTAAGAATCAAGAATATCTATTGGGTACAGAATACAGATTACAGGTTATTTAATATTAATTTAGAATGGATTCACACCCAGTGCAGTTTACACTTCAGTGCACATCCTTGATGGACTCACACTCACTTTGGGAATCATCTAAGTACATTGATGTTTTCTCCCTATCTAACTTTTCCCTCTTCAATATGTTTTGCACTTCACATTCAGTTTTTCACCAGTCTTTTCTTTGTAATAATCACAGAATAACCCAAAGAGAATCTTGATATTAGGTTTGGGTTAGTGGACAATAAAGGATCTTGCTATGTGGAATCGATTGTAGGTATGACTGCAGTAAATCCCATTATATTGTTGTTCATTTTATATGGTCTGTTTTCATGGGAACTCCTTTTTCCCTCAAATCTTTCACCTTTAATATTTTCCCTTGCATTACTCTCAGTCTTTTGGCAAACATTTTGAAGATTCCCAAAATCACTTGATGACACACCTCTTGCTGAATACCACTTCAACGCAGAGAGTATGTCCATGCATTTTCACGACTTACTTTTGGATTTTAAGTTACATTTATGACTAGTAGATTTTTTATAACAAACCTGCCGCTGTAGCATCCTGCAGTAACTTTGTTTGCCGACTGTAAAATATTTCGAAGAGATCTTTCATCAGCAGTGAACTAGGAGAAACATTCCTTCTGGCAGCAGGAGGTAATGGGTGCAAAAACTTACCTTCAACAATAGCACCTTTCGAAGTTACATACGTGATATCATGTTGTTTATTCTTTTTTCGTTTATGTTCATTTCTTTCCATTTTGAAACAATTCAGACCGCACGCAGATCACAACTGCTACACGCAACACAATTACACTGCTTGCAGTGCCTGCCTCAAACTGACTGTGTTGATGTTTGCTGCATTCCACAACTACGCAAGAGTGCATGGGTTCATTCAGTTAGCTACCCTGGCCTCTGTGTACAAGATATTGAAACGAAACTATGTAAGCAAGTAGATTTTAACACGGAGAATCAATTTAAACATTCTCCCGAAAAAGGGCCTGTAGACCCATGGGCCCCTTTTCCGGCTACCGCCTCAATTGTGGCACTCATCTTGGTGTTAATTTTTCAATAGTTATTCTTTAGACAAAATAATATGTACTCTATCATAAGATAAGTTTGTTTCTACTATAATTTGCCCGATATGCAACATCAGATCGTGAGTTTTTATCAATAATTTCTTGCGTGGTTGCAGTCACTGGGGCATAACCGGCATCTTGGTCTTCACATGATTCTCTACCACACTTACATTCGTGGCACCATCGTTTGATTATGCCATATAATACTGCACATTCACCCAAAGTCTCGCATAAACTGCATGGGACTCGTTCTCTTTTTCTGAAGATAGATTATCACAGCTCTTTGCTTAGTACCTTCCATTTTAAGGGTAAGGTAAAAAAATAATTAATTAATAAATATGCATGATAATCTAATGACTATTGTGACATTCCTGTGTTCATGTTCACATTTAGAGGTACCGGTAGTAAACATAGCAAATACACAATGATGTTTGCTTTGAAACTATGTCGAATTGATCAACCCACATATGTAATTTAGTTTGTAAATCTTTATCTTTAATCTAAGGTATATTGCACCTTACTTACAAATGGTTTCTAAGGAACCCAGAGGTTCATTGCTGCCCTCACATAAGCCCGCCATCGGTCCCTCAGTCCTATTCCGAGGCTTATATTGGGGTTTCGTAACAAACTGTTTTTTATGGTGATGGAATGTGGGCCCTTCACCCAATCTCCAAGCTGGAGACCATCTCTATCCGCAACCTGAGGACGTGCCATGCTATGGTGATAGGGACCCACCATACATGGTTATTGCAGCCTAACTATATAAAATATTTAACTTGTTCTATAATTTCGTTATTAAGTGTTATTTTAGACTTGAATGGTTGTTTTCCCTGAACTCCCATGACGATTTAAATTAGAATTCTGCACTACTTTATGTAGCATATGCAGCTCGTTGTAGACCATTCTCTCGTCAACAGCAAGTAAAATTGTGTTTAATGTTAATTTTCCAATCGTGAAATGTTTTCAATTGCTGTTGCCATTCCTGTGTAAATCCCAAAAAGGGTCAGTGACAATGGACTCCTTGATTAGTGACTACTAAGTCACATGTCCGGAATATGATTGACCATTATCTACACAAATTGAGATTACTTTATAAATTCTTAATTCACCATTTTCGGCAGTTTTTGTATGGAAATAATTTCAAATGCTTTGTTGTAATAACAAATGGGATATGTCTGGTTAGATTCTACTCCCATCTTGTTATTCGTCACACAGTAATGTAATTTAATTGCCTTGTAATAATTTTAACATACATTTTATAAGCAATAATTAATAGAGTGATACAATGATACGGTAGTTCTTGACATCCCTCAGTGCAGTCCTACCCAGAGATCCGATGAGGGACTATTTTACCTCTGGAGAATTTTACACTGAGGGACCGCATGAATATAAACGGTGAAAAATATAGTGGGACTGCGTTGGTAGTAATGCAGCTTATGTGGGTACCTCTTTGTTATTTGTTAGCTTAAACAACAAGTTTAAACCCCCTCACCATGAGAAGGTGAGTACCCATCTACAAAAAATTTCTGTTCTTCAAAACTCAGCCTTAAGATTATGCCTAGGAGTACCAAAAACCACGTCAACTGTTGCCCTAGAAATTGAATGTAATATTCAACCACTCAGACACTATATATATGAACTGTAAGTAATACATATGAAGAGTTCGCGGGAAAAACGATGAATGTCACAGTTTTCTTAAGGTTGATGTCATTATCTAATTCAATGGATCACTGCGAAATTCAATGCTGTTCTTATGAAAAATGGTAAAAGGAGAATTACCACCACGAATACAGTAATTCTTTCCTTTATTTTCTGTAGAAACAGCACCACATTCCGCAGTTATAGACTCAATTAGATCATTATCTAATCCTTAACAGAAACGTGACATTCATCGTTTTTCCCGCGAACTCTTCATATTTTTTTTTACCTTGAAGGTCACCAGCCTATCACAGAACTTCCAACTTGGAGGACCAGAGAGTTCCAGAGTATATTGAAGTCAAAAGTGAAATAGAATTGTTCTGCCAGTTATTCCTAAGTGTGATATCCTGATCAGGAACAATACTTCAGTCTGTGTAACTCTTGATCTGAATGAAGGGGGGGGGGAGCAACGGTGAATAGTTCAATGATTGAGTTGTTTGGACTTTTTCCATTGCTAATTTTCAAAAATTGTAGCACAACATTTCGAAAAGTGGACCTCTCTTTGTCGTCAGTTGAAAACCTACTGTGGGGGTCGTTAGAAACAGCTAGGCTGTCTGACTGCAGTAGGTTTTCACCTGACGATGAAGAGCAGAGGTCTCCAAAAAGCGTATCGTCATTCGTGCTCTCGATGCTGCCCGCCGAACACAGTGTGCTGTAAGGCTAGAGAAGGGGGAGAGACTCGTACCTCAACAGATGGGAGCGGTCAGTGGGGATCGCGGCAACTGTCTGCTCATGTTTACAACTATTAACATCAAAAGAATAAGAAATATCATACGTTTGTATATTATTTTGACATATTATGAAGCTGGAGCCCCGTCTGTTGCTATTGACACAAGCCATTGCAAATTCAACCTCTTCTGTTCTATGGTGCCTTTCAGTGCCTGGAAAAGATCTTCTCCATTTGTATTTTGTAATTACATCTAGAAGACATTCAGACACAGTAAAATGTTCATTAACTCCTCGGATGAAAATGGCTAGGTGAGCTTCGTCATTTCTATCTGTGCTTTCGTCCAATGCAAGTGAGTAAGCTACCAACTGGATAATTGTGGTTTCGACTTCAGATTCAATTACATTTACAATCTTGAAATTCCTTCTCTGAACTGTAATTGGAAACAATTTAATTTTCTTAAACTTTGACTTTGTTCTGGACACAGTATTTTAGTAACGTTCTGTATGCACGATTTTACAAATGATGCTTCTGTAAAGGGCTTCATTGATTTTCCAATATTCCAAGCTAGAACATAGCTAGAAGAAGCTTTTTTTGTTTAAGACTGAGGACACGTGTGTGATTGTGTTTGTATTTTCTTGTTTTATATTTATCAAAATATTTGTAGGCCTACGCATTTTATCTAAAATTAAACGAGAAACTATATGTTTGTCATGCCGAACTAAGTGTCAACGTATTGTAATAAACTGATTATTATGTATAACCAACAGTTACACAGATAGCCCCAAAATAAATTATTTTCACATGTCCAGCATACCTGTAATTGTAGATATTCTTTGTGAAGAGTCGAGTATTGTCGTCGCATGTTCAATTTTAACACACCCTTAAGAATTTCCGAACAAATTAAGCATTTCACTTTCTCCCCACAAACACAAAAAAATTTCTCTTCCTATTCATCCTTGAATGTACTACGTCCCTGATTAGAAGACATTGTGAAACGGTGGAACACTCCGACCAACACAATGATAATGCTAGTCCGCCACTGCTCTTCGTTTGCGCATAAACATTGAGTACAGTACAGGTGGAGAGGGTGAGGCGGAGTGCGCTCATTACGTACTGGCTTCGGTTCCGTTCAGGGGCTTACTCGCGAGTACGCTTTTGGAGACATCTGACGAAGAGAGATCCACTTTTCGAAATGTTGTGCTACAATTTGAAAATTATCAATGGAAAAGATCCAAACAATCAACCATTGTACTGTGTAACTATTCTTAAGCATATTTGAAAATAGTGAATGCCAAATTCTTTAATGGAATTTCACGCAGAAAGACATACATTTTGTCTGCGCAACTTATCTAGGCACCTGGTTCCCTACTGCTCTCTCGCTGCCCCGTAGCTATCTGCTGGGTCCTGACCATCGCTGCAGCAGTTGTATGTACAGTTACAAAAACATCATTCGGTATTTAATTTCAGTGCATTCTATTGGATTGGATATGGTAGGTGAAAGTATATGGTTTCACAAAATAACAAACATAAATAAATTAATTTTTTCTTCTTCTGTGTGCAATACAGTATGATCACAACTCCAATTATTACAATATTCGTATCTGGCCGTCAGCTACTGATGGTAAGCGATGCATGAAGTCTTTCAACTAGAAGCACAGGTCTGTGTTGTTGGGTTTCCAAAAAGTTCACTTTCACATACAGTCATTATCAATATTCTTCTTCTTCTTCTTCCTCCTCTTCCCTTCTTCATTATCATCATCACCATCATCATCATCATCATCATCACTGCTGGTATCGTCTAGACGTATTATAAAATCCATAAATTATTAGGGAAACACTTGAGGCAAGTAAAGAGATACATTTCGAAATAAATCCCGAAAAGACAAAGTATATGATTATGTCTCGTGACTAGAACATAGTACGAAATGGAAATATAAAAACTGGAAATTTATCCATTGAAGAGGTGGAAAAATTCAAATACAGCAACAGTAGCAAATGTAAATGACACTCGGAGGAATAAATAGGGGAAATGCCTGCTATTATTAGGTTGAGAAGCTTTTGTCATCCAGTCAGTTCTCAAAAACGCTGAAAGTCAGAATTTATAAAACAGTATCGGTTGTTCTGTATGGTTGTGAACTTGGACTCTCACTCTGAGAGAGAAACAGAGGTTAAGGGTGTTTGAGAATAAGGTGCTTAGGAAAATATTTGGGACTAACAGGGGTGAAGTTACAGGAGAGTAGAGAAAGTTACACAACGCAGAACTGGACGCATTTTATTCTTCACCTGACATAATTAGAAACATTAAATCCAGACGTTTGAGATGGGCAGAGCATGTAGCACGTATGGGCAAATCCAGAAATGTATATAGACTGTTAGTTGGGATGCTGGAGGGAAAAAGACCTTTAGATGGGAGGATAATATTAAAATGGATTTGAGGGAGGTGGGATATGATGATAGAGACTGGATTAATCTTGCACAGGATAGGGACCAATGGCAGGCTTATGTGAGGGCGGCAATGAACCTTCGGGTTCCTTAAGAGCCAGTAAGTAAGTACATTAAATCACATTTTCCTTTTCTCCCTAAATTCTCTATTTCTTTACATTTCTCTTTCATCCAGTTTTCCTTCGCTTTATCAGTTTCTCTTCTTAGTTCGTTGTTAAGCTTCCTGTAGTTTCTTCTACCTTCTTCTGTGTTGATGTTTTTCCATTTTCTCCTTTCCTCCATCTTCTCCAACATTTTACTTGTAACCCAAGCTTTCTTAATTCTCCCACCTTCTGTGTATACTATTGTTTCTTATGCTGTTGTCTGTATACAGCTTTTTAGATGAGTCCAGTACCCATTACTATTCTCATGTATGGATTCTAATGTAGCAGCTTTTTCTTGAAAATTTGCTTCAAATTTTCTCCTTTCATCTTCATTCTTCAGTTTTTCCATGTTCAATTTCTTCCTCACCTGTCTTCCTCCTATCTTCTTCAGACGAATATCTACTTCGCCTATCAGCAGGACATGATCTGAGTTAATATCTGCTCCTGGCAAGTTTTGATGGTGAAATCATTGCAATAAGTGAAAGTCTCAGGAATCTTCTATGCCACATCAATAAATTTAGGAATGCAGTTATATTGTCAGACTCCAAAGCAGCTATTCTATCAATAGTCTCTAAACACACACCTTCATCTCAAACAGCAGACATAACTAAAATGCTCTCTCAATTAATATCACTCAATAAAAGAATTGTATTCCAATGGATACCATCCCATTGTGGAACCCTGGGAAACGAGAATGCGGATGCTTTAGCAAAGAAGGGCAGCACTGCTACTTACAGACCTGTTACTAAATCTACGTATTACTCTGTGAAGAGATTTATTAAATCTACATACTTAGACTTCAACAAACAAAATTTGATAACTCAATCCCAAGGGAAAAAATGGAACTCTCTGCATCAAAATCCACAGTTAATTCCCGAATTACCACGATAATCGTCTGTAGCTGCATTTATATTGGCAACAGGCCATGATTGTTTGGCCAAACACCTGCATAGAATTGGAATATATCAGTCCCCTAACTGCCCATTGTGCAACTCAAACCAAGAAATGGATTCAGAACATCTCAAAATCTGTGCTTCAGTGGCTAGTCATGATAATATCTTTGAAAAATATTGGAGTGCAAGAGGTCAAATGACTTTATTGTCAAATGCCTGGCATTAGAAAACAACAACAACAACAACATATCCGCTCCTGGTAAAGTCTTCGCACTTTTTAAACAATTTCGGAATCTTTCATGTACCAGTATGTAATTTATCTGGTATCTGCTTTCGTCCCTTGGACATGTTCATGTATACCTTCTTCGTTGTCGACCTGGTATAGTGCTGGCCTTCTATGCCCAAGGTTGCGGGTTCGATCCCGGGCCAGGTTGATGGTGCTTAAATGCGACAGGCTCATATCAGTAGATTTACTGGCATGTAAAAGAACTCCTGCGGGACAAAATTCCGGCACACCAGCGACGCTGATATAACCTCGGCAGTTGTGAGAGTCGTTAAATAAAACATAACATTTCTTCTTCGTTTATGTTGTTGGAATAATGTATTTCCTACAATCATTGCATTTCGTTTACAGAAATTTACCAAATATTCTTCTCTGTCATTTCTTCTTCCCAATCCATATTTTCCAACTGTTCTTCCCTCTTGACCTTCTCCTACAACTGCGTTCCAGTCGCCCATTAGGATTATGCATGCTCCCTTCTCAACTATCTCTTCTATCTCGTTATAGCTTTCTTCCACTTCCTCGTCTGCTAATCCACTATGTGGCATATAAACCTGCACTAGCACTAAGTCCATTTTCTTCCCTTGTAGTCTCATCATTATCACCCGGTCATCTACATAACGCACTGATATCACTTTATCTTTCACACGTGGTCCCAGTAATACACCAATACCATGACTTCCTTTGCACTCATCATTTGAATGAAACAACCTAAATTGATTACTAGGGAACGGATTTTTATGTGCTAAAAAATTTAAATATATTTATTTTTTATGTGCTAAAAAGTACGAAAATATTTGCTAAAAATAAAAAAAAATATTTTATATTTAAATATAACAAGAATACCTTACTTAGTTTGGGAAAAAAAATGTTACTAGGTACTCACCTACCACACTTGAGTGCTAGTAGTTGGCCGAGAATTGCTGTGAACAACAAAGGTCATCTCCAAATTCTCCATCACAAATGCATGCCGATTATCTCTGAACAATGACTTATACTGTGAAAACGATCTTTCCGCATCACAGGACATCAGACGTGCATATTTAAAGAGATGAATGTCACAAATACATACACCGTCAATTTCACCTACAGGCACATTCTCCAATACTTGAGCAACTCTACACAATTTTTCATATCCACTGTTTTTCCCAAACACATTCTGGAATTTGTCCCTTAGTACTTGTACTTCTGAACCTGGTAGCGAGTCTAGTTTAATTTCCACGGCACGCACCTCCCTGTTTCAGACAACAGGTTTTTGGATGTTTCGAGTTTTTTATGGTGTCACACAAAAAGCTTAAATTTGCTAATAGGAAAGCCAAATCGTTTTTTAAACAACCATCTTTCAGTATATCTTGAAGGATATCGATTGACGAAGCCCGATAACAGGAAATCACAACAAGATATATTGCCTTACCTGATAGACATGAGCGAGAGGCGAGAGATTTGTTTAAATTAAATAATGTTCATACCCGAGCTCTTATCTGTTGTGTTTCACAAACAAAGCATGGAATGAAATCATCTTCAGCAACAATAAACATTTCTAATTATGTGTTGCAAGATCTCTCCTCCTTGTCCATGTTAATTTATTCTCTAATAATAACACTGATATGCTGCCTAGCAGTTCTCAGAACTTGAGGCGATACTATTACGAAAATGGTTCACGGATACACCAAACAGCGCTGAGAAACACGAAGCTACCAAGAATTCTTAAAAAGATAACGTATTTCTGAGTGACATAATTGATTTAGTTTTAAAATATTTAAAAGTTCTTGTAAAAAAATTATTTAAATAAAAACTCCAAGATTTATGTGTTTATAATAGATTTCCTGAAAATATGTATTTACATAATTTTTTTGTGAAAATATGTGTTTTTATGTGAAATAAAATTCGGGTTTTAAATTTGAAACTTCAAGTTCGGAATTTCTAACTTTGTTAATTGGGTTTTATCAGAGGCAAAAATAATATTTAATTACATAGGAATCCGCTCCTTATTCATTACTCACCAGCTCAACTATTTTTCCACCTCACTTCTGATATTCCCATCACATCCACTCTCTTTCTTCTCATTTCTTCCTTCAAGTTTTCCAACTTACCTGCTTCCAGTAGAGTCCTTACATTCTACGTTCCAATCCTCAATCTTCTTTCCTTCTCTCTGTTGGATTGCTTCATAATGTGTCCTCCCCTACCATGCCCCTCCCGGACATCCGAATGGGGGATAGTTTACGTCCAGAATCTTTTACCGTAGAAAGACTCATCATGTCATCTCTGCAGTTTTTCTTGTGAGAGTTCAATGTGGTAACTTTCCGCACACCACTCTCTCTTTCGCATCTTAAAAGATCCCAGGGGCCCCAGCGTGAGTGAGAGTGGATTTGACTAATTAGGCCCTCTGGACTTCACCGAAATTCACCGCAAGAGTTAAATATCAGTTCTACCAGGGTTTTTGACCTGATCAAAGGCCGGGAAATCCCAATTAGCCTTTGTCCCCCATTATAATACAATAAATGCATAGAAAGAAATCGTACTGAGCAGAAAGGAACTAACAAGGAGAGGACACGCTCTGTATATCACCGAATGGAATAAGATTGTGTGAGATGAAAGTACAAGACGTACTGTTTAAAGTCATACCTGGTATGGGTGGCCAATGACCCCTCGTTTTGGAAATATTGGCTATTGTTTGTGACATACTTCCGTTAGGTGCCCAATAGGGAAGCATTAGACTATGTAAGAGTGTAGCTCATATGGTTGGATGCTGAGTTGTCATCCAGGCAACCCCCGTTCTAATCCTAATGCCTTCTCATTTTTTAAAACTTCATATTATTATTATTATTATTATTATTATTATTATTATTATTATTATTATTATTATTAGAACCAAAAAGGACAATTTGGCCCAAGAGTTCAACGTCAATTAGATGAACTCGCTTCTAAATTCGGAAATATATGTGTAACACATTCTTCATCAGGAAAGCTGACATCTCAACTCCATAAGCAATACCTGGAGAAAGTAATAAAGATATATGTGAAAGAGCAGCCATTTCTTCTAATTCTGGACTCGTGGGAAGGGCAGGTAAACCCTTCTTTGCATTATGAAATATTTACAAATGAAGAAAATGAAGTAACGTGCAACCTTAAAGTGATTTCACCCAAATGTACTGGATTGCCAGTCCTACGATGTTTATTTTTTTTAGACAGGTGAAGATTTTTATCAAATATTTGCAAAATAGTCCTTTCCTTTTACAAACTGGACGACAAATTGCTTCAAGGTAGGATGCCCTCAAAATTCACTCCTTAATTCACTTTAATTTGTCAGCTCCTATATTCAAAGCCATGTTGAAATATGCGTGGTATGCATCAAAATTAATAAACGAACGAGAAGTGTTTGTGAATGTGAAGGATGTCTGTTTCGCAGCAGAAGTGCAGATAAATGTGTGTGACTGTGGACAACCTTCTTTCATTTGCTGTGCATGGTGCAGGAAATATGTATGTTTGTGTGTTTTTATGATATTTATCATAATAAATCGTGTACAAAATGAAGTGAAATAGAAACAGAACAGACACCAATGACCTGCCTACGTGAGCAATATTTCCTTGTTTATCCTTTACAATAAAATGTTAGTTAATTAGTAAATTGTTTAAAACATGATGAAGCGTTCAATACATTATTAAAAGAAAAAAAATGTAGGACCAGTTGAGATTCGAACCCAGGTCGCCTGGATAACAACTCAACACCCAACCATATGAGCTACGCTTTTACATAGTGTAATGCTTCCCTATTGAGCACCTAACGGAAGTATGTCACAAACAATAGCCAATATTTCCAGAACGAGGGGTCATTGGCCACCCATACCAGGTATGACTTTAAACAGTACGTCTTGTACTTTCATCTCACACAATCTTATTTCATTCGGTGATATACAGAGCGTGTCCTCTCCTTGTAAGTCCATTTTTTTAATGTTTTTCTTGGGCAGCATGTTAAATTTTTTAATGTAAATAGTAGGCCTACATGGTAGTATAGACAATAGCTCAGGGAACCGATGTAAAAAATATAATTTCATCAAATTAATAGTTTTCAAGTAATACAGTTTTTTGCGTCTCCTGAAAAGTTGTAAAAATGGACTTAGCCCTTTTCTGGATTGACTGATTCAATTGTTTCAGAGATATAATTTTTTCTTTTTCATCAATTCTTTTCTGGACACAGTATGTAAGATTTAGGCACTCAAATAGGCTTTAGAGGAAGAAAAAACAGACATACAATAAGAAATATAAAACAAATAATTACGTTTATAAACGAGTGTGTTCAGATTCGATTACTTTAAAGCCTCTTCTAACCTAGCAATGGCCACTATATGAGCATTTTGCTCAGTATCAATTTCAAATGACAATCACATCAAAATGGAAGTGGTTGCAAGTTTGTTCCTCTCTCTAGCTGACCTTATAAGGATTGGCTATTACCTACTCTACTAGGAGAATTTTCTTCGAAAAACACAATACTCTCTAGAGAAAGTAGTAGCTCAGTTGTGTTGGGATAATTACTGTCATGACTTTGTGGAGTCAATGAAATTCTAATCAGAATACGTATTATTTGACTTTCTTGTGTTAAATGTTACTTTACCTCGTTAACATGTTTCAGCCTGCTATTGGCCATCTTCAGAACTGGTTGTTGTTGGTCTTGGCGCCTTTTGTTTGTATTTCCTGTGAGGGTGTGTTTGTGTAGTGTAATGTGGCGTCAAAGAGTGTGTGTGTTCTAATCATATTCGGGTTTATTATTTTCTTTTAAATGTTCCTAAACTTTCTGTGAATTCAGGGATTTTGCAGTACAAATGTCAGTTGAACATAAATATGGTCAGGAAATATTAAAGCACTTATGGACAGTCTTTTCAGAGAAATTGTGTATTGTGATAGCCTACATCAAAAGAAAGCTGCAAGTCTTAAGAAAACACGGTTCTCACTTCAGCTTGATATTTCATCTCTTTCAAAAGTCATATAAGGAAAAAAATCAGTGCTGCTCTAGTTTCGGCAAAATGTTGGGTATGCAACTACCCAGACATAACGACCTATGCCAGGTTAAATTAAAATTAAAAAAAAATACAAAAATTAATAAAAGAACTTATGAATACATTGTATCTGGGATTAAATAGTTCTTTCTCAATATGGATTCATCGGGGATCTTCCTGTTAGTATATTTTATGATAATTATTTAATAAAGCTATATCAACGTCAATGGAACTGGTGATAGTAGGATAGTATCTGGCGAGATGAGGCCGAGATTACATGAAATTCACCTTATGGTTGGAGAAATCCTCGGAAAAACCCAGCCAGGAATCGAACTTGCACCCGATCACAGCTCCAAATCAACAAGTAAATGCACCTGCCATTTGAGCTACCCCAGTGACTCAAATTTGTGGATCAAGAGTACAAACAGATATTAGGGTGCAGTAAAACAAGATGACTTCTCCTACTTCCTATACCTGTTTCTTTGAAAGATGGGACATGACAGGAGCGTTGTGATCTGAAAAACAACTGAATGTCACATAGCATGGTAGGCCTGTTGCTATGGTAACAACGGTTGAGTTGCCAAACTTACGGTTCCCACGTGGCGAGTGCTTAATAGCTCTCTTGGCGACATTTATTGTGCACACAATGTGAGCATTGGTACGTTTCGTGTTTGATTCTCTGTTGATTTTTGTATTGTTTTCTTACCTTCGCGTCAATTGTCAATTAATGTTTTAACGTCAGTCATCTTAACGTCAATTGCTAGCTTCCATCAGCTGGCAGCGTGGTAGTGCATATTGGCAACATGGCACTGTAGTTCCAAGCTCGGCCACTTAACTGTCATGTCCCATCTTAAAAAAAAACAGGAGTACTGTTGAAAATCATCTGGGTATATTTTGCCTCTAAAATCCTATTTTGAATCCCAAAATAGGCCGTAAGTGTTTACGTACTTTAAAACTCTTGTTTAAAAACTCCTTGTCAGAAGCATGGTTCTACTTTATCCACGTCTGTCACTCATTTGTACAAAGAATAGGTCAGACAGTTACAGTTTTTGAAGTAGTTCATATGTTCTATGATATAAAGACAAACTTGGCTTCAAAGAGAAACAACAGATGTTTTATAACATCAGCAATCAGAATCATTCTAGCAAATATGGAAAGAGAGGACCTTTGTTCAGATAGCGAAATTTCGACAGTACATTCATACTTTCTACGAAGTTACTGCTGAATATTTAATAAAATGGATAGCACTCCCTGAACATTTTAAACAGTTTAGTTGGTAACACTGAAAGGGATACTGAACTGTGAAGAGATACAGAATATTATAGATTTTGTTAGAAAATAAGTCATTCAGTTGAAGTTAATGAAATTGCTCTGTATGACAAATACATATGCGTCTAAGAATATGTGATCTCAGAATTGCTAGTCAAATGGAGGTCGAACAAAGAATCATCTGACCAGTGTTGGGTAGAAACTCTTTCCCACTTCAATTGTCATAATGTGCTATGTGCTGACAGGGGCGGACGCAGGATTTTTTTTTTCGGGGAGGGATTTGAGGAGGTAGTAAAAATGGAGTAATGAGAAATAAGTTTATATACTCACAATTTGTTTCCGAGTCACATTTACAAGTTGGCCTGAGTAGCGTAGTCGGTATAGCCTTCTGTGCTCGAAATTGCTGATTCTACCCCAACCCAGCTCGATGGCATTTAAGTGTGTTTAAATGCGTCAGGCCTCATATCAGTCGATTTACTGGCATGTAAAAGAAGTCCTGAGGGAAAAAATTCCGGCACACCGGCGACACTGATATAACCTCGGCAATTGCGAGCGTTGTTAAATAAACCATAATTTTTTAATTTTAACATTTACAATGACTGCAATACAAAAACAATGACAGAATGACATTTGCAGAAGAAGGCGACGAGGCTTCTTAGACATTTCATCCAGTACTTCATGAGCTTTTACTTCTACATTTTTATGTATATACATCAAGGCCAGTCCATTTAATCTGTCTGCTCCCATCGTGCTCCTCAAGTAAGTCTTCAAATACCGCAAAGTTGAGAACGACCATTCTGGTGTTGCTGTAGTTACAGGCAATGCGCAGAAAAGTTTCAGCGTCTTGTGAGTGCAGGGAAAAATAATTTCATTGCACCTGTTTGAAGATGATATAAAGTCAGTAGGTATTAAGTGAAGATTTTTCTGATCAAGGAAATTTCTTCTCCACATCTTCAATTCATTGAAGAAAGACTCTGGTGATGCATCAACATCATTGGGTCACTTATTTACTACAGCCTGAACAGCAGTTTCTAAATCTTCATCTGATGCTCGCACTATGTTTTTAGGCGGAAAAGTTTGTATGGACTTTAGGATTCCCTTATGATTTAAAAACCTGTCCTTGAGCTGACTAATGAAATAGTCTAAGAAGAGAAGGAAAATTACAAGCCTAAAATACTCTTCATGACTCTCTGTCTTGAAGTAAGAACGCTGTGTTTGTCTTCCTGCAGTTCTTGGAATTTAACATTTTAGCAAAGAGAATTTACGTGGAAAATTCTCTAATTCTTATGTACATTCACGAATTAAAATTAATTTTGTTTCTTGTTTCGTATTTTTCTCAAAATTTCGGGAGGGGATATATCCCCTTAATCCCTCCACCCCCCTTGCATCCGCCCCTGTGTGCTGTATTTGACTGCTCTTCAAGCACTGGAATTCGTTTTGTGTTTGTCCGGAACTAACGCACCTACCAAAAGAGAGTTTTCTCATATAAATGCATTGTGGAAAAGTAATAAAACAGCTATCCACAACACCCTGAAAGCAATGCTAATCACTGAATTTAACTTTAATTACTCCTGTGCCAAATTGTACAAAATGCTATGTGACAAAAAGGCCCTTCTGAAAAAGATTCATTCATCCCAAAAGTACCAGCTATAAATGCAGTTCGTGTGGAGAGGTTGGCTGGAATGTAATGATATATAAGGTAAGTTGCTTTTGTGTCCGCATATTCTGTCTTCCTGGGATTTCAAACTCGGTACATATACCAGCTATATTTGGTACTGGCGTAATTAACGCCTATTAAAAATGCACTATCGTACTGGCATGTCTCTCAAAATTTTATTTTAGAAACTCATCTTAGCCATTCAAATTTCAAAATAGTCAATCAGAGCTTAAGTGTTTACCGCACCACATGATAGACAGGTTTTGTGTACACAGACTTCACAGGGCAGTTATGTTTCCTTCACCACACGATAATTTTCATTCTTGGACACACTCTTTTAACACTTATACAGGGACATCATTTTATTTTTACTTGCATTTTTATTGTACCTGCATTTCTGAATGTACTTCACTCTCACCCCTTCACTAATGTCCTTGCTCCCGTCAAACACACAAACTTACGGCCGCTGTTGCATTCGAAGTCTTCAAGCAGTGAAGTAAACACTGCAGTGTATAATGTGTTTCATAAATATGGTTGCGTTTTCTATAGAAGAAAGAACCTATATTAATAATATCGTACTAAAAAATTATATTCAAGAAACGATAAATTCAATTTCAGAGAATATGCTTCAAAATGTTTTTAATAATATGCATACTGAATTGAAGCCTGCATTGTAATGAACAGCAACCATTTTCAGCAACTTGTTTAAAAATTCAGATTAGCTTTTTTTTTGAATTGAGGTGGCTAGAAGCAAAGGAATGCTAGTGACATTTGTAATAACATGAGTTAAGTGCATCCAGTGTAAGCAAAAGTATCTAAAATTTTAGTGGCAAAGGAATATTTTAATCGCATCACGCATTAAAATTTAAATAAAAAATTTCACCGATTTTACGAAAGCTTAAATATTTAAACCCCATTTTCTCAAAAGTAACTTAAGTGCACTTACAGCCCTTTACTTATGACCCCCTCAATTTAAATGCACTCTCTATATTGTATGATAACATCAATAATAATTAATATGCTAAATAAAGTAGACATTACATAACGAACATAGCCGCCTGAAAAGTTGAGTTTTTGAAAAAAAAAAAATGTTACTACTCTACTGTATTTTGATAAATTCCGTAAAAGTGATGATTTTTTTTAATTTTTTTATTTTCTTATTTTATTGGGTTATTTTACGATGCTGTATCAACATCTAGGTAAAAGTGATGATCAAACTGAAAATCGCAATATCGTATTTCCCTACAACATAAATGGATAGACTACTTTTCTCTCCTCCTATACCTAGTAAAATGATTTGTTTACCTATTGCACTAGTAACATCAAACTCCTGTACTGGAAGGGGGCAACAGTGTTTCCGAGCATAGCCAGGTTAATGTTAAAAATGTTGGTAAAAATAAAGTGATGTCCCTGTATAATCACTGAACATCCTCAGAGGATGACGCAAACCACATCGAAACTAGTTAACCAGGTAATTTACCACCAAAATTGACAATATTAACACAGTGAAATAGTTATTTCTTGTTAAATAACGTTCATCATTGATGGTTTTCAATCGGTTCAATTAATGGATTAAACCGACAGCTCTAATAAAATGTAAATAATGTAGACTAATCAAAATGCTTCATCCAAGAATATAATTAAAATTATGCCTAGAAAAGACACATGTCCCATGTAACCATGTCAAAATATACCGGTAACTGTTGTTGTTTGCCAGTGCTCAATACTCGAATTTATTCCATTTTCTTGTGAGCGTCCCAGTAGTATGTTGAAAATTGAGTTGATATATCAGCTTCTATCTTCTTAATTACTGTGCACCTTATTAGATAGTTTTTATTTATTACTGTGCAGAGTTTGCTTCCTTACAAAGAATAAACTGGGGTGATGAATATATGTTTATCCTATATAACTTCGTTATAGAAACAACTTTCCTGTGTTAATGTGAAACTAGTTGGTAATTTACCTCAGTTGACTACTTTCGACTTCATCAGAACTAGCAAGGACCTCACTAATTCTGAAGATGGCCGACACAAAGCTGAAACTAGTCAACTAGGTAATTTACAACTTAGTTTTTATTTTAAAACATGAAAGTAATTATTATAACTATAGTCCTAAATGATATAAATTGTTAAAAGTGTGTAATCAAGATGTATAATTAGTTAACTATGTTTCAGCTTGATTTAGAGCGTCCTTGCTTGTTTCCAGTTTCTTATTATTAGTATCTTCTGACTAGTATCAAGCCAAAACTAGTCAATTAAGGTAAATTAGCAACTTAGTTTCACATTACCGGCAACACAGGAAATTGTTCCTATAACAAATCGTAAGTGATAAAAGTGTGTAATTAAGATGTGTAATTTGTTATTTATTTTATATTCATTCTGTACATCAAATGTTTAGTGGATGATTATGGGACATGGGATATGTCTCTACAATGCAAATGATAGAACACATTATAGTAATTACTGTTGCCGATACATTAATTAGAATCAAACTAATTAAGCCTACCATATTTATAAAATTTTTCTATAAAGTAAAGTTGTTGTAGTGGAGATACATAATCACTCATCCTCGGGAAAAATCAGGTAGGTGGAAAAGCATAATCTTCCAGGAGAGCCTTTTTTCGTGTACAGTATTTTTAAATTGGAGCATGTGAGTGATTTGAAAGCTCATCTGTTTTCTACACCGGTATCGTTGATGGAAATACTCAGAACAGAAATTTAATAGTTAGTCTTGATTCTAAGTGACTTATCTCCATTTCGTCGAACTTCATATCACTAAATACTGAAATAAAAGAGATTTTTATGTACAACATTGAAAGACACTCTTTCAGCCTTCCCAATGACGGGGCTGTCTCATTGGACAAAGCATAATGAACATATTGAGTGAAAACAAAAACAGACCACAAAAGAGAAAGGAGGAGAACGAACAAAAGGGAAAATTAAGTACCTACAGGAAAGATAATAGCATGCATATAACAGGCCTAAACATAGTAAACAAACAGATTAGACATTCGGGCAAAATTCTCCCTTTTTAGGAAACAAAGTACAGATGGTATTTTAAAATGGCAAGTGATCCTCTGATAGCGGCAAGGGAAACATCACGAATGAAGTCGTTGTTCAGCTGGAACTCCTTGCAGAAACTGGCAAAGAGGCGAGGTATTGTGCCCCTAGCGCCAACCATTAGCCCAACTACTTCAATGGATTATTTTAATGTACCGAAGTACATATGGTATTTCCATGCAGATATTCTGCGTCATCACACGATGAAAGAGTAATGGAACGGAGAAAAACTCTCTCCGGCGCCGGGATTTGAGCCCGGGTTTTCAGCTCTACGTGCTGACACTTTATCCACTAAGCCACACCGGATTCACCCCGGTGTTGGACAGAATCGTCTCAGTTTTAAGTTCCAACTCTTGGGTTCCCTCTAGTGGCCGCCCTCTGCACTACGTCATAGATATCTATGAACCTAGGACCGAAGTCCACACATGTGCTGAGGTGCACTCGTAATGAGTGACTAGTTGGCCGGGAGTTCACTCCCGCCAATAAATGGATCCGACAACCTGATCGCCTCACTAGCAGTGAATGGAGACTAGCTCTTAAAATGACAGCTAATGTTTGTCCGCTGCATGCTATACCAGGAAGGTATGATGACGCAGAATATCTGCATGGAAATACCATATGTACTTCGGTACATTAAAATAATATATATGATATGTGTAAATCACCTCGTGATTTAAGATGGCGCTTATTCTGTCGGATCCCGGCCAACTAGTCACTCATTACGAGTGCACCTCAGCACATGTGTGGACTTCGGTCCTAGGTTCATAGATATCTATGACGTAGTGCAGAGGGCGGCCACTAGAGGAAACCCAAGAGTTGGAACTTAAAACTGAGATGATTCTGTCCGACACCTGGGTGAATCCGGTGTGGCTTAGTGGATAAAGTGTCAGCACGTAGAGCTGAAAACCCGGGTTCAAATCCCGGCACTGGAGAGAGTTTTTCTCCATTCCATTACTCTTTCATCATACTTCAATGGAGGTGAGGTGATATTTCTCCAAATAGAATGGAACTGTGGGCTCATAAATTCTGCATTTTTCTGCGTGGACGTCAGCGGGCTGTTGTTCCTGTGCCTCGAACCTGACTGTCGGGTCGATAATGTAGGCGGATGTAGAGCCTGGTGGAATGGCAAGCATGTCAATTCGCCGACAGGATCCCTCTTGAGAGATGCCATGGACTTCTTCGTGCACAGTGAGACCTTTCTTCCTCAAGGCTTCGGCAATCATGGACCTGATTCTGTGATGTCTAGAGTTCCGCAGTGTCTCGCTGAAAAGACAGGCACCCAAAACGTGGCCAAGAGTTTCAATCTCACTGACGCAACGACGACAGTGGTTTCCGTCTCGGGACCTTCCTGGTATAGCACGCAGCAGACAAACATTAGCTGTCATTTTAAGAGCTTGTCTCCATTCACTGCTAGTGAGGCGATCAGGTTGTCGGATCCATTTATTGGCGGGAATGAACTCCTTATAGAATTGAAGGATCTTTTAGAAAAACAACCATCATAATCAACATCATCCTTCACGAATTAGGCCTCTGTAGACCTGTTTCGGCCCCATCTAGCAGTCTTCTAAAAGGTCTTCCTGGTCGACGATGTCCTCTAGGTTTATACTGCATCATAATTTTTGGAATTCTTGAATTTTCCATTCTTCTTCCATGATCTAGCCAATTTAATTTGTATCTGTTAATTTTTTCTTCTACTGACTCTACTTCTAATTGTTCTAAAATTTCTTCATTCCTTTTTCGGTCTAAAAGAGTATATCCTGCTGTCCTCCTGAAAAATTTCATTTCCATTGCTTTGATTCTGTTCATGTCTTTTTTCTTTAATGTCCAAATCTCACTTCCGTATAAAAGGGTGGGTAATGCTAGTGTATTATATATTTTTATTCTTGTAGATTTTTGTACTAATTTAGCTTTTAATGTATTGTTTATTATTCCTAGAATTTGTGTAAATTTGGTAATTTTCTTGTTCACATCTTTTTCATTTTGATAAGATATTTCACAACCCAGATAGTTGAAATTTTGTACTTGTTCGAGGCATTTGTTATTGTGTATTATCTTACACTTCTGACTGGGTCTTGTCCTAAAAATACCATTACTTTTGATTTTTGTGCTGAAATTTCCATCCCAAAATCTTTTAATATTTTATTTAATGTATATAATCCTCTTTGTAAATTATCCTCTGAATTGGAAATTATGACTTGATCATCGGCACAGAGTAAGGTATTTAATGTTAGAGCACTGGTTACTTTGATTCCTGATGTGTAGATTTGGTTTCATTTTTAAATAATTTAATTTATATAAATATTAAATAAAGTTGGTGATAGTGGACAACCTTGTCGAACTCCATAGTCCGAAAACATAAATTTTCACGAGAAACAAAAAAGTATCTGGCATGGGTGTTGTTGACACTTCAAGTATGAAATTCATCATGCCATTTCTTAAGGTGTTGTAGAAACTTGGGACAACTTAACTTAAATTGGCTCATAGAAATACATATGTAAATGTAAGTAACTGTGGACAATAGAATGGAATGTTTTATTTTCGCTGGCATATTTAAGGCCATATGGCCGTCTCTTCCACTCAATCAGCAATACACTAAAAATTCTCCAGCAATATTCTTCAGTTAAATTTTAACGACTAGTACATGTTTATTTAATTTGAGATAAGAAAAAGTAATAACTTAATTTATGAGCTAATGTAATTCAATTCAGTCTATCTGCAATATGTAAAGAATTATAATTAAGTTGATATAGCTACGGTGGTTTTAAGATCAAATACTCAGTTGTGGCTGAAATGTGTCTCTCTTTTAAGCTTCTTTTCCTTTATTATATCCTATTTCTTCTCCTCCCGTTGCTTACATTTCTTCGGTGGGGTTATGTTTGCACCTAAAGATGACTCCATAATTAATACAACAATTCATGTGCTAAAGTCTTTTCTCTGAGGTGGTTTTTGCCGCGTACTTAAGAAGCAGTACTGCCAATCTACTACAAATTGTATAGATAAATGTTTCAAGATGATATGAATGGGATATTTGTAAATGCTACCATTGTCCTGGTTGTTTTCACAAAAAAAGTCTTTGAACTACGGTTGTTTTATGAAAACCATTGAAAATTTCCACTCCTATAACATAGACCCTGGTGTTTTTTACCCATAACAACTAATTCGGTAGATGGGCATTACACTACGCTCGCCATTGCATTTTTTGTACTATGGTTCTTTTTTTTTTTTAATTTCAATTTATTTATATGGAAAAATTAATAATACAGGAATGCATATAGTTGCCTTACTATGAACATAATACATTTTAAAATTTTCTGTGAAAGTTCAACAAAATATAAGTGGACAGTGTTAAGTGAGTGCTTATTAGAGTGTTACTAGTAATTCTGAGAACATGAGCAGCAATAAAGTCAGGCATTTAACCCATGCATTCTTACATGCTCTTTTTACTAGTGGCATTCATCTGACCTGTATAATAAATTTACAGAAGTATTAGCAGGGCCGCCGACAGAATTTATGGGCCCCTATGCAATATTGTACTCGGACCCCCGTTGAAAAAAGTAACATTAAAGTTACCAGTTATTCTAACCATAACAATTATTTGCAAAATAAATAAAAAATAACCCCATACACAGATACGAACTTCAAAATATACACTTTTATTACACTGGAAACTTTTAGCAAAACTTCACATTAGCACAATATATTATACTCATAAAACATTATTCCTAAACACGTGTAATTTCTAACTTGCAGTCCAACATCAACAAACAACTCTCATGCAAAATCATCAATTATATCATCAAAATTTAAAGACCTAGCAAGATCGCTCTCCAGGCTAAGGAGCCAAGGTTACTCAGTTGTTCTTGACACATTGTTTACCTGAATACATTTTTTATTTCCTTCATTTTGCCGAAGGATCTTTCAGCATCAGCAACTGGCACAGGAATTTTATAGAATATACAAATATTTGGAAATAATCTGTCCAGTTTTAATTTCCTCAGAGATTCATAGGTTTCAGTGGGATTGGATCTAAATTAGAAGCATGAATTGATTTTAAATATTTTGGCTCATCACTGATCTCTTTGTTAATATCTTCATAATATTTTTCACGCAGTCTAGCACCCATATTAATATCTTCCAATTTTTTCTGTCTCTCCTTGTGCTTCTCAGCTCCCGACTTATGCCTGTACTTGTCCATTGTGCAGTTAAACTATAACCAGTAACACTAATGAACAGAATTTGCTAGACAAACGACAATGAAAAGACGAAAGTTTCGACACAAAACATACAATGTACTGAAAAGGAAATGTATCCTGTGACTTCGGTTTAGGAAAGTCCACTACCATATGCGGTTGGTAGTTAAGAAGGACAAGCCAATAAATAATTGAACGTGTTCGGTACAAGCTACAGGAACATAGTTCAGGCAAATGCCGGGGCCCTCAATTGTCGTGTCGATCAACGTTAATGTGAGAAACCGATATTCTATTATATATGTCAAATATTTACATATGAAGTGGTAATTTGTATTAATTCTACTATTATTGAGTTAATATGTCAAATTTATGCAACAAATGTTCTTACAAAATTTTACAGTACCCGTATGTATCTACGAATAATTATTCATGATATTAAAAAGTAATCAGACTCAATCTGACGGGCCCTTATTGCTCACGGGCCCATGTGCACTCGCCCCCTTTGCCCCGCCTTCTCAGCGGCCCTGAGTATTAGTATTTAGTTCATAACAGTATCAGAAACAAGTAGTGCAGTCAGATCAAAATGATCAAAACTAAAGATGTTTGATATTAAACTGCTTGCATATTGTGAGAGTTACTCATCTTCACCAGAAAAACTACATCTGGATTCACATCTGTAACATGTGTAGTCGAGTTCTGGTAGAAATAATGGAATACTGGGTCATTGTACTATAAAAGATCAAGTAGATCTTTCTTTTTCTTCTGTGAAATAGGATTCGACCCATTTTAACTCACTGCTAATTTCGTAACACTCCAACGACTAAAATTCAGTTCATGGAAGACACCCATTTTCTCATAAGAATTTGTTGTTGATGGCTATTCTATAATTCATGTATTTTACACATCATACATATTCCACAAGAACTTATTTTCATTTACTTTTCTTGCCGCAAGTGATTGTTTTAAACTAGTTTGATTAATTAAAATGTGTCTCAGTGAAACGTACAGCAGAGTCCGTATAGGCCAGTTTCTGTCAGATGCTTTTCCAATTCACTGCAGGCTAAAGCAAGGAGATGTACTAACACCTTTACTTTTCAACTTCGCTCTATAATCTGCCATTAGGAAAGTTCAGGATAACAGAGAGGGATTGGATTCGAATGGGTTACATCAGCTGCTTGTCTATGAGAATGATGTGCATATGTTAAGGGAAAATCCACAAACGATAGGGAAAACACAGAAATTTTACTTGAAGCAAGTAAAGCGATAGGTTTGGAAGTAAATCTCGAAAAGACAAAGTACATGATTATGACTCGTGACCAGAATATTCTATGAAATGGAAATATAAAAATTGAAAATTTATCCTTTGAAGAGATGGAAAAATTCAAATATCTTGGAGCAACAGTAACAAATATAAATGACACTTGGGAGGAAATTAAACACAGAATAAATATGGGAAATGCCTGTTATTATTCGGTTCAGAAGCTTTTGTCATCTAGTTTGCTGTCAAAAAATCTGAAAGTTATAATTTATAAAACAGTTATATTACCGGTTGTTCTGTATGGTTGTGAAACTTGGACTCTCATTTTGAGAGAGGAACAGAGATTAAGGGTATTTGAAAATAAGGTTCTTAGGAAAATATTTGGGGCTAAGAGGGATGAAGTTACAGGAGCATGGAGAAAGTTACACAACACAGAACTGCACGCATTGTATTCTTCATTTGACATAATTATGAACATTAAATCCAGATGTTTGGGATGGGTAAATCCAGAAATGTATATAGAGTGTTAGTTGGGAGGCCAGAGGGAAAAATACCTTTGGGGAGGCCTAGACGTAGATGGGAGGATAATATTAAAATGGATTTGAGGGAGGTGGGTATGATGATAGAGACTGGATTAATCTTGCACAGGATAGGGGCAGATGGCGGGCTTATGTGAGGGTGGCAATGAACTTCCGGGTTTCTTAAAAGCCATAAGTAAGTGATAATTTTAAAACTATAGCAAAGACTAGAAAATCCATCTGTTGCATTGCAATGACTTGAAATAGATTGTTTTTGTAAAAGGAGCACGAACAAGTTGGTACACATCCCATGGTTGGAATACATCTGGGTTTGTGCATTTCTTCTTTTGTTGAATTAGTGAATAGTTGCATTCTAGATGTAAGTGGCCTGATATAAATTTGTGGTTTATCGTTTGTTACAAGTGTTCTAATTTTTGCATAACAGTAACGAACATTGTCACAATGTGATTATTTCTATTTTGACCACCATATGCTTCACTGGAAAAAATGAGTTTGAAGATAATTGAGGTACTTACAAAGAGAAGCTGTTATCTCTTTTGCACTCTTCCAGCTATTTCACCATGCCACATGTAACAAAAGTCTGCTTTAGTGTTACAATCATGTAGGATCAAATTGTATGTCCAGGGATGGTGTTTGTAGAAGTAAAAGTTTGTTGCTAAATTTGGAGTGGGAAGACAATGTTGTAAATCAAATGCAATTACTTTATAGGCTGAATTTTTGTTTTGTCATTTCCTTCTTTACATTCTACTCCTAATCTGTTTTTTTTTTTTCATACTTCTGATCATTCTGAAACACTTTCATTTTCAACCAGCAGACATAACATTTGGGATTTTTAAATGGACTAAAGGAATGAAAGAGTGTCTCATAAACAGATTCAATAATTGGTTGCCTATAATTTCACAATATAATCTCTACATTCTTGAAATATTTAACTGTGAGGAAGGGCAAAAATTTCTTTTCTGTAGGTACATGTCCTGGAGTTGTGGCTTTCGCATTTAGGGAAAGAAAAGTTGTGTTGTCTAGCTTTTCTTTGTTTTCATTGGGCAAAATTTTTACAGGAGGAGCTTTCTGTCTATTGTCTTAACTCAGTTTAGCCCTTAAGTAAAAAAGTGGACATTCCACTTTTTATACATTTAAAGATGCATGGGCCTTCTGATAGTTAAAGGAACATATCTATGAGGGAAAAAAATTGATCATATCCAGAATTAAGTATTTTTCTATCATATTTTATCATACTAATTGTATACTTCTAGGAGGTACGGACATTTTGTTAGTATTATAATGGGCCATATCCACCATCTTGTCGGCCTGGTTGGCGGAGTTGGTATAGTGCTGGTCTTCTATGGCGGAGGTTGCGAGTTCGATCCCAGGCCAGGTCGATGGCATTTAAGTGTGCTTAAATGCGGCAAGCTCATATCAGTGGTTTGTAGTATTATGAGAAAGGTTAGGTTTGGTTTGATTAGGTGTGTAGTATTATTACCACAGTCTAGTATATACAGTCACGAAGCTCAATACGTAGTAAATATGCAAACATTAGGTAGTTGCTCACCACTAGGATCGCTAATGTCGGCTCATTACAGGCAATGCAAAATAGTACCGGCACAGTCTATTGTTTCTAGCACCCTCAAAACTCAAGCTTCGTGACTGTATACAGTAGACTGTGTTGGCAACACTGAAACACATTAAAGCAATATGGCGGTATTCTTCGTTCACGCACGACGACTTTCGTATATAAGTAGAGCACATATTTAGGGCAGGGCAGGTGGGCTTACAGCTCTCCCAGTGATCACACCAATTTCTACTAATCAGTATTATAAATAAATTGCAAGGCATTTTAAAGGTATTTTTTATTTATTTATTAGTGGCTGGGACAGAAGAAAGATTAACCAATTATACACCAGGATTAATAATATAGGCTAAGGTATGATTATGACATTTGTCCACTTTTATTTATCTTCCATTGGCATACAATGACAGTCTATGTAAGGAATACCAGAGTACACACCACTAACTGCAGACATCATCTTCAAAATACGACCTGCCAAGTATAAACACTTCGCTTCATTTGCTGTATTTCCAGCTAAAAGATGAACTGAGTACTTCTTTTTAAGATCCCACATTGCATTGTAACTGACAGCCATCTCCTTCGGCTTAACGTCACTCCCATGCACGAAGCACATACGTCCTACGGTGAAGTCTATATCTAACTTCAAGATATCTTGTTCCAATTTATCGAGGCAGTTTCTGTTGCGTGTATCAATCCAGAATACTACAAAATCTACACGGATATTTGTATCTGATAATATAACATCTTCTACGCAATTAGCACAGTGAACTAGAATCTTATACATTTCTTGTTTCTTACTGTACTCAAATAATGCTGCCGACAGTTTTTCACAGATTATACTTGATCCGACCAATAACACAGATATACAATTACCATTATTGGCACCATTACTTTTCAATTTCGCCGCCATCTTATGCGCTTTGTTTTAGTTTTACACTTGATGAGACTCGGAAGGTTTTCGGTGTCGTCAGATTCGACATTTCAAAGTTCCCTCGAAATCTAACAAAATTTCCCTTGTTCAGTAAAAAATTTCCTGCATTCCATTTCTATACGAACATTAAATTTATATCGTCTGTATGTTAATAAAAAGAAGTGTTATTAGGGTATTCTGTTAGTCAAAGTATATTATTGTCGGAATGATCTTGTACAAGCTGTAGAATAGTTACTAAAGACATTAATCTTATCCCCTTATCCGCACAATTAATTGTTGCAGAGTAAGGTGAAATTAGTTCATAGGAAAAGTTTATTTTGAACGAATTTCCATATGGACCATATAATGTCTTTAATACGGACATTGGTAGTGTTTCATCCACCGAAAGTGGTTCTTAATTTTAATCTGTATTTTTTATAGATAGAATTGCTATGGTTAATTGAAGTGTCTGCTGCCTGCAACGAATTGATAAATATGACACAGAAACTCACTCTTATGAAAGATAATAGGACTTAATTTCTCAAGAAAATGTCATCTAACAAATTATTTTCCAATATAATGTCCCTCTTGTGAGTTCAGGACTTTACATAATATCGATATTATCCATATGACGTCTGCGAAGCTTGTATCATGGCCGACGTGGCAGTGATTGACGTTAGGAAATTACAGGACAAATTACTGGAATGGGAACAACCAGACAGACCTTTGGCACCCTTGAGTACTTCACAAAGAGATATTATACTTGACCTGTCAGCAGAAGCGAATACTAGGCCAATTCCTAGTGATGTAAGTATAACGAATATATTGGTTTATGCGTGTGTAGCAGAGATAACCTCAACATATTCGTTCAGTTTTTCATTCATTGTAAAGGTTGAGTAAAATTGAAGGACTAGAGATGTCTGAGTTCGTTTAATCTTCACGGCTGAGTTAGTCTGATTGCACTTTTCGAGTGAAGGTGAAAGTAACAGAATAGAATGTTGCAGAACATATTATGATTATTTACAGGAAATTTAATGAATTAATGCTATACAAGAGAAGCTGCGTCTGTGGCTAAAGTACTAGCGCGCTGAACTTCCATCCAGGTGGCCCATGTTCGTTTCCTGGCCAGGTGGTGATGGATTTGTGGTAGACAAAGATGTTGCGAGGTGTCTTTCTCGGAGTACTCCGTTTCCCTGTATCATTCCATTAACACTCCGCACCACCCTCTTACTTCATACATAATTAATCCGCAATAGTAAAAATTGGCCGGGGTGAAGCTTTGGTGGTAGTAGAGACGGGTTTTCGATGATGATATAGGAAGAGCTTTGGGCTCTGGGTCCCTGGGGCTTATCAAGCTACTAGTATTCGGATGGGACCTAGCTCTATCAGGAGTTTAGGCAGATAGCCCACCTGTTATCAGTAGGGAGCGGATTTTTATGTGCTAAAAATTTAAATATATTTATTTTTGATGTGGTAAAAAGTACGAAAATATTTGCTAAAAATAAAAAAAAAAATATCTTTTTTAAATATGACAAAAATACCTTACTTAGCGTGAAAAAAAAATGTTACAAGGTACTCACCAATCACATTTTAGTATCAGTTGCTAGTAGTTGTCCGAGAATGCAGTGAACAACAAAGGTCATCTCCAAATTCTCCATCACAAATGCATGCCCATTATCTCTGAACAACGACTTATACTGTGAAAACGATCTTTCCACATCACAGGACGTCAGACATGCATATTTAAAGAGAGGAATGTCACAAATACACACAGTCAATTTCACCTACAGGCACACCCTCCAATACTTGAGCAACTTTACACATTTTTTTTATATCCACTATTTTGCCGTGAATGCACACATGAAGCAGCGGCAGTGTGCTTGTTTCCAGAAAAATGTTGGGTTACCTGAGAGCTCTGATCTGCACTTACTGATTACCACATGGTTGGCAAAATAACACTTTTCTGTCGGTAGTAAAATGTTTTTAAATTCATCTACATATTGCTCAAGACGCGATCTTAAACTCGATTTGATTATAGGCATCTTAAGAGGCTAATATACACACGTCTTAACGTAAATAATGTTTCCAGCTACTGACTGACAATGTCGGAGAAAAGCTTTCTATAGCGACGCCACCACATCTTCACTACGCAGCTTATGCTTATGGCCCGATAATGGGGAATCACAACAAGATATAGGCATGAGCGAGAGGCGAGAGATTTGTTTAAATTAAATATGTTTATAACAGAGCTCTTATCCGTTGTGTTTCACAAACAAAGCGCAGAATGAAAATCATCTTCAGCAACAATAAACATTCCTAATTATGTGTTGCAAGATCTCTCCTTCTTGTCCATGTTAATTTATTCTCATATAATAACACTGATATGCTGCCTAGCAGTTCTCAGATACTATTACAAAAATGGATCATGGATATACACCACACAGCCCATAGAAACACGAAGTAACCAGAAATTCTTAAAAGACCCAAGAATTCGTAAAAAGATAACGTACTACTGAGTGATATAATTGATTTAGTTTTAAAATATTTAAAAGTTCTTGTAAAAAATTATTTAAGTAAAAAATCTCCAAGATTTATGTGTTTATAATAGATTTCCAGAAAATATGTAGGCCTATTTACATAATTTTTTTGTGAAATAAAATTCGGGTTTTAAACTTGAAACTTGATATTCGGAATTTTAAACTTTGTTAATTGCGTTTTATCACACACAAGAAAAATATTTAATTACATAGGAATCCGCTCCTTAGTTATCAGCATGGGTTTCATGATGCTGGTTTAGGAAGGGGTTGGGGCTCTGGGACTTTTAAGGCTACTGCTACTGGCTCTTTCAGGGGCTGAGGCACCTGTCAACATCGGATTCACGAATGCCACCTAGACTGCTTGTTGGGCTTGAGCAATCATCGCGTGTATAGGGTGCACAACGACCAAAGCGTGCCTAAGCATAAGGACCCGTTCTGATCCAGCCTCATAAAGCCCACCCAAGCCTACAAGAAGCTCCCCACAGTGTGCCTAGGGCTGCATTCCACATTTATGGAATATAAGTTAACACATTTGTTAAGTTTTTGGTGTTGATGTTCAGTTAACTGCCTGAAAACAGTCTGAAGCCCACAAGTGATACCAACAAGGCACCACTTGTGAGGCAAGTAGGCCAGGAGATAATGGGGTAGGGCACAGATGGGCATCGTGCCTCACTTGAGAATTTGTGCCTCACTGACTTTCACAGAGCTTATCGCTCTGAGTGACATCATCTTCACAGTCCCCGTTCCTCCCTCACGCAGCTCCTAGGCATTGGCAGGTTCTGTATCAATTTCATAAGCAATATCAGTAGTGGCATAATGACATTATCAAAGCAGTGTGTACGCATTAGAAAACGATTATTTCATGAGAAATGGGAGGAAGAGTTTTTTTTTCTGTTCAGAAGAGGAGAACATATGATGTATGTTATGCTCGAAAATCCTATTTGCATTAATAAATTAAATATACAACGACATTACTCCTTATGCCATAAAGAACATGCTGAATTAGAAGGTAAGACAAATTAAATGTTATATTTCGTACTATTCCGAAGAAAATTTATGGTCTTAACATTTGCATAGGCCTAGTATACTAAATACGACATTATACATTAAACACGCTGCATTAAAAGGTACGAGGAATTAAATGTTGTTTGTACGTATTATTTCCAAAAGAAATTTATAAAAAAAATATCAGATGTACGTAGAAAACGAAATATGATTTTCTGAAATTATTTTAGGTCGAGAACGTGCAAATCTATTAAGTAATCTTAAGAAACGCCAGAATATTCAAGAAAATAAACATAGACAACGTGATGGAATATTAATGGCTAGTTACGCAATTTCTCGCCTGTGATTTAAATTAATTCAGTGATGGAGAAATAGTAAAGAAGTTTATGATTAAAGCTGCCGAATTAATTTTCCAAATTGAATAAAAGTTTTGAGTCTCTCACGTTAACCAAGCGCTTTCCTAATAATTCGCCACTGACCACCTTAGCGATTACGATAAGGTGACGCAGGTCACAGCAGTTTATATTTCCCATCCTACTCTGCAGTCTCCTCTCCTAGTAAACAAACTATTTCAAATCGAGTGCCTCACGTAACCGAAAATTGTGCCCATGTATGGGGTAGGGTGACCAGTTCCTTTTCTCCCCATTGTATACATCGCCGATTGGCTACATATTACACTAATCAGATCTCAGATGTATACAAACAATTGTTTTTTCTCTGACACATATTATCAAGTGAGATGTAAGTTAGGCTATTACCTGATAATAGATATAGGCCTACATATCAGCCAGAATCTCAGTCAGAGGCAATTTGTTAAGTTAATGAAATTTGTTGAAATAAAAACACCGATTTGCCGAAAGGGCGCTAATAACAGAGTAGACTCATAGTAATGCCTAATGTTTTTATTGTGACACATTAGTGGACATATCAGTGACTTGATAGATGTGTCTTCTATGTACTTATGTGGTTTTGGTTTAATTAATACAGAAAAAATTCTGTTGACTTTTGTTCTTTGATCCAGGTTACAAATTCAAGAATTAATAACTTTCTTCATTACACTCAAATAAATTGTCCTAGACTAAAGGCTTTAGAAGCACTTTGGGTTTAGATTATTTTGTCTGGGGCGCATGCATTCTTTGTTGAGAATCAGTCGATAATATTCAGTATGAATTAAAGCAATAACTTTCTACCTTCATTGCATTCAGATATATTGCCCTTGAACCACAGACTTTAGAATTGCCTTCTGTTTTCGATTGTTTGGTCCAGGATGCATGCTTCTTTATTGAGGATCAGTCGACAATTTGCAGTATAAATTAAAGAAATAGCTTATTTTCGCTGCGTTCTAATACATTGCTTTAGACCAAAGAAAAAAGTAACAGAATTTTCTGTGTTACTTTGAGGCAAAACCGACATAAAGTAGATGGACATCAAATTTACCAATTGGTAATGCTTCAACATTAAGTTAACTATTTAAAATTGAGAGAGAATGTATTTGAATGTGTATGACTTGAGGCTTTCCCAGCGTTTGATGTAGAATAACTCTTCTCGGGTTCTCAGCCAGGTGTGTTGGAGATTAGCTTCCAACCTTTCGACGGCTAGCTCTGCCATCTTCTTCAGGGAATGAAGTGATGTTGGACCACGTCTAGCCATTATATATGCAAAAGTAGGGCTTCCCGCTGCGGGCCAATCAGGAGCTAGTTCCTAGTCCTGACCGCCAGGCGCATTCTGGTTGGTGGACACGGCAGCCAATCAGGAGCTACTTGCTGGTCCTGACTGTCTGCCTTGTGCTGGTGGTCTAAGCGTATTGATGGCAGGTTTCCATGCTGTACTCAGCTGTAGACCCCGTCTCTGTTGAAATTATTGCCATCTAGCTGGATTTCGATGGCTTCCTTGATAACTAAGTCCCAGTAACCTGATGTCTTGTCCAAGATGGTGGTGGTGCCGAAATCTACCTTGTGACCAGTTTCTAGGCTGTGTTGGGCTACTGCAGACTTATCGGGGTAGTATAGTCTTATGCTATGTTTATGTTCCTTGCAGCGTTCCATAATGGTGCCCAATGTAGCATTTCCCACACTCAAGGTATTCTGTAGACACCAGGTGTCCTAAGACCAAGGTCGTCCTTCACTGGTCTCAGCAAGTTCTGGATCTTTGTGGGCGGCTTATGGATGGTTTTAATCCCGTGTTTTCTTCGCATTCTGCTAATTTTGCCCGAGATGGGGCCGTAGAACGGGATATATGCCATGCCCTTCGTCTCCTCTTGTTCCTCGGCAGGTGGTTTGTCCGAAAAGGCCCTTCTGAGGGCCAAGCCGATTTCCCTGTTGCCGAAGTTGTTCTGTTGGAACATCTCACGTAGGTGACGGATCTCAGGAGGGAGACTCTCTTTGTCCGAAATCCCTCTCGCCCTGTGCAGAAGAGTCAAAGAGTATTTGAATGTATTTGGAAATTCTTCATTTTTCAATATATACTTTTGACACTTAGGGCGGAATTCATAGTCGACACTTATAAATGAGTGAACCCTTAAATGGTTACTTATACTCATTTCTAATTCATAGTTCTCCCTCATTCACATAATGAGTGATTACTTAAGTGAGCTGATCTGTACCCTTAAGTGACCACTCATTTTCAAAATGGATACTGAGAATGATTTTGAGGACTTTGTGGGGTTTGCTGAACGAAATGAGGAAAATATACGTGTTCCAAAGAGGTATATTAGAGACATGGAGTATAGAATTGCATATAACATGAAAAAAAAGATAAAACAGATACAAATGCAAGATACAAGTGTAATTACAAATTGAAAATGAAAAATGAAAAAAAAAAAAAAAACAAAACAAAACAAAACAAATAGATACTATCTAAATAAAAGACACATAGGCTGTAGATATAAATGAAAAATACCAAATAAAAATAAATTAAAAAGAGTTAAGTATAGATATCATAGCCAAAAATGTAAAATGTAGCTGTGATTGGCAAATTACAGAGTAAGTATAACACCATGTTAATAAATTCAGTATACAGTATTATATAGTAGGCCTAGTAGGCTTAATTAATTTATTTAAGAAATTCACTACTACACAACATGTGTTCCAATTAATATGGTATCTGATTATAACTATAACTAACATGCAACTAGAATTTAACATATCATGAAACTATTGCTGTATATAACTTATTCAGTACAATAATATTGATAACTCGTTGTTATAGCAACTCCACATGCAGAGCTGCTTTCGATTAGTTCAGCTTTTGTTATGACGTCATGTCCGGCAGCTGTAAGTGAGCACTCATTACGTGAAAATAAGTGTTGTCTATGAATTCGGCACTGACTTAAGGTTTCTCTTATTATAAGCAAGCACTTATTACTTAAGGGTTCACTCATTTTATAAGTGACGACTATGAATTCCACCCCTAAAATCACTAATTGACTTTTCAACTTCTTCACTGTGTTAATATTTAGGAATTTACCTGGCGACTAGTTTCGAAGTGTTGTTCTTCATTATCCATAGACTAGTGGAGATCCCGCGCTATCTTCTGGTTTCCTGTTGTGGAGGAGTGTGTTCATGATTGTGTCGAAAAGGGTGTGTGTTTTGAAATTGAGTTGAGTGTTCAGGATGTGTTGTGGGTGTTTTTGTATGTTTATAAATTTCATATTTTTCTAATGTGGTTCAGGATGTGATGTGGGCGACACATCCTCCTCAAAGGTCTTTTTCCCTCCGGCCTCTCAACTAACACTCTATATGCATTTCTGGATTCGCCCATACGTGCTACATGCCCTGCCCATCTCAAACGTCTGGATTTAATGTTCCTAATTATGTCAGGTGAAGAATACAATGCGTGCAGTTCTACATTGTGTAACTTTCTCCATTCTGCTGTAACTTCATCCCTCTTAGTCCCGAATATACTTAGCTTAAAATTTCAAAATGAAAAACTGAGCTATAAAATAAAATTTTGTAAGTACACCACAGGGTACCAATTTTTTCTTTTGTACCACTGAGTCATCAAACCACAACAACCACCAAACACCACTTTTACGTGATGAAATGTTTTGATTGTTGTGTAGTCTAAGTAAGAAATGGTAAATCCAAACTAATCAGTGTTTTAATTATGCTGTCTAAATATTTAGGGAAGCGAAATTCTGATGATGAGGAATCTCCATTTAAAAACAACATTTGCAGAATATGAGCAGTCCCAACCTTTCTGATATTTATGTTACTGCTCAGTTCATGTTTGATTCTTTAAAATGAAGGACACTTGTTTTTAATTGTTAGGGAATCTAGTATGTTTGAATCTCATGGAGTGTTTTACTCATTCATTCATTCATTTATTTTATTCCATAGATCTTACATGAGCAATGAAGCTTTAAGATGTGGAACATGTCAACATTTTACAATATTACAATTACAATTTTTACAAATTTTTATAGTTTTACAATTTAGTAATTTTCTACAATTTTTACAATTTTGTACAATTTTTTTACATTTTTTTTACATTTTGGCGAGATGTAGTGAGATGAGATGAGGTCCGAGGATTCGCCAAAATTTTACCCGGCATTTGCCTTTTCGGTGGGGGAAACCTCGGAAAAACCCAACCAGGTAATCAAATCAAAGGGGGTAATCAAATCAAAGGGGTTGATGCCATAGACCATTCGGCTTCAGTCCCAGGGCTGGGGAAAACCTCCGAAGAAACCAAAGTCCAAAGGGGGATCCAACCCAAGCCCGAACGCAGCTCCGGATCAGCAGCCCTGCGAGTCTGCCGACTGAGCTACATCGATGGCTCTACTAAAAGTATACAATACATAGCCAATCAGATTATTAAATTTACAAACGCAAACGATCATTCATAAGTTGAGCTATATTATAATACAAAACAATTTAATTAAATTTAAGGCATAAACAATTCAACCAGTTGTGATATACAGAAATTGATAATACATATCATGCAAACTACTTCAAATTACAAACACAAACAATTTATCAGTAGAGCTATATAGATTACTATTCAATTTAAAGCATATACAATTCATCGGCCAAAACTATACAAATATATACAATACAAAGTAGCATATTTTCATTAAGCTATACATTTTTGTGCAATTAATATCAAGTAGATTAATTCAATTTATAATCATAAACAATTCATCAGTTGAGCTATACATATTACCATTCAATTTACAGTAGGTCTATATACAATTCATCAGTAGAGCTACACAGACTAGTAATCATTTTAAGAACATATACAATTCATCAGCCAAACTATACAAACATATACAATCAAATTAGTTCAATTTACAAACTTATTTTCGTTAAGCTATACAATTCATATGAAGTAGATTAATTCAATTTATAAGCTTAAACAATTCATCAGTTGACCTATACAGTATACTATTCAATTTACAGTACATACAATTCATCAGTTATGCTAAACAAAAAATACAATACATAGTAAACAGATTAAGTCAATATAAAAACATATTTTAGTTGAGCTATATAAAATTGTACATGTCATTTAAGTAGAATAATTCAATTCACTTTGTTCTTACATTACAGCTGCCTCTGGGTGATGAAGATGACCTAGTGTCGACATCTCAATTCAATAAAGACAGTGATAAAGTTTGTCAAGATCTTGCACAAAGCTTTCTTAAGTTAGAACTTGGTAAAGTTAAAATTGAAACCACTCAGCAGGTACGTTTACACATTTTTTTGGTATTTATGAATACATGACTGCAGTGTTATTTATAGTAGTGTAAGAAATTTAAATTATGTTTTATTTAACGATGTTCGCAACTGCCGAAATATCAGCATTGCCAATGTGCCGGAATTTTGTTCCGCATGAGTTCTTCTACATGTCAATAAATCTAGTGACATGAGCCTGTCCCATTTAATCACACTTAAATGCCATCGATCTGGGCTGGGATCGAACCCGCAACCTCGGGCACAGAAGGCCAGCACTATACCACCTGCGCCACCCAGGGAGTATCGTAAGATTTTAGGATCTTTACTCCATGTTATAGCTGTAGAGGCTTCCAATGTTTCGGAGCAATGTATCAGCTCCATTATCAGAGGAAGAAGGAACCTATCTGTTGTATCCATTACTAAGAGCTACTCTCCAGGAATGGACGTTAAGTGCAGTTAGTTACCCCATCCCTTGCCTATCTGAAATCATACCCATACTTATAACCTGTTGCAGAATTACTGCTGGTGTCCAGTAGGCGAACGAAAGCATGAACATTTTCTCATAAACGGATCTTATTGCATGATACAGTGGAAGTATCATGTAACACTGGATCAGTGGCGGCTGCTCCCTACATGCTAACGTGTTGTAGCATGCCATAAAATTATCGCCAAAATAATATTGTTAAAAAACCCACATAATACAAATTCTACTTATAATAGTCCACTATTTTCGATAATTTTGTGCTATAGACTCAATGGAATCCATCCTTACTCTATGTGCTAATTCCCAATTTAGCCCGGCTAGCAGTGTCTGCTCATGCACAGAACAGCACTTCACCTCGCCCCTCCTTGATATTTTGTTCTGCTTTTTCACACAACACCGTGCTCACTATTGTGCAGCCCGGTACGTTCTTCTTCACTTTGTTTTGGTGAAACTTTCTCTCTTCCTTTCTATATTCTTTGGTTCATAGCAGTCGACAGAACAGTGCTGCCTAGACACCGCTAAAGATATAACTTTGAAATAAAGAAAATACGTTTTATATATGTAGCTTATTTTTGCTTTTTGTGTTTTTCATAAATATAAACATATTTAAATACATTTTTGAACGTTTGTGTAAACAGGGTTACTTTTATATAATCTCAGCAGATAGTTTTGACAATTTCATTTTTGTTTTGGTTTTCCGATAAGCTCACTATCATGTAATAAGTTATGTTGCTTATCTTATGTTGCAATTGTGAATTTTACATTTATTGATTTTTCACATTAACGTTTTCAGTACGTTGGTGTACCATCTTCAGATGTGTATACATGATACTGGTTAAGAACCAAGCCAATAGGCATATGTATTGTGGATTTAAGTGATCTGTGTTTGTGTGCTTAATGTACATTATCCATGATGTATTACAGTGATTTACATAATAACCTTACAACACTTAATATGCTATTAGATAGTAACAAACTTTTAAATTTAAAACTAATTTGTTTAAAATCAGTGTTTAAAACAAATATTTAAAACCAATATTTAAAAACACATTGGTCGTTGCTACTGCGTCGTGTCCTTGATTACATGATATTGTTGGATGTTATGATGTTTAATACGGCAACGAGTTTTTGAATTTCACTATGTTTGTTTCACTTTTTAGTTTCACTGTATATTGATTTAATCTATAAAACCTTATCTGATACGTCTTGTCACTTCATGTTCGTATTTTGCACACGCTAATATTGGAACTACATGTGATGGATCGTTGTATGAAGTACGAACATGAAGTGACAAGACGTATCAGATAAGGTTTTATAGATTAAATCAATATACAGTGAAACTAAAAAGTGAAACAAACATAGTGAAATTCAAAAACTCGTTGCCCTATTAAACATCATAACATCCAACAATATCATGTAATCAAGGACACGACGCAGTAGCAACGACCAATGTGTTTTTAAATATTGGTTTTAAATATTTGTTTTAAAAACTGATTTTAAACAAATTAGTTTAATGTTTCATGACTTAATTTAATTAACTATTAGTTGAAACTTACTTTTTTTTTTTTACAAGTAAAAACTTTATTTTCTATAACACTGAAACGGAAAGTCATGAAATTTCTAAATAAACACGAATATTAGTGTAATATTTGTATTACAGAAGTTGTTTCTGCCGCTCTGTTATGACTCGTACACCCGCAGAGTTGCTCAGGATGGTTTGACCTTGGCTGGGTCTGCCTTCTTCTTGGAGCTCTTCGCTCTCGTCTTGAAGATCCCAGGGTCGAGGTGGTTATACGGCATGTCACACCAGTCCACGCTCTGTGTGAGTGGGTTATTCACATCAGATTGGAGCAGATGCGGTGCGATCAACACGAACATTTGCTCAGCCCACGGTGTTAGGTCCATGGGCGTGAATTTGAACTGCCACTGGGGCAGACCCTGGTGAACCAGCATCATGCGGAAGTACTGCGTGAAGTCTGCAGCCAGGTAGTGCCACTCGAAACTTCTGTCCAGCAGCTAGATCTTGGGGTCCTCTCGTTTTAGATCGGATTCGCACTCGCTCTTGTCCATGTACACCAGACACACCTTTCCGATGCCTTGGCAAGCGTCCAGTTCGAAGATCTTGCACTTGACGCCGAAGTTGGGGCGCTGCCTGGGGTCGTCCTGCTCGCTGCAGATCTCGATGTCCAGCAGCGTGGGGCATTCAGCATCGCCCATGCTCTTGGCGCCGGTCAGCCGTCGTAACTCAGACATAGAGTTGATCTTCATGTTGCCGATGGGGAGCACCTCGCCTTGTGGATATTCTCGACCATGGCTTCATTAAAGATCGGACATCCTCTCTATCTATCTAATAGCATATTAAGTGTTGTAAGGTTATTATGTAATCACTGTAATACATCATGGATAATGTACATTAAGCACACAAACACAGATCACTTAAATCCACAATACATATGCCTATTGGCTTGGTTCTTAACCAGTATCATGTATACACATCTGAAGACCAACGTACCGAAAATGTTAATGTGAAAAATAAAAAAATGTAAAATTCACAATTGCAACATAAGATAAGCATAGATGGTCAAATCGAAATTTATTACAAGATAATTTTGAGTTTATTATCTACGTGTTACGGGGTCTATGTTGGTATGCCTTTTCGCGGGAGTCCGTTAAAATAGGGATTATTTTCCACTTTCAAAACAGTGTGTGCAGGTTTATGGCATTCATTATCTTTTATACTGCGGTCATTTTAAATGTATATTCTGCTGTGTGTCGGTCTATATTTTGTGCCTAGTGTAATTCAAATAATGTAACATAAGTTTAATATGTATGTTAATCCAGAGACAGGTTTTAATATTGGGATTATAAATAGTTTCAAAAATATACTGTAGTTATATCATGATGAACTCCATTGATTCATTACTCAATACTGCTTTCTCCGAGCAGCCATAGAAGATTAAATTAGAATTAAAAATCTAGGGCGGCCGACACCAATTTTGTGCAGAAAGTAAAGGATGGTAAAAACTATGTGTACACTAGGAAATGTAACAGAAGAGTTTATGACAACAGTGACTGGATATCTGGATGCGAAATACGAAATGCTCTGTTCTGCTTCCCTTGTCTTGTATTCAGTAGCGGTGATTCATGTCTACGAAAGGTGTCAGAGGTCTTGGTCTCTGAATGAATATATGAAGAAACATTCACACAGCAAGAAACATGAACTCGTTTGATCTTTGTACACTTGGCACCGCAAATATTGCAGCACAGCCAATAGAGCTTATCAAGAATCAGCTCAGAAACATAATGAGAAAGTCGAAAAAATCGATATATTTTATCAAAAATAATTGATTGTATTAAATTTTGTGGGAAATTTGAACTAGCGCTACGTGGCCACAATGAGACGGAAACGTCAGATAATCTCGGTGTGTTCATAGGTCTTACTAATCTGATAAGCAGCGTGGACAGTGTAGTGAGAGAATACATTGAAAATAACAAAGTGTTTAAAGGCAATTCTAAGTCGATTCAAAATGTCGACGGATGCATTTCACCTTAAGAAATTAGGAGATTCTAGAAATATTTTTAGGACGCTATTATTTTCAGGTACTAGCCGCCACTGCACTGGATGAAAACAATAAATTACTGGCATTCAGTTGTGTTCACCATGTTCTGTAGTGCAGTTGTTGTTTAGTCAGCTGTCCGAAGACAGATCTGAATCTCATAAGTGATACCAACAATATGGCACCACTTATGGGGTAACCAGGCGCGATAATGGGGTAGGATGGTTGGTTCTTTTTCTCTTCCATTGCATACATCGCTGACTAGCTACATATTATACTAATTAGACTTCAGATGTAGAGAAACAATTGTTCTTCCCCTGATACATATCATCAAGTGAAATGTACTGCCTGATAATACATATCAGCCAGAAACACAATCAAAGATCTATAGTGCAGTAACGTCATGGAAACTTCGAAGAACAAATTGCTACATAAAGGTATAGGCCTACATTCTGAAGATATGACTGTGATATAGAAGGCACTACAATTCTGTAAAGAAGAAAAGAAGAAAGGTGTTATTCTTTGGAACAGAGCTGTAGAAAGAGCTCCAAAGTGTAAAAAGTGTGGGGGGAAAAGAGAAAAATCGTTCGGAATATATTCAGAGAATTTGAAAAGGCAGAAAATAGTGGAGGAAAAAAGCTGTGGAGGCCAGGAAAATGTTGGCCATGAGAGATTTCAACGTAGCTAAAACGTCTTATTGTTGTTAAGGAAAAGATAAAGTTTCAAGGGAAGAAACACACCCTATGGCGTTTAATCAAAAGTAAGGCATTTAAATTTTAAAAAATGTGAAAATAGAGGACATATTTGAATGGATCATCCTGATATTGTTCCAAGATGGGCAGCCTATGTACCTAAGGTCACTTAGAAAGAACAACAGTCCTAGAAAATTAGTGTACACCAACAAAACATGGGTGCACACCCATTATGCCAGTCTTTCTCAAGTGGGAGTATTGGAAATGAAGAGAGTGCACTGGACTCGCTAGTGCACGGGAGTGCTGCTTCTCTCCAACTAGGGGTGGAGTTCATAGTCGTCACTTATAAATGAGTGAACCCTTAAGTAGTTACTGCGTAGGTAATGTTTCTTTTGAGTATATTTTGTGTTTTCTATCCCAAATACATGAACAGTTTTCTATTTTAAGTTTAATGTACTGTAAACAGCATAAAATACAGGGACGAAGCTGAAGGGTAATCTGTGAGCCTTAGAATACCCATTGGATTTTCAAGAAATAAGGGCATTTACGTTTTCCTGTTTTCATTGGTATAGTTAAATGAAATCTCTATCTAGTTTTCGGTCTATTTATGGAAGGATTGATGCCAGCTCCTCGGCACGGAACCAGCACGTAACTGCATTGTGGCTACTCGCTGAATGACACTGCTCCAAACCAGGCTCACTGCAGCAGATAGAGAAAGCATATGCGCATGCGCCAAGCGGAGTGCTTGCATATGTCACTAATGCTAGACAGCTCTGTGAAGAGCCTAGACTCTGAACGTGTCATTCAGTGTTACCAACCTCAATACTAGCGAGTCTGCTACAAAGTCCCGAAATTCAGCTACAAATACCGAAATGAAGTCATACACATACAGAGAGTAATAAACAGAATCCACGACCTATGCTATAGTTACAATGTTGGAAAGCGGATGTGTTGGAAATGTCATTCATTAATTTAGGGCCAGTTCATTTTTGTTGCATTGGCGACTCCCAATAAAGACAATGAAGACTGTTAAACAATGGGTGCTATTCACATAACAGGAAAAGAAAACTGAAAATAATAAAGTTTCCCTTGCCATAAATAGTGGTCGCAGTGTCTGGAATTCAGCCCACCTTAAATTTTCTGTTATGTTTTCGTAATTTTTTTGAGAAAGCGAGAAACTTCTTATAGCTATTAGAGTGTGAGAAAATAAAATTTGATAGAAGAACGTGTTTACACATAAAATTGAGTATTCACAAATGGTCATTCAATCGAATCTCATTTGGCTACATTTTTCCATTCGACTACGTAGCTAAAAGCTACGTTTAGCCGAATTCGTCCATGGTTGGCAACGTTGCAGTCTGTCAGTGTGTGAGAAATTATAGGGCAGTATTAATTTTTCATTGGTCTGTTTCCGTAAAGTGCAGATGTGTTCATTATTATCATGTATCGACCATTATCCACTTACGTTTTTTATTCAAATAGTCACCTGTGGTTGCGGTATTTCGGTACTACGAATACACTTACAGTATAGAATTCGTATTAGATTAACTATTAAAACGAATGTGAAATTGAAAATATATTTAACGGTTGGTAAAGAATACTACGTGAAAACGAACTTTTTCTAATGACACATTTCGACGCAGGAGCATGATTGTATTGGTTAGCAGCAGCGTCTTTAAATAATGACGCGGTGAAGTGAAACGAGAGCGGTATTCCAGTGCATGTTTGTGAGTTTGAAAACATGGATCACAAACGTTTATTCTGACCAAACAAAGCATTTGCCTGCAGGTTTGTTGCTGAAATATTTTTTGAACAATGGCCTATCTATCAAGAAACAGTGCGGCTCATAAGACTGATTCTCACCTTCCCTGTATCTACTGCGTCTAGTGAACGAAGTATGAGTGCACTGAAGAGAGTTAAGACATTTTTAAGGAACTCCATATCAGATTCTAGACTGAGTAATTCGAGTACTCTGGCTATTGAGAAGGGTTTGTTGAACAGTCTTTTCAGGGATGATATCTTCAAAGAACGCATCATCGACATCTTTGCAGAGCAAAAAACACCCCGACTGGAGTTTATCTGCAAAAAAATATAAGGAATGAACTTTAGAATACTCAGTTGCATGAATGTAGCTTCCCACTGATAAAATATTGTATTATTACAATATTTGTTTGTTTTTTCCCCCTTTCATAAGCGATTTGTTTTTTTTTTTTTTCAATATGCCTCTTCAGTCACATTTTTATATGAAAGAGGAAACTTTTGCAGTCATGAAGGTTTCCTGCCATTGTAAAGGAGAATTATTAATTGATGAACTAGTGGACTTACTCGTGTTAAATATGTAATATTTGTCTGGCTTACAGCTGTTTCACTGCTTCACGCACCATCATCAGAGCCTACTAGATCGCGGCGTCATCTCGAACTTCTCTGCCTGTTAGGAGGGTGTGTTTTATTGTTGGAAGGTGTTGAGGTGTGGAGTCAAATAGTGTGTGTGTGTACTGAAATTGATCTGTGTGTTGAGGATTTGATCGGGGTGTGTTTTAGTGTGTTTGTATATTTCGTATTGTTCTAGTGTGTTGAGTTTTTGGTTCTTGGGTTGTGTGTGTAGGATTTCCATGTTTCGTATTTATGTTATTGTATGTATGGTTAGTATTGGTTATGTGATCGGCGTATGTAGATGTATTGTGTCCTCTGGTTATAGCTTTAATGTGTTCTTTGTAGCGTGTTTGGAATGATCTGCCTGTCTGTCCTATGTACATCTACATACGCCGATCACATAACCAATACTAACCATACATACAATAACCAATACATCTACATACGCCGATCACATAACCAATACTAACCATACATACAGTAACATAAATACGGACATGGAAATCCTACACACACAACCCAAAAACTCAACACACTAGAACAATACAAAATATACAAACACACTAAAACACACCCTGATCAAATTCTCAACACACAGATCAATTTCAGTACACACATACTATTCGACTCCACACTTCAACACCTTCCAACAATAAAACACACCTCCTAACAGGCAGAGAAGTTCGAGATGACGCCGCGATCTAGTAGGCTCTGATGATGGTGCGTGAAGCACTGAAACAGCCGTAAGCCGGACGAATATTACATATTTAACACGAGTAAGTCCACTAGTTCATCAATTAATTATATTCAAGTGTTAAAAGTAGTGTACGCAAGATTCAAAATGGAGAATTATTATATAATATTATAATGTTCATAAGAATCAGTAACATTCGTATAACACAGTTCTTTTTATTTCTTTAATTGATAGAAGTCAGTTAATTTATAACAATACTTTTTTTTTCAGGATATGAATGCCAGTGACACTCCTGTTAAGTCCTGTATTATGTCAATTTACTCGTGAAGCATTAGGAAAAAATGCAGTATTGCCATCAATGCAATAAACACATGAAGTATTACAGTCAAGTTTTTTATTTTCCAATATTAAGAAGTACTCAGATGCAATTAGAATTATTAACATACTAACTTAAAGAAATGTAATTTTTAAATGTCATGAATTCATTTTATTGCGAAATTTGTGTTTAATTAGTCAATTCAGTGATGAAGTTTTCGTGCCATTGGAAAGTAGAATTATAATATAAAGTTCATAAGAATATTTAATTTTGTGTTTTTGGTACTAATTAAACTTATTCTAATTCAAAGAAAATTAGTTCTTAAAACTATTATTGAAGTTATTTTAAACGAATACAGCTATGGATGTGCCACGATTTATTAATTGTCGAAAGAAACTGTTTGCAATATTGTAACAATCACAAAATTATTTTGAAATCATAGGTTTCACTTGAATTTGAAATTAGCAGCATAGGCTATTGTCCGTCATAGTAAACATGACTGTGGTTTCTCGAGAGATATTTTGGTAAATATAACCAATTAAACATTTTTTTTTGGCAGTTTTTGTCATGGTATTCGAAAGTAGAAGATGAACTACTTCAAGCAGATGATGTTCGGTTCACTGATTACTGGCGTCAGTTGGCTGACAGAAGAGACGAATGTGCAGATCTCCTCTCACAAGTAAGTTACAAGAGTTTTCATTGTTTTCAATGATTCACTTAATCTTTATGTTATATTATTAGTATCTGAAAAATGGACAAGTTTAAGAAGAAGTCATTATGTTGTCAGAAGCCTGATTTTTTTTTTTATGAAGTTCATGGTATTTTTATTCACATTTATATTCAATTATAGGCATTTGTTTAACTCCATATGTAGATGAAATTATTGGGGATCATCAGTGTGGTTTCAGGTGTAATAGATAACTATTGACCAGATATTTTGTATTCGACAAATAATGGAGAAAAAATGGGAGTATAAGGGTACAGTACATCAGTTCTTCATAGATTTCAAAAATGCATTTGACTCGGTTAAGAGAGAAGTTTTATATGATATTCTTATTGAATTTGGTATTCCCAAGAAACTAGTTCGATTAATTAAAATGTGTCTCAGTGAAACGTACAGCAGAGTTCGTATAGGTCAGTTTCTATCTGATGCTTTTCCAATTCACTGTGGGTTAAAGCAAGGAGATGCACTACCACCTGTACTTTTTAACTTTGCTCTAGAATATGCCATTAGGAAAGTCCAGGATAACAGAGAGGGTTTGGAACTGAACGGGTTACATCAGCTGCTTGTCTATGCGGATGACGTGAATATGTTAGGAGAAAATCCACAAACGATTAGGTAAAACACGGGAATTTTACTTGAAGCAAGTAAAGAGATAGGTTTGGAAGTAAATGCCGAAAAGACAAAGTATATGATTATGTCTCGTGACGAGAATATTGTACGAAATGGAAATATAAAAATTGGAAATTTATCTTTTGAAGAGGTGGGGAAGTTCAAATATCTTGGAGCAACAGTAACAAATATAAATGATACTCGGGAGGAAATTAAACACAGAATAAATATGGGAAATGCCTGCTATTATTATTCGGTTGAGAAGCTTTTATCATCTAGTCTGCTGTCAAAAAATCTGAAAGTTAGAATTTATAAAACAGTTATATTACCTGTTGTTCTGTATGGTTGTGAAACTTGGACTCTCACTTTGAGAAAGGAACATAAGTTAAGGGTGTTTGAGAATAAGGTACTTAGGAAAATATTTGAGGCTAAGAGGGATGAAGTTACAGGAGAATGGAGGAAGTTACAAACGCAGAACTGCATACATTGTATTCTTCACCTGACATAATTAGGAACATTAAATCCAGACGTTTGAGATGGGCAGGGCATGTAGCATGTATGGGCGAATCCAGAAATGCATATAGAGTGTTAGTTGGGAGGCCGGAGGGAAAAAGACCTTTAGGGAGGTGGAGACGTAGATGGGAAGATAATATTAAAATGGATTTGAGGGAGGTGGGATATGATGATAGAGAATGGATTAATCTTGCTCAGGATAGGGACCTATTGCGGACTTACATGAGGGCGGCAATGAACCTCTGGGTTCCTTAAACGCCAGTAAGTAAGTAAGTAAGTATAGGCATTTGTGTTATATTTAGTATGGAAGCTGGAAAACAGAACTGGTGCTGGAAAAGGAATGTTTGCATGTATTAATGACGTGAGTTTGTCGATTCATAATAAATTTCTCCTGCACCTACACTACACACAGTGTTCATGAAGCAACTGGAAGGAATGGCAGAAGGCTGTCTCTCAAAATCTGTCTTGTTCTCGATTATGCTCTTTACATGTCATCCAAACAACAGGCTTTCAGTTGTGTTTTGTGTTTCGGGAACAAAAAGAAGTCGCACAATGTAAGTCTGGTGAGTATAATGAAAGCTACAGCACAGAGACTTTTGTGCTGGCCAGGAACTTCCTAACACGAAGAACTTTATGACTTGGTGCATTGACATGTAACAGAGACCTGGACACGAACTCTTTGTGTACAATTTTCTTCTTAGTGAGCATTCTTGGCGTGGTGAGAGTTTGCAGACTTCCAAACAACACTTTGTTTTAGGCCATAGTGGAAATATCATGTCTCACCACTGTATCAGTCCAATTCAGAAAGTTTGGTTATTTTCATTGTCATCTGTGAGTTAACTGCAATGTTCAACTTAGAGCTGCTGTCAATTGTCTGTTAAAGGATGTGAAACAAACTGCTCATGGATCTTAAACTTCAAATCTTGAGTTATTATTTCTCGAATGAGTTCCCTATTAACACGCAGATCTTCTGAAAGCATCCGAAGCAATGCATTTTGGTCATTATTGATTACACCGTTCTGCATTTCAAAACTTATTTTCTGTTGTTTTCAATCTGATCGATGATTCTAAACGGATTTTTTGTGCTGAATTTGAAAATAACCTCCATTTTTCCCCACCACATCAGGTTTTCAGACAATTCATGAATAACTAGAAATGAAATTATTGCTTTATGAAATGTCATAAAAATTATTTTTAACAAGATTTTTGTGAGAAAAACTAGACCACAATTTGCTATTTGCCACTAATTTATCATTAATTAATATTAATTAATAATTATAAACACCTTCATTAACCTTACCTCAATATTGCACTTCAAATTTTCTCCTCTTTGACCTCCTCGCATGTTGTTCAGAGCAGTCCCTTTTTAACATCCAACAATAGTCCGCAATGTTTCCATTATGAAGCAAAACACCTTTAAGACTTTTCTGAGAAGAATCTATGAAGAACCTCCACTCTTTGGAATTATAGTTTATGTTATAGAATTTTAAGATGGCACTGATGTCTTGGCAATACACTAAATTTTCTTCTTCAGCAAAAAAGGGACAAGTTCCTTCTCACGAAGCCTGTACCATGAAAAATATGTACCTTGAGCCAATACTTTCTTTTCTTTTAACCTAGAACCTAATAGTTCTGCTGATTCTTTAGGCAAATTTAAATCCCTCGCTAAATCATTAAGCTCACTTTGATTAAAACATCTATCATCACCAGTATTGTCTGGTTCATAAGTATGATCCTCTGGAGATTCAGTTTCAGTGCTGCTGGATGCAGATGACAGTTTATCTGATTCAGGGGGTAGCGGAACGGGAATATCAGGACCATGAGGTACGGCCCAAATGGTAGAGGGAATGTTAGGATATAGAATCTCTTTCTTGTTTTTAGCACTATATCCAGCTACCTTAACTGTACAAAAATAATAATCGTATCTATGATTTGTAGATTCCCTCCAAATCATAGGAATACTAAACGGCAATGACTTCCTTTTTCCATTTTTCCAACTCCTCATCTCTTCAACATAACTACGACATATTTTGTGGGGCACTAGGATTTGTCCTGGTCTCCTAACTTAATGCAACCATGTTTCGACATTTCTATGAAACAACAGAGACCAAGGAAAACAGCAGTTGCAGCCTTCAGACTGTTGACAAATCATGACTGTCTGGCAAGTCATCTCTACAGAATAGGTATCTCAGCTTCACCCATATGTGTCCTGTGTAACGATCCAGCAGAAATGAATGAAGACCACTTGAAGACCTGTGAAGCATTAAGATCAGAAGAAACTACAGTTCAAAAGTATTAGAAAGCACGACTGCTAATGGCTTCATTGCCAAATGCAAGGCACTAGACAACAACAACAACATTATCATGTTATACTCTCGAGAAAAATGAGAACTTACACACTTCACTTTTACACGACAACCAACAACACAAAACTGAACCTCTAATTTTAAAACAACTTTTAAAAGGGGATAGGTTTATTATTTCAGTAAGGAAATCTGTAGCCTCATAAGCTGGATTGGACTTCCATAAATAAATATATATACAGGGACCCTATGTCATTTCTCTAAGTCATTGTTAGTTTTAATAGCAATCTCTAAGAGTAAATATTTTCTTCATAATTTTTTATGATCTGAGACACTAAACATTTCAACTTCCTGTTTATAGATAACATTGTGTGCAGACAGATAAAAATCGCCAAGAATATACAACGGATGTCTTAACCTCGGTTCATTTTAAGGGGGAGGATACAATTTTGTACATCCCCCAAGGGCAGATGTAGTCAGTAGATTTCAATAAATATCAAATACAAACATAATAAAATATATTATGTCACATTTTAAGTAATACATTTTAAATTATAAGCTGTAGTGCCTTTTTAACAAAGGACAAGCACACTGTAATATTACTATATTACGAAAAATATTGAAAACATAAAATTTTGAATTGTAAAAAATTCTGACGTGGTACGCGAAAACGGATTTCATTTTTGCAATCAGTTTGAAATTGTGATTCAGAAACGCTCATTTATTTCAAAACAACAAAATCCATGCAGAATGGTGTTATTTTCGCAGCTTTTTAATCAACTCTGTGTTCGAATAAGTTTTAATGGGCCATTGATTCTCTTCTATGATGAAAATGGTTTTGCCACTTAAAGATAGGTCCTTGTAAGAGAAATACAGTTACCTCCAACTAGTTGTTCCATCATTCGAAACATTTTCATTGCACATTGTCCAGCCGAACACAAAGTGTGATATGTGCTCCTTGTTCCATCCATGCTTTGTGACACAAAAGAAATGTGTGATTCAGCTCTCACTACATTTACAAATGGCAATAATGTATGACTTTCAATGTAGTACTTTACATTCATATTCACTTCTGGTGGAAGGAGTTCATACCTTTTAGAATCAGTATTATTTTTCCACTTATTGCAATGTGAAGAATAGAATACAGATGTCCATGCTTATTTATATTTACAGAGACAAAGACCCAAAAGTAGCAAATATAAAATTGATGCATTACATTTTTTAATTTCAGTTTTTGTAGTTAATGTCTATGACGTCATTATACTATTCTAGCATGATTAGGACAATTTATTCATGCAAACACAATTAAATATGACTGTACTGAGACTCTGCATGTGTTAGAATAGCAAAAGTATCTTACAGTCAGAGTAGATAGCAATATTGAGAGTGGATGCAATAAAGAAATATGTTGCAATGTATTGAGATTGAATAGTGTTTGCACTTTAGTCAGTGGATCGGTAAGTGAGTGAGTCAGTTAGTTGTTAATTCTTGCGCAATTGGAGTTCATCCATTTTCCTTTAGGCATCCCAGTAGTAAGTCCCACTCAGTAGCTTCTTGATCTAAGACATCATGCCAGGACTCACATTATGGAATTCACACTACAGTAAAACCTCGATAAGATGTGCCCGCTTATTACGCTATCCCATGTAATACGCTTTTTTTGTCCAGTCCCTGCACATTTCATATATAACACCTTTATAAAATACCCCATTTGTTGTGCTCAAGTCCCGCATAATACGCTGTTTTTGTGGAAAATTTTCGATGTAATTTTCAGCAATGTACTGTAACAGCAATGAAACATCTTGGTCACTGAACTCACCAGTGCCATTAACCTGAAAAGTATTGGTATTCGACCCTTTACCTGCGCATTTAAACCTTCATACTTCATACCTCAGTATACCCCACCCTCTTGTTATGCTCTCTTATTCGACTCCTTATCTGCGTGGTTAAAGCCTACATAAAGTTACAATGCCTCACCCTCTTGCTAACCCTCTCTCTCAAACATCATTCCTCACTCGGCCGTAATAAAATTCTGGAAATTTTTGCTGGGCAGTTTGTTGTTCTTTGTGTATCGAAGTGTCTGTGAATGTGATTACAATGAGTGTTAAACGAAAAGCACTTTCTTTGTCGGAAAAATTGGAAATCTTACGAAAGTACGATGAGAACAGTACTCTTACTCAGAAACAACTCTCTGATTCATTAAGAATCCCATCATCGACATTAAGGACGATAATAAAAAAAATCGCGACTCAATCACTACAGCTGCGACGTTGGGAGGATGTAATCACAGAAACTGAAGTGTGGTAAACATGAGGACTTGGAGAACATGCACACGGCAAACAACTATAAATTACTTTTTTTTTTTTTTTCGAAAGAATTAAGTACAGTACATATTGTAAATGTCTTTGACGTACAGTACAGTAATTACATAATGGAGTAATACTGTATTACCTTTCATGAATCATGTATTTCAATAAAGAAAAATGCTAACAGATACTGTAGATAAGTCAAAATTAGTGTACCCGCCTAATATGCGGTCCCGGTTAATATGCATTTTACACCCGGTCCCTTGAACAGCATCTTATCGGTGTTTTACTGTAGTTCGAATCCTGATGGGGAAGGAATTTTCTCATGAAATTTCGGCGAGTGTTTGGGACCAGTGCCCATCCAGCATCATGATGAATTTGGAGAACTTGATAGTAGCAAAATCCGGTTTCAGAGCAAGCTATAACAGCTGGGGGGATCATTGTGCTGACTATAGGATACCTCCATTCTGGTTGGATAATTGTTCACCTCTGCTGAGGCATGCGGACGTGAGACCAGCAGCAGGTGGTCAGCCTTGGCCCTTCATGGGTTGTTATACCACGGTTTTCTATTAATAATAATAATAATAATAATAATAATAATAATATTATTATTATTATTATTATTATTAGTTTAATTATATTTATTTATTTACTAATATTTAATGTGCTGTACAACAGCTAGGGGTCAGTAACAGTTCAGCACATGACAATATCATTACAAGAACATTAACAATGATAGAAATTAAATAAAAGTACATAGGAATAATTATTAAAATAATGACGATTTGAAATATGAATTGTTTTCACATAACAGTATAGTCTGCGAATAATGGTTTCAAAGATTTTTGAAAAGTTATTTAGGATTGAGATAAGTCTGTAATTTTTACATCGTTTCTTTTTCATTTTTAAATATAGGAATAATTGCACCTTGTTTTCACCATTTTTCAAAAAAAGAATTAAATATGTGGGCTAACAGAGGAATAAATATATCAGAGCATCCTTTAATTATAAAATATGGAATACCGTCAATGCTAATTGTTTTAGTTGGTTTCAGTTTTTTAATTGTTTTACGAATGTCATCATGTGTTACTTTAGGTACAGGTAATGAGTCTGTTATATTCGTAATAATGTTTTCAAATGTTTAGTCTGAACAGCTTTGAAGTGAATAATAATAATAATAATAATAATAATAATAATAATAATAATAATAATACTTACTTTATGGCTTTTAAGGAACCCGGAGGTTCATTGCCCCCTCACATAAGCCCGCCATCGGTCCCTATCCTGAGCAAAATTAATCCAATCTCTACCATCATATCCCACCTCCCTCAAATCCATTTTAATATCTTCCCATCTATGTCTCGGCTTCCCCAAAGATCTTTTTCTCTCCAGTCTCCCAACTAACACTCTATATACATTTCTTGATTCGCCCATATGTGCTACATGCCCTGGCCATCTCAAACGTCTGGATTTAATGTTCATAATTATGTCAGGTGAAGAATACAATGCGTGCAGTTCTGCGTTGTGTAACTTTCTCCATTCTCCTGTAACTTCATCCCTCTGTGTTTAATTTCCTCCCAAGTATCATTTATATTTGTTACTGTTGCTCCAAGGTAGTTGAATTTTTCCACCTCTTCAAAGGATAAATTTTCAATTTTTATATTTCCATTTCGTACAATATTCTCGTCACGAGACATAATCATATACTTTGTCTTTTCGGGATTTACTTCCAAACCGATCGCTCTACTTGCTTCAAGTAAAATTTCCGTGTTTTCCCTAATCGTTTGTGGATTTTCTCCTAACATATTCACGTCATCTGGATATACAAGCAGCTGATGTAACCTGTTCAGTTCCAAGCCCTCTCTGTTATCCTGGACTTTCCTAATGGCATACTCTAGAGCAATGGTTCCCAGAGCGTGCTCTGCGGATCCCTGGGGATCTGCCAGCACATGTCAGAGGATCTGCGATTGGTAATATATATTTTGAAATAAATAAATAACCTATAGTACTATTGCTTTCCTCAACGTGACTGTACAGTACTTACACAACTGTAGTTGTAAAAGTTAGCATATTTATTTATTTATTTATTTATTCTGGTGTAGTTAAGGCCATCAGTCAAGTATATTGGCAAGGGTAGATGACCAGATCTCACCCTTGCATGAGCTGGCCTTCGAGCTGTTGTAAAAAACACGGCTTTCTTTTTTTCAGTTAAGGTAGTCAATTCTATATAAAATTTTTGTCTGCTTGGCGAGGATGGCGAGTTATTAGTTCTTATCTGCTTGGTGTGTGTGAATGTTTTTTCTCTCAAGATCAACAATGTAGGAATAAGTTTTTGTAAATGTGCTCGGAGACTTAGGGTGCTACTCATAGACATTTCGCAGCACACGCTACGAGCGTACTAAGCTAGCCCCGGCTATCCACTGGTTACTAGTACAGAATTCAAATCATATCCTATCGCTAACATTGGTTTATGAATATGAAAAACGCTGATCATCCACCGCAAACCCACGCTAAAAATGTCTATGAATACGGCCCTTAATGTCTAATTGTAAAATAAATTTGATTGACAATATTATTTAGTCAGCAATAAATTTTCATACGTATTTTTTGAAAAGAAACGAATTTCGTCCATTGTTGTGCATGCATTCTGCTTCTGCTACTTGTATTATAAAGTCAGTTTTTATTTATTCAGTACGAGCAGGCTTATGTGAGGTGTATGGGTTAATCACGTGTCTTTGATTCCGAACATAATATTAATACAGTATTACGAATAATTTTAATTTTCATATTATATATACATTTTGTCTCAATGGTTCGGTAGCTAATAAATGACAATAAAAATACAAATTCAGAAACCAATCGATCACCTTGTCATGTATCACTCCTCAGTGCAGCTAATTTAAAAATGGGTGAATCAACCAAAAAAACTAAAATATGATGAATCATTTGGATTTACCTATGTGGAGTGGCGAAACTCCTCCCATTTACAGCAACATACAGTAGAGTGCAAATTAATCTGAACACGACATATTTTTACATTTTCTGTCATTGTTGGCCTCACAGCTGCTCATACCGCTTTAATTGACATCTGTAGTACGTGTAATTCCATTGTTGAAGGTGTGTCGTTATTATTTTTTTTATAATATGTGACATTTTGCCTGTTGTTTTGTACTTATAAGCATTTCAGTTGTGTTGAAGACAATACTGCAATCCTGTGTACATTTTGTCGTCTTCACAAATGGATACAACTCCACGAAAACGGTCTAAAATTATAACATTAGCAGAGCATTCTTCTATGACACAGAGGCAAATTGCTGCAGAATGTCACATCGGTTTGGCTACTGTTAATTGGATCATAAAACGATACAGGGAGACTGGATCCATCACACCCCAGAAAAAAGGAAACTGTGGCCGGAAAAGGAAGACTTCACCTGCAGATGATCGTTTGTCAGGAAAAGTAAATTAAATCCTAGACTAACTCTGTCGACTTAACCCGCGAGTTAATGGCTACCACTGGGGTGAATATTCACGTCACAACAGTGTGGCGTAGGCTTTTGGAAGCTGGACGAAGGGCTCGTAAGCCTATTAAGAAGCAACTGCTAACCGCTGTTATGTGCAAAAAACGCTTAATGTGGGCAAAATTACATCAATACTGGACAGTGAATGACTGGAAGAATGTACTTTTTCCAATGAGTCTCATTTCGAGGTCCACGGCCACCGTGTTTCTTACGTATGGAAAGGATCCGAAAAAGTAACAGCAGCTCATCTCCAACAAGCACCCAAATACCTCCCTAAAGTAATGTTTTGGGGTTGTTTTACACATGAAGGGCCTGGAGCATTAATACCTATCAAGGGAATGATGAATTCTGACAAATATATTCACTTATTGGAAACCAGAATGGTACTCCAGCTGCAAAAATCATTTCCGGATGGCAGAGGTGTGTTCCAACAAGACCTGGCACCATGCCATACGTCTCGAAGAACTACAGAATTCTTCAACAAGAAGAATATTCAGGTACTCCCCTGGCCAGGCAACTCACCCGACATCAACCCCATTGAGAACTTGTGGTCAATTTGCAAAAGAAGAATGCAAAAAATGGATTGTTCTACAAAGGAGAAGATGATTTCTGCCGTCATTGGTGTATGGTTTCGCGATGAAGAAATGAATATTTGTGGGAAATTAGTGGAATCCATGCCAAATCGTCTCAGAGCTGTTATTAGGAACACGGGAGGCCACATAGATTACTGAGGTATGTCTTAGATCCTTTTTTTTATCCCGTTTGAGTGTTTTTGCATAAGTAATTACGTTGTTCGGATTAATTTGCACGCTACTGTATCTGTGCAAAGTAGGATTTTTGCGATATGTAGCAACAAAATCAAAATTCCATCATCACCTGGATACCACATCAGATATGAGAATTCAACTTTCTTCCACCTACCCCAACTTGAAAGAAATTTGTGAGACGAGGGAAAAACACCTTTCTTCACATTAGCAATTTCAAGGTATTTTTTAAATAATGATGCATGTAATTACTGAAAAAATACGCGTAGTTTATAAATACTACTGCATGTTTATGAACTCATAGCTATGTATGGAAATTAATGTTGTTGTAGATATATTGTCGATGTTAAATACTTAAGAAACCCTGGTGCTATAGCCCATGAAGGGCCAAGACTGACCAGCCGGCTGCTGGCCTCACGGCCACATACCGAAGCAGAGGTGGACGATCATCCAACCAGAATAGAGGTATCATGTGGTTAGCATGATGGGCCCCAAGCCATTATAGCTGGTTTACGTAACCGGATTTCGCTACCTATCATAGTTCCCCAAGTGCATCACGATGTTGGGTGGGCACCGGTCCCATACACTGGCTGAAATTTCATGAAAAAATTTCTTCTCCCATGAGGACTCGAACCAGTGTGCATTCCGTAACACGAATCCCTGGCAGGATACCTTACACCATGATGCCACGGCATGGGACACATGTTAAATACTTACAGAATATAAATATGCAGGCATATAAAATTTGTATCTATTTTAATCTAACTACAGTACTTAACAAAAGTTTAAGACCAAGAGCAAATTTCATATAATTATTTTCTGGTCCTATATTTTTGTTTCTATTTCCCTCATGAATATTTTGTCAATTATTTGGACTGTGAGATATCTATCGACGCAAAGAAAGTAAAATTATGACATTTAGTTTTCGAGTTATGATTTTAATTAAATATTTTGTTACTGTAAAAAATGTTACATTTATAATTACGGAATAATTTATTCATGCTAAACCAACATGTTTATTGTAGTGATGATTTTTTTCAAGCAATTTGAGAAGTGTGAGAACACATTGGTACCAGAAAGAAAAATTTTAAAAATTTTATTTTCGTTTTATAATTTTTTTAATTTTTCTTTCTGGTGCCAATGTGTTCTCACACTTCTCAAATTGATTGAAAAAAATTATCACTACAATAAACATGTTGGTTTAGCATGAATAAATTATTCCGTAATTATAAATGTAACATTTTTTACAGTAACAAAATATTTAATTAAAATCATAACTCGAAAACTAAATGTCATAATTTTACTTTCTTTGCGTCGATAGATGTCTCACAGTCCAAATAATTGACAAAATATTCATGAGGGAAATAGAAACAAAAATATAGGACCAGGAAATAATTATATGAAATTTGCTCATGGTCTTAAACTTTTGTTAAGTACTGTATTAATTTAATTTGTCCCACGCCATGGCGTTGTGGTCTAAGGCATCCTGCCTAGGACTCGCGTTACGGAATATGCGCTGGTTCGAGTCCTCATGGGGGAAGAAATTTTCTCATGAAATTTCGGCCAGTGTATGGAACTGGTGCCCACCCAGCATCGTGATGCACTTGGGGAGCTACGATAGGTAGCGAAATCCGGTTCTGAATGCCAGCTATAATGGCTGGGAGGATCATCGTGCTAACCATACGATACCTCCATTCTGATTGGATGATCGTCCACCTCTGCTTCGACATGTGGGCGTGAGGCCAGCAGCCGGCTGGTCGGTCTAGGCCCTTCACGGGCTGTAGCGCCACGGATTTTTTATTATTTTATAAATTTAATGTAATTTAATTTGAGGATCTGTGAATCTTTTTCCCAATCGAAAGGGATCCACGATCAAAAAAGTTTGGGAACCACTACTCTAGACTCTAGAGAAAAGTTAAAAAGTAAAGGTAATAGTGCATCTTCTTGCTTTAGAATAATAATAATAATAATAATAATAATAATAATAATAATAATAATAATAATGATGATGAAGAAGATAACAATAAATATTTGTAACTCCAAAAAAGAAAAGATATACGATTTTACATTTCTTAAAAATAAACTTTGGCTAATTTGTGGCCGGGTGTTAGCCTTAAATAATCTGAGAACACCACTGAAAACTAATAAATTAGTTACCGGCTTGTCTACCGTAACAAAGAAAATGTCTAATTCTTATCTCTTGTTTACACAAACGACAAAAAATTATTTTCCCATCGTAAATAAGATGATTATATAATCCACTAGCCCGGAACGAATTAAAGAAGCATTCGAGCACTTGTCTTTCGGCATTGTTTCTCTTCACACTGCTATGCAATGCAATTAATGCAACACAGAATATGAGCACTAAACCATACACACAGAGAAGAAAACTAGAAATTAAATTTAAGGTATGTGTTGCACATTGTCGTTGAAGCATCCAAAACGGTTGGTAGTTAAAACTTTAATGAGAAACATATCAATTGTTGGCGGCCAGCCGTAAATAGTTAGCTTTTCACTGTTGACACGAATTCGCCTGTAGTCTTTGCACGACAATGTGGTGTCATTCCGTACTTGAGACAAATTTTAAAATAAATAATTTTTAAGTGAACTATAATATTGATTGTTAAAAGTTCTTGAAATTCTTAAAAAACCCTTAAAAATTAACTTGTTTAGACAGAAAAAGTAAGAAATAGGCACTGACCCCCATTTTAGGTAATATTACGCACTATAAAACTGCTTCTAATGTGTATAATTTTCCATAAATTGCAAAATCTGCAATTATTTTGCACGTTTTCCTAAAGGAACTAAATAGGAATTTACCTAAAACCCGAGGTCTAATTATCAGGCAGTACATCTCACTTGACGATATGAGTCAAAGGAAGAACAATTGCTTGTATACATCTGAAGTTTGATTAGTGTAATATTGTATGTAATTAGTCAGCAATGTATGCAATGGAGGGGGGAAAGAAACTGGCTGCCCTACCCTATTATCTTCTGGCTTACTTGCCTTATTGGTGTCACGTATGAGATTCAAACCTCAATCATCTACTTTGGAACTTGTGGTATATATGCCATCCTTGGCAACTGTTGTTCCAACTCAGCATGTTGAGGCTATGTTTTAAAAATTCAGTATACGTGGCATAATGCTTTGGTGTTCTTAATTGTTTCAGTGTTTTCTCATTATTTCTGCTCTGTTTTCTTCATTTTCAGATCGAAGCCTCCCTGAAGGACTTGACTTGCCTCACAGAGCAATACCAGATTGTGTCTAATAGGACCAACTCATTGCATCAAGTCAGTGAGCAGCTGTTGGCCGACCAGGTACTTACACAGTTTGTAGCCATTCAGTGGAACCTAAATTAAACTTCCATCATGTAGTGGCAACCTTTTAAGGAATGAGATCACGTTAATATAACTCAACTGAAGATCGATTATAACTTCGATTGAAATATATCCTAACATAATACAACAGGAAGAATAACAGCTCTGATATAAGTAGAAGTTGGTATTAAATCTTATTGTTTATTTAGCTAGTAGCAAAGTGGGTATAAATTCAAAATTATAAAACAAAAATGTTTCTAGCCACTACTGTAAGAGCCAGGCTCGTGTACAGTGTGATCTTAGCCAATAATACAAAATAAAATTTACAAAGACAGTTTATTAAATACACTAATTAACTTAATTCAACTAACACACAAGAGCAGAAAAAAAAAAGGACAATCAGACAGAAGCCAATGACATTCAATAAAAACATGAATATAGTCGACAGAAATAAAAGGTAAAAAATATACATATTTGTTAATATTATATATCATGAATAATTTTACAAATGTATTTTCTAAAGGGTTTAATTTTAAAATATTTCAAATTTGAAAAATGATGTTTAACTGTATTATAAAGTCTTGGGGCGAAACTAGCACCATGTTTAAGTGCTGCTTTTAATCTATTAATTATAAATATGGGAAATGCCTGTTATTATTCGGTTGAGAAGCTTTTATCATCCAGTCTGTTGTCAAAAAATCTGAAAGTTAGAATTTATAAAACAGTTATATTACCGGTTGTTCTATATGGTTGTGAAACTTGGACTCTTACTTTGAGAGAGGAACATAGGTTAAGGGTGTTTGAGAATAAGGTGCTTAGGAAAATATTTGGGACTAAGAGGGATGAAATGACAGGAGAATGGAGAAAGTTACACAACACACAACTGCACGCATTGTATTCTTCATATAACATAATTAGGAACATTAAATCCAGACGTTTGAGATGGGCAGGGCATGTAGCACGTATGGGTGAATCCAGAAATGCATATATAGTGTTAGTTGGGAGGCCGGAGGGAAAAAGACCTTTGGGAAGCCGAGACGTAGATGGGAAGATAATATTAAAATGTATTTGAGGGAGGTGGGATATGATATAGAGACTGGATTAATCTTGCTCAGGATAGGGACCAATGGCGGGCTTATGTGAGGGCGGCAATGAACCCCGGGTTCCTTAAAAGCCAGTAAGTAAGTAAGTATATTTCTTACCAAAGGACATCTGAAGTCTGATTAGTGTAATATGTTATCAGTCAGCGATGTGTGCAATGGAGGGGGAAAGGAATTGAATTTAATAGAGGGAGGCACTATGGCCCAGCACTGCGACCTTGTTCAGATCTATTGCGCTAGCCCTCTGGTGACGCATTCCCAAACCCACACCGCTGACCACACCAAGGTTCTCTGGTTCAGGTTTCGAGCAAGCAACCCCACTTGTCCCTAGGCCAATTCCCTCCATATGTCGCCGGTCGACATTCAGGGAACGCTATGGAATGATAATGAAATGGAGAAATGGTGATGGAATGATCTAAATGCCTAATTTGGGGAAAAATGGGAGAACCCGGGAAAAACCCCAACTGCGACCTTGTCCGCCACAAGTGTCACTATGGATTTTTTTCAGTGAAAAAATCCCAGACCTGACCGAGAATCAAACCCGGGCTACCTGCGTGACAGTCTGAAGGTCTGACCATGCAGCCACCACAGAGGTAGGGGGAAAGGAACTGGCTGTTCTACCCCATTATCTCCTGGCTTAGTTGCCTCACGAGTGATGCCTTATTAGTGTCACTTATGAGGTTCAAGCAAACCTGTCTTCGGAGTTGACTAAACAACAACCACCAAAAGGACTGCTTTCTTAGGTTAAATGTTAACTTCTTTCCATAAAGCCAGAAATAATTTTTAAATTTTGTTGTCCATTGTTTTATCGGGAAATTTTAGCTTCTTCCCAGAGGCTAGGAGCATTTCTTGAATTTCTTCATATAAAGACTGCTCACTCAGTATATTCGTTTCCATTGTTTTCTCAGAAGCTTTATATTTTTTTACACAAACTAGCAACATTTCTTGAATATCATTGTCCTGTGTTTACCTTCTTTTTGCAGATGTCGGGAATGTTTCTCGAATGCAAGTGAAGGTTAAAATATAAAAACGAACATGAGACAGGAAATATAATTAAAACAGACTTCGATGTACTGCTTGCTCTGAAAAGAACTCTGCACTGTTATAATTTCCACTTCATATTACATTGTTGCAGACCAAGTTACATGATGTTTGTGAGGAAGTGGGACGAAGACTTCAGCACTTCACAGCACTGGATTCCCTCAGCAATCGCTTAGCTTCACCCACATTATCTGTGTCAAGTGAGACCTTCATTGACATTCTGGACTGCCTGGACCAGTGTATGGAATACATAGGTGCCCATGTGAGTACAGTGCTTGATGTATTTTGTGTGACAAGAAAATGGTTACAAACTCAACAAACACAAACACACAAAACACAACACAAACACGGTACATCACACTAACATACGAAAACAAAAACACACACAAGATCGCATCCTCATTCAGAAAACAGAAATACAACATAGCATACAGAACAGAAAACACACTACAAAGACATCTCAACACACAAACAACACAAACAAATAAATACAACCACACAGGTGTATACAAACTCACATGCAATAGTTACGACAGTTTCTACATTGGACAGACAGGCAGATCATTCCAAACTCGATACAAAGAACACATTAAAGCAATAATTAGAGGACACAATACATCTACATATGCCGAACACATAACTAATGCTAACCACACATACAATAACATAAATACAGACATGGAAATCCTACACATACAACCCAAAAACCAAAAACTCAACACCTACAACAATATGAAATATACAGACACACTAGGGGTGTGTAACTAATCAAATTCTCAACACACAGATCAATTTCAGAACACACACACTATTTGACACAACTCTTCATCACACGAATGCACCGACACAACAGGCAGCGAAGTTGAGATAGTGCCGAGATCTAGTAGGCTCTGAGGATGGTGTCAAGCAACACCGAAACAGCTGTAAGCCACACATGCTTACATAACTAACACGAGTAAGATCGCCATTTAATCAATTATTTATATTCAAGTGTTAAAAGTAGTGTACGAAAGATTCAACCAGTGGCAGCTCGCAACCTGAAAAGTTGGTGAAGCTCTTTTATTGAGGGACATGATGTACGACTTACCTATTTTTTGTAGATTAAGTTGATTCGTCTGTCTCTACGGATGGAGAATTTGTCAATGATGTCATGAAATGGCTGCTTCTCAATTATATCATGTAGCAAGTCCTTGTGAATGGAGATGCACGCCAATGATGTTAATCTCCCTTGTGCCATTGAATTGCGAAGATTTGTATTTATGCGGTTGAGTGCAGAAAAACTTCACTCCACTGAAACGCTTGTTGACGGTAATGTCACAATAAGGGAAAAGAGCCTATAGGTATTTTCAATATGTCTTTGTTTTCTCTTACACGTTTCAGTGCTTGTATCAGGGAAATGTTCTGGTACTCATGATCTGCATAGAGAAGCTCTAGTTCTGTTTTCAAATGACTTACTTTTAACAAATTTGGGAGAGTCTTTTGTAGAGTGGCAAGAGCATTAGAAGGAAGACATTTTGAAGTATTGGCAAAAGAGCAAAACTGAAGCTGTTCAATGTCTTCATATCTAGTGTTAACTTGCATAAAAATGACGTCAAGTATTTCAAAAATAATTGTTTGTACTTCTGAAAAAGTTCACCTTCTGACACCTTAACATATTTCCGCCCTGAAAATTCACCCCTTTCTTTAGCCTTAAAAAAAACTGACAAAAACTTCATCTGTTTTCACAAAATCCATCTGAGTTCCATGCCGATTTTTTAATTCCAACTAACAAACAGGGCCAACAAAACAATTTTTCCAAATAAGAACTACCGCACAGCCACTGATATTCACTGTACTACCCACTTATAAAAATGTTTGGTGTAAGATCTTGCACCTTTCCTTTCCAACGTTTTTGCTGATATATTAATAACAAGTGCTGGTTTTCCTGCTAACAATTTTTTTTTTATTTTAGTCGGTTATTTAACGACGTTGTATCAACTACGAGGTTATTTAGCGTCGATGAGATTGGTGATAGCGAGATGAGGCCGAGGATTCGCGACAGATTACCTGAAATTCACCTTACAGTTGGCAAAAACCTCGAAAAAACCCAACCGGGGATAGAACCCGCACCCGAGCGCAACTTCAGACCGGCAGGCAAGCACCTTAACCGACTGAGCCACGCTGGTGGTTTCCCGGTAACCTTCAGTCCATCGCGAAAATGGTGTCTGTAACACACTATACACTACATCGTTTATAGAATACGTTCCTCGTTGTGAATAAAAATATCGGAGTCACCACTTTTAAAAATAATCATAAAACTATCATTAAAATAAATAACTGCTTAGTTAACTTAATCTTCTAATATATTGTTTGAGCAACAAGACATAACACAGTCACTCTGTTCACACTTCTCACAAACTGAAATTAACAGGTACAAAGAAGTGTGAACACTGTGAAAGACAAGGAATTTTATCTCATTGTATTCGCGTGCCGTTATTTTCCTTTCAAAAGAGCCAAGCCAGGAGGCTATAAGGTGTTTGAAGCTACAAGAGAAATGTTTTGTCAGCGATTCAAGTACCCTCGCAAACAGGCTCTATAGAAATCTTACAAGGGTTTGTTGCCATGGTTACCCGTAAACAAATCCGCAAATTGAGAAGCTCTACCTCTGAAAGAGGGATATAGCTGCAATTGTCACCCTTCTCCACTCTGTGCCAACCTCTAGTGACAATGGGACTAGTGTTCCATAATGCAGAATACCTAAGTGCAGAACATATCACAACACAGAACGTAAAAGACAAAAATGAAGTGAAATAAAATAAAACATTAAAATACGTGTAAATAAGTGAATTTGCGCTTAGTAAACAGGTGAAGTGCCGCTTCACGAGCTACACCCGAAAAACCGCACCTGGATTCAACATGGATTATATATTGTGTTATTGTGGTTTACAACCAGTAAGATGTATATTAAAATTTTTCTAGGTAAAGTGGAGGGAATCGAATGCATACCTTGCCCGGTTCCACCACTGCCTGTCTCGAGCTGTGGCCATGGTTCGCAGCCATGTCGTGGAAGCCTTGGAACACGCAACCCAGCAAGTCCTTGCACCAGCTGCGCATGTACCCAGTTCTATTGGTTCTGCGCACAACACGGCACTTGCCCTTTACTATGGCAAGTTCCAGGCCTCGGCACCTCGTATAAAGCCTCTCATTGCACAGATTGAAGCCAGAGTTTCCCGCAGTCCTGAGTGAGTTACATTTATTATTGTAAACTAGGTAACAAATACCATAAGTGCTGTAGGTACGTTTCTTTGCTCACAAAGAGATTGTTCTTGAAAGTCTTATTGAAGTTACATTCTCAATATGATGAAAATTCTATATATATGGATACATAAAGAAACAAACAACAACCATATAGGTATATTATTTTAATGTACCGAAGTACATATGATGTTTCCATGCAGATATTCTTCGTCATCGTACGATGAAAGAGCAGTGGAACGGAGAAAAATTCTCTCCGGCACCGAGATTTGAACCCGGGTTTTCAGCTCTACGTGCTGATGCTTTATCCACTAAGCCACATTGGATTCCCATCCCGGTGTCGAATCGAATCGTCTCAGTTTAAGTTCCAACTCTTGGGTTCCCTCTAGTGGTCTGCTGTCTGCACTACGTCATAGATGTATATGAACATAGGACAATGTCCACATATGTGCGGAGGTGCACTCGTTATGAGTGACTAATTGGGGGTCCGATGGAATAAAGGCAGTCTAGGTGATTTACGCATATCATATGTATTATTTTAATGTACCGAATTACATATGATGTTTCCATGCAGACATTCTCCGTTCTACTACTCTTTCATTGTACGATGACGCTCGATCACTTTAATCATTGCAACTGATCACAACTAACCCCACACACGGACTTAAGCTCTGAAACTGCATGCACAGCTTGCCTGAGGACTGAAGAAGAAAACACGCATGTGCAGAATAACAATTGCAATGATGCGACGGCTATAATTGAAAACGGAACTTACTTTAAGAACACGCCTCGTAAGAAGATAATAAATATATTATCTGGGTTTTATATTCATAAATGCTGTAATAGGTTGCAGTTTTGTAGGATAATAATTGGAGACGAGAATTTCATGCACTATAAAATCCCGAACTATGCACACATTCATGCACTATCAAACTATGAAACATGCACGATCAAGCAAAAAATACATTAAAACATGCACTTTCATTTTTGTTCCAATTTTTTTTTATTTCATTTTTTTATTTTCATTTATTTTTTTGCACAGTTAACAATTAACAACATTTGTAAATTCGTTTCTGTGAGGTTCCTGCGCTTGTCAGTCAATATGTTTTTGTAGGCAGGGAATGGCTTCTATACATCGCAAGAAGTTATCGGTGCAAACTTGAATGAATATTTTTCTGTTATTTAGTTTTTTTCTTTTCCTTCTTCTGTCCTGATTCCTGAAGCTAAAAACCATTAAAACATGCATTTAAACTGAATATAATGTATATTATATGCATGATTAAGCTAAAAATTGCTGAAATATGCATTATGCATATTTTTATCACCAAAAAGGCCAAAACATGCAAATATGCACGGAAAAAGTACTCATATTTAGAACCGGAAAGTAATTAAAAAAGGATAAGTACTAAGTTTGAGCTGTGTCCTATTTTCCTATAAAAACATGCATTTGCATGGAATTCTCGTCACTAATAATAATAATTGAATGTAAAGTTTCCCCTTTTTATGCCATGAAGGCTTGGGGAACATGCTGTACATAAAATTCTTCAATCACAAGCACTCACTTAAAGTCAAAGATTCCATTAATTGTTTATATCATCAATACACATTTTTGTGTTATGCAGTGTTAGTCATTAAAACAGCTTAGTCAGACTTTGTCGTTAAAGGATCTGTGCTTGAAATTCTCTGACAACAGCATTAGTAATTTTTCTCTTTTTCTCTGGTTATTCCTTGATAATTTTAACATATCTATGAAGTTGGTGTAACTCTAACTGATGCCGTAAATATTTTAGAATAATGAATTAAAGAAGAATGGCTCTTATGTGGTTTTCTCATTCATGTGCTGTCTGTGCATTAGTTGCAGTGATCGTTTTTGTTTTTTTTTCGTCTAAAGTCATGGTAGAAAACCTTTCTTATCATAAAACATTGCTAGTAACATACATTCGTTACTGGAGGTATGTTAACAGAAAGCCACAATTTAAGTCACATAGTTGAGTTCTGGCGTCTTGTCAGCTCATTTGAGTCGTGTAGATACAAAGGAAAAATTGTGACTGTGTCGTGTATAGTTCCTGGGGTAGCTCAGTCGGAAGAGCATTCGTGCGCTAAGCAAAGGGTTCCGGGATCGATACCCGGCCCCGGAAATTATTCATTGTTAGTAGCAGATCTGAATATGGGACGTAATGTTTGCATGGCCATTTTATAGATCACACGTACACAATCTTTGGAGTATGAAGCATGTGGCATAAGTGTTTAATCTTCATTATTGCCTCATAAATTATCTTTCGTCTACCAAATTATCCTTCGTCTCGTTTCTCTTATCTGTACTCTAACCAAGACGTAAATACCAGATCACTTATCTGTGGCACGTTAAGTATACCTCTTCATAGAACATCTCGTTATTCATCATCTTTTACAGTATCCACCTCGCGACAATGGAATTCCCTGTCACAAAGTATTAGGGGCTGCAAGAAAATAAACACTTTAAAAACAGGTTAAAAGATAACCTTCTTAGCATTTCACTCCAATCATACTGACTTAAACTATCACTGACTACATTGTTACTTCTTCCTTTAGACATGCATCCTGATAGTGCTGTATTTTCAAAATTGTCTCATAATAATTTCTTTCTATTATATAACATTATTTGAAATATATTAACATTCTATGTATTTCAGCTTAATTTTGCTACATAGTTTGTATTTCAGTGTTTAATAATTCGTAGTATTTTGTTGTTTAATTCGTAAATAACTTTTGTATACATGTAACTCTTATCTAAATCAAATTGTTGAATTCTTTGTAAGTTCATACATATGTATATATACTTTTTGCTGCTTGAGTGGAAGAGAAGGCCTTATGGCCTTAACTCTGCCAGTTAAAATAAATCATTATTATTATTATTATTATTATTATTATTATTATTATTATTATTATTATTAATCGCCAATCGTCATTATAACCAGTCATCAAACATCCACGCCAATGATTTTGTTCAAACAAAAGTTCTTCAATAATTTTCTTTGTTTCTAATTCTCTCCTTGCATAATATGACTTGGAGCCAATGTGCTCGTGATCTTCCTAACTAACGATCTTTGCTGCACTTTCATTTCTTGGTACTGTACCTTAGGAATAATCTCTTTTTTCATTCTCTAACGTGTTCAAAACATTGTAGATATTTTTTAAAGTTGATATTGAATGTCCTAATTCTAATGCTTTTTCCATTACCGCCAGAAATCTCATTTTGAAAACACCTTTCAAACTATGCAAATTTGTTTATAAACTGTTTCATTCAGACAGTTTTTTTTAAGATGTTTCAGTGTATTTGAGAGCTTTAATTGCAAAGTGCATTAGGTTTGGCATTTGTATAGTATTTAAATCGAATGTCACATTGGAATTGCTGAGTATTTGGTACCTTACACACACTTGTGACACTTGCAGGTACCAGCAGTTGCTGACAGAGTGCCATCAGTGCTACTTCGCTCAAAGGGAGCTTCTGCTGAGCTCCAATGTGACCTCGTCTGTGACAGAGCTGTCTGTCACGCATAAAGGTGACCACTGTTCTCTCGTGCGCAGCAGCTGTACGTGTTTGGTGCTTGTGTGCCAGGATGAGCACCAGCTCTTCTATCAATTCTTTGGTCAACCAACTCCTCTTCTAGCGTGAGTTATTCTTCAACTTTGTCAATCTAAGCCCACGGCATGGCGCTGCTCAGGTAGCGGATAGAGGAGACGGTCTCCAGATATGGAGGCTAGCTGCGAATATATTGAATAAGCAGTCATGGACAGCCAATGAGGGGTGGTCCTCCAGCTCGGGGGTTGGGCGAAGGGCTAACAACCCATCACCATAAAAAAAAGCAGTCTGTTATGAAACCTCAAAATAAGCCTCGGAATGGGACTGATTCTCTTTATGGTTGTGAAACTTGGACTCTCACTTTGAGAGAGGAACAGAGGTTAAGGGTGGTGAGAATGAGGTGATTATTATATATATATATATATATATATATATATATATATATTATATAACCGTTTTTTACTGTCCATACAATTGTTATTACTATTCTATCAATAGTCTCTAAACACACACCTTCATCTCAAACAGCAGAAATAACTAAAATGCTCTCTCAATTAATATCACTCAATAAAAGAATTGTATTCCAATGGATACCATCCCATTGTGGAATCCTGGGAAACGAGAATGCGGATGCTTTAGCAAAGAAGGGCAGCACTGCTACTTACATACCTGTTACTAACTCTACGTATTACTCTGTGAAAAGATTTATTAAATCTACATACTTAGACTTCAACAAACAAAATTTGATAACATAATCTCAAGGGAAAAAATGGAACTCTCTGCATCATAATCCACAGTTAATTCCCGATTTACCACGAAAATCGTCTGTAGCTGCATTTAGATTGGCAACAGGCCATGATTGTTTGGCCAAACACCTGCATAGAATTGGAATATATCAGTCCCCTAACTGTCCATTGTGCAACTCAAACCAAGAAATGGATTCGGAACACCTCAAAATCTGTGCTTCAGTGGCTGGTTATGATAATATCTTTGAAAAATATTGGAGTGCAAGAGGTCAAATGACTTTATTGTCAAACGCCTGGCATTAGAAAACAACAACATATATATATATATATATATATATATATATATATATATATATATGGTCTTACTAATAAACCGTGTATAGTTTTTATACGAGACTTAAGCATAGTTGAGACAGAAAACGTTACTAATAAACCATGCAGAAGCTATGGATGTATAAACAGTCTGTAACTATACAATGGGAATTGCTTTGCAGTAGTTATATACATGAAACCCCTTGTTTAAGCATTGTATATAGGGAAAAAATGGCCGCCCCTCTAACAGCTGTTCGTATCGACTGTCATTTTATGATGATGATTGCCTTGTAACCACAGAAGAACAAACCAAATAGCACAGAATAATTGGAATAATTTTTCTGTAGCTGTTCTCTCTGACCAAGATATAGCGTGGTAATCAACTAGGCCCAGTTGTACTATCGATTCTTATCGCTATACACTAGCGCTAACTATAGGATGCAATAGAGAACCTCTGTCCTATTACCTTTTGTAGTGCAGTAATGACGAAACTATAACGTAGCTGTGTAACAGTTGTACTGCTGTTATACACGACGTATGTAGTGATTATTAGTAAGAAATTTACACACGACTTATAAACGAGCTACTCATTGTCTAATGGCCGGTTTCACCAACCTTCGTTATCATTATAACGTCTCGTTAAATAATTTAATGACACGTTAGTCAGTTTTTGTGTTTCACCAAGTATCATTATTGCTAACGCATCTTTAAATTCATCGTTAATTTATTAGGACCTATTCGTCGCGTTAAAACAGTAACGATGTGTTAAGAAGTCAACAACATGGCGGACGTAATTATTCGATGATGAAGTTCTTTATTTAGAACTTCAACATAACGACGAACTTATATGTTGTAATAACACTCGGAATAATCATTTTGAAGATTTAAGTGATAAAGAATTCCACGAAAGCTACACATTAAGGAAATAAATAGTAAGAATGATTCTAGAAAAAAACTGAATACCAGTATACTGTATAGGTTAGAATACGACAGATAGAAATCACCCACTTAAAGCCTCTTCAACAGATTCTTCTCGTTTTAAAATAATGTTGCGGGAAGTTTTGAAATAGTAATTGATGATATGAACGGGTATCAAAAGCTGTATTGTCTAGATATGTGAATAAATTATCAGACGTACTACCAACATTACAATAGTCATTATTTCTATAGGCCTAATAAGCTTATAGCTAAATTTTATGTTGTCATAGACAACATAGATTGTGTACATGTTCCAATCGTATATCCTAGCAGTAATATAGCCAAAAGATTCTGCAATAGAAGATCCTATTTTTCCTTCAATATTCAAACAATTTCATAGGCCTATGTAACCCTCCGCATAGAAAAATTGTGGCTAAACTAGCGCTGAGGTAGTTTCCTTCGTACTCTGCTTATACACCTTGCACATACGAATCTGTGACAGGTTATGTTTGATTAGTTTAATTTTTTGTTATGACTTGCGTATACGATCAACTGCATTACCACAAAAAAATCCCTTATAAGTTCAACGATTTTCACTTTTACCTCAGAACTACCTCAGCGCTAGTTTATTGAAATTGTAATAGGTTAGAATACGACAGATAGGAATCACCCACTTAACGCCTCTCCAACAGATTCTTCTCGGTTTAAGATAATGTTACGGTCTACACGGATAGCACAACATTCCAAAGGAGGATGCCTTTTAAATGAAAAGGGTGCAAAGAGATTTTCTTTTAGGAGACAATGGATACCCCTTAAAATCCAATTTAATGACATCTCTCCTGAATCCTGCCACACAAGCATGGCAAAATTGTTACAGGGTACTAATAAATCTGCATGAAATACAGTGGAAAAGTAGTATGCAATTTATGGAAGAGGCGATTTCCGTCCTAAATTTAGGCCTAATATAACTGCTTAGAATGCTTTGTATATAATTAATTGTGGCATCAATTTTTAAGCTGTCGACCTTGTAGTCCGCTAAATTTTCTCAGATTTCCTTTAGAAGTTACAATTTAACTGCTCTACATTCCTATTATTTGCATTTGGAAGCAGCTGTCTTTTTTTTTAATTGCGGTATGACAACATACTGTATTTAGGAAGATGTTCTTAAAATTACTGCCTCTTACCCGTTTGCCTATGATTGTTTCCTCATGCCAAACAAAGTCAGCCATGATCATATGTAACCAATGAAATTCGCGATTTCGAAGCCATGGTCGTATGAAAAACAAAACATGCAAGATACAAGTACAAAATCCCCTCGTTAGTAAACGCCTGTTAATTTTAAAGATATGAGGCTTGGTGAAATAGTCAACTTTTAAAGATTCCGTTAAAATTAAACGATCCATTTGTTGACAAGTCGTTTGTGCTGATTTAAAGAAGCTTGGTGAAACCGGCCATAAGTGTAATATAGTTAAACGTTTGTATAAGAGTTTTTATTAGTAAGACAGATACTGTATAATATATTTTAATTTCTAAATCAATACAACAAGCTACAAAGGTGCAGATGTACTGCGCCTCATAGAATGAACTATGTAGTGACCTCATCAACGTCTAGCGTGTTCATATTATCACGTCATATTTATAATTAGTATACTTGCATCATAATGAAAAATTAAACATCCTTAGCAATACAGCAGAAGTTATGATTATTCTTGAGTATGGCCAACATTACTATCCTAATAAATATCTTCAAACAATGCGATAAAAGCAATACATACACAAAGACTGACTCGTATTTCAGCCGATGAACGCAAACAGATAACTAACACTGCAGACAGCTCCTAACTTTGTCCCGGCAATGAATTTATTGCAGTGACAGCATTGCCACACATCTTCTGAACCAATAGGCACTTCCAAAATTCAAATCCATAACGTAGTATTATTTTTTCAACAGTTTAAATAAACACATGCGTACCGTGATCATATGATCATGCATGGCGATCGATCAAGCACTGTGGTAATGGGTTAAGTATCGATCACACACGGTGGTAATGGGTTAAGTGTACAGTGATAGATTATTTCCTAACTTATCTGCAGTTCCCAGAAACATAATTACAGTATTTATGCATAATTAGGAATGGTTGACAATGAATCTAGCTCCTGGGTGAGTGTTAGAGAAGGCCGCATGGCCTTAACTCTGCCAGGTTAAATAAATCATTATTATTATTATTATTATTATTATTATTATTATTATTATTATTATTATTATTATTATTAATGTTGTTAATATAGAAAACAATTACAACCGTTCTCATACTTTATTGCAGGTCATATTTAGAAGGTCTTTGTACAACTTTGTATGATGTTCTACGGCCCTTCATTATTCATATCAACCATTTGGAAACATTAGCAGAAGTATGCAGTATACTGCGTCTTGAAATGCTTGAAGATCACGTCCAAAACAATCGTAAGTAGAATTAGAACATTTGTTGTAAAGAAATGACTTAACATTTCATAATAATTTCTTAACATTCCATTTCTTTTATTACATAATTTTCTGTCATAAATACTGTAACACCACCATTCTTGTAGTGTGTTCGTTCATAAAGATAATTTACTTCAAATTCTCCAAATTTTTTTGCTGTTGCAATTTTTTTGTTACTCATGTCTTTACATGTCAGACATTTACACTAACGACGACGACCACAGGATAATCGTAGCTGCATTATTAACGCTAATTTGATGCATTGTCATTAAATAATCAGCTAAAAAAATTAATAATTTATAATAATTATGACGAAGACAATGAAAAGGTGCATCTGATTCTATACTCTGCATTTAATTATAATAATTTGAATTATGCCAGCCCATTGCAGAATCCAGGGTTTATGACGAAATAAATAAATGACTGAATAAATAAATCAGTGTATGAATAAATTACTACCGGTACTTAATATTCAATATTCTTTATTGTCATGAAACAAGTGTTGCTATGTACATAGTCATAGTAATAACAAATATAAAGATTATTTTCGGCATGTAGGCCCAGACATAAAAAAATAATATGAAACAGTAGCCTAAATTACATCCATTAAATTAAAAATACAATTTATTAAGAAATGAAAATATAATTACCGGTACATCACTATCAAAGTATTCCCTGATTTCAAAGATTTTATACTAATCTACTTTCTTTGCAAAGAAACAACCATGCATTCAAATAATTTTTTTCTGGAATTTAGGTTAAGTTTAGATTTAAGACCTCTCATAATCATCCTATCACATCACTGGGGTAATGTAACTCTGCCTTCCAGGCGCCCCCAACCTCAGAAGTGGGTTACAACTAAGCTACGGCCAGGAGAGAAGACCAGAAATGTTGAAAAGACAATCTGGTGGCATTGGATTAAAAAATAAAAACATGTCGGAGAATGCCTTCATTTAAAGAAAATGTGATTTTGACTCGCCTTGTTTATTGGACTGCAGTCTCACAATTCTACAAATTTAACATTCAACAGAAACATGTTACAACTGCTGTTTGTTATTTTTAAATTGCTACAGTTTATGTTGTCATCATACAGTAATTTAACAAATCTGAAACCTAAATAATTTGTAATGGAGTGCTCCTTGTAGGCATTTAAATACTAAGGTCCTTGAAGACACAGTAGTCCAAATTATTCTGGTTAGTTTCTTGATTTTTGCCTTGGAGACCTCAATGGATATCGTCCACAAAAACATTTGTCTGTAGAGCAGAGACCTTAGTATGGCTAATAACAGCTAGTCAGGCTTCGTTTACCATGTCATTGTTGCAAGTATAATGCGCAGGTTACTTCATCGTGGAGTGTGTATTGTGATAAGTCTCAAGACATGTTGTGCGTGCAATGTGCAGTATGATAAAGTCTCCTAAAGATCAAGATGTGTCATTACTTTTAGTGTTAGTTCTTTTAAATGTAATTTTGGTGTGTGTATTAAATTAGCTTGTTAGACCAAAGTATGCGAGCCGAAAAGTTCATGCTAGAAGAAAGAATTTTTATTTTTGACACATATGTGAAAACTAATGGGCGGCCGGATAGCTCAGTTGGTAGAGCAGCTGGCTACGGACTGGAAGGTCGGGTTCGATCCCAAGTGGTGACGGGATTTTTCTCGTTGCCAAACTTCCAGAACGGCCCCGAGGTTCACTCAGCCTCCTATAAAATTGAGTACCGGGTCTTTTCTGGGGGTAAAAGGCGGTCAGAGCGTGGTGCTGACCACACCACCTCATTCTAGTGCCGAGGTCATGGAAAGCATGGGGCTCTACTTCCATGCCCCCCAAGTGCCTTCATGGCATGTGACGGGGACATCTTTACCTTTTTTATGTGAAAACTTATATGGTTGTGAAATTTGGACTCTCACCTTGAGAGAGGAACAGAAGTTAAGAATGTTTGAGAATAAAGTGCTTAGGAAAATATTTGGGTCTAAGAGGGATGAAGTTACAGGAGAATGGAGGAAGGTACCTGACATAATTACGAACATTAAATCTAGATGTTTGAGATGGACAAGGCATGTAGCACTTATGGGCGAATCCAGAAATGCATATAGAGTGTTAGTTGGGAGACCAGAGCGAAAAAGACCTTTGGGGAGGCGGAGACATAGATGGGAGGATAATATTAAAATGGATTTGAGGGAGGTGGGATATGATGGTAGAGACTGGATTAAACTTGCTTAGAATAGGGACTGATGGCGGTCTTATGTGAGGGTGGCAATGAACCTCCAGGTTCTCTATGTGAAAACTAACTCATATTGAGATGTGTGTAGGCAGTTAGGGATTCCCTGGCATTCCAGTTCCAAGTAAAGAAACAGCTGGACATCTTGTTCTTAGATTAAGGGAAACAGGATCACTAAATGCTAGAATTTCTAAGTAAAAATGAAAGGTTTTAATGAAGCGAAGGGAAATCAATGAAATTGGTGCATCATTAGAATGTTCTCCAAAGAAATCTCTACGTTGTGTTTCACAAGAAGTATGCATTTCTAAAACCTCTGAAACCTGACAGATTGGCTATAATCCAAGAATTTCCACAGCTTCTGTAATACAGGCACTCATTATGGAATAATCATATAATTGTTGGGCACATGCTATTATTAAAAGAGTTGTGTGTTTTGAATCACACAAGAGGTTGCGGATTGACAGTGCTGCTATCTACGCCATGCACTGCAGGAACTTTGCTGGAAGTTACAGATCGAAATAGCAGCTGTCCCACTGTGTGCATCTTATCAGCCCGGCCTAGAGCCAGATGCTCTGTATTTTTCATTGAACTCAGGAGTTTGAGTCTTTCACCTTGGATTGATTAAAGATGAAAGAAATATGAAAGATCAGAGCGTGAATCATAAGTTATCAGGGACATGTATGGAATAATTATTATTTTATTACCCCAAATTTTTATTATATTACCAGAAAAATGAGCTAAAGAGAGAACTGCCAATATTTCATGACATGTAAGAATTCTGTTTTCGGTAACCTTGAAATTGTCTCTGGAATAAGATATAAAGGACAATAAATAAACAGTAAAAGAACATTAAGGACAGTTTTCAAACTATTCTCCTCTCTCATATATTTGCTAGTTAGTCCAATTTGCAATACAGCAAACTTTCGATTATTTGTGCTAATCATCTGATTAATGACACAGATAATCGGAAATGTTTATTGATTTGCCGCAATAATGGTTTAGCGTAAGAAAATCATGAACATAATATGTACAGTAAGCTAACTTGTTGTATTTAAAATTATTATTTTTACTTTTTACGGCAGAATAAGAATATCAGGCTGCAGTTTAATCATTGAACTCACCGCACTGGAACTGTCAACACTGCTGCAGAACTTTCACTGTTTGTTTTGTGGATGAAAGTAATCAGTAATGTTTCTCTGTCTTTTAGATGCCTGTAATGTTTTCTTATAACAGAATGAATATTCCGAATGGCAATGGTATCTGTGTAATCATAATCCCATTGTCCCATACAGTCGAGCAAAATATCAACATACTGATCAATAATAACCGCGATGTCAGTTTAATTTTAAAATAACTGTCGCCAATATTCGAAAAAAAAAAAAAAAAAAAAAAACAAAAGTTAACTAAATTGTAATGAAGACAAAACATCTTTTGTTGCTCTAACACTAACAAATTAAACACTCAAAATATATCATTTATATTCTATTGTTTCTCAATTGTCTTTAGAGACAATTAATGTTAGGTACCCTCCACAAAACTGGCTTCATTTATACACCAACAGATCCTTGATCTCCAGAGAACAAGGTGCAGGTGCAGGTGTTACGTGCTGTCTCTTCTCACTTTATAGATCTCTTGGATATGGAACAACAAGTTTTGATGGAGAAATCATTGCAATAAGCGAAAGTCTCAGGAATCTTCTATGCCACATCAATAAATTTAAGAATGCAGTTATATTGTCAGACTTCAAAGCAGCTATTCTATCAATAGTCTCTAAACACACACCTTCATCTCAAACTGCAGAAATTGCCCTCTCAATTAATATCACTCAATAAAAGAATTATATTCCAATGGATACCATCCCAGTGTGGAATCCTGGGAAACGAGAATGCGGATGCTTTAGCAAAGAAGGGCAGCACTGCTACTTACACACCTGTTACTAAATCTATGTATTACTCTGTGAAAAGATTTGTTAAATCTACATACTTAGACTTCAACAAACAAAATTTGATAACACAATCTCAAGGAAAAAATGGAACTCTCTGCATCAAAATCCACAGTTAATTCCCGATTTACCACGAAAATCGTCGGTAGCTGCATTTAGATTGGCAGCAGGCCATGATTGTTTGGCCAAACACCTGCATAGAATTGGAATATATCAGTCCCCTAACTGCCCATTGTGCAACTCAAACCAAGAAATGGATTCGGAACACCTCAAAATCTTTGCTTCAGTGGCTGGTCATGATAATATCTTTGAAAAATATTGGAGTGCAAGAGGTCAAATGACTTTGTCAAACACCTGGCATTAGAAAACCACAACAACAAGAACATATTCTGTTGTTTCTAATTACAATACTAAATACGTTACTGCATTGAAATTACCGTATTTACTCGAATATTTCACGCACTTTTTTTCCCGCAATTTCGATCTATAAATTAAGGGTGCGTGAATTAAGCGAGAATTTCACAAGCTGGTATTTTTAAGGGTAAAAATGACAAAACTACAATTTTTAATTTGAAGGACGCAGTATGACTCGAATATCGAGATTTACCATTCATTGTTAAAACTTTTAACAGACGGCTTTTGACAGGTTTCCCTTTTCGAGTCTCAAACTCAACTGATGCGATGCAACACAAAGCTTTCAAACCACCCCATTCAAATGGTAGGGGGAGGTCAATACCCTATATCGGTATTTTTAAAGGACTTTCATAGACGAGAAGGGTGCGCCTGTAACAGGTAGCTGTCCGGTCCCAAATACCGCTATGCACTCTCTCGTTACAGCATTTAAGATACCGTACATTCAGGGCTCCTCGACATAACACACCTCATTACTTCATGTTTCAGTATGTACTTGTTACAGTATTTCACGAATATTAAATGCGTGAAATATACGAGGAAATTAATTTATTAAATTATATAGCCTAATAAATAATTTGGGTGCGTGAAATATGCGATGGCGTGAATTACGCGAGTAAATACGGCTGTACAGTATGTTCTTATATTTTGTTTTCATAAGTTTCTCTAGTTTGGTCGCTTATCTAGTATGTACTATACTGTGTTTATACTACAGCTGTATGTCGATTGTTGCAGTTCATGACACGCGCGCTGCTAGTTGTGCGAGCTCAGTTCACACGTATTCAAAATTTCGTGTTGTTTCAATCTTTCGAACACCTTCACTGAAGTAAAAAAAAAGCCCTGCACGAATAATCGAGAATTTGCTATACTACATTTTCTAGAAGTACTGCTCTATGCACAGTTGATTCAGTATTCTGTAATGTAAAAATCTTCTTCCTTTAGGCCTAAGCATCAAGGGTACAAACTTAGCCAAGAATTTTTTGAACGAAAAGAATTCCGAAAAACGACTTAGTACAGAAGGAAAGTAAATCTGGTAGTTATGTCACGTTCAATTTGTTACATATAAAAGATTCTTATGTTATGACATCTGTCATACAGCTAATGTGTTTTTAGGTGCAAATGACTCTGCCAGTTAATCTGTCATGGTGCTCTCTGATACTTCTGTCATACAATATTTCGAATATTGGTATCATTACCAAATATACGCATATAGGGGAGAGTCGGGTAGTATCGGACATCGGGTAGTATCGGACAGTGCGTTTCTTTCATCTACCACCATATGGTAGTACCTGAATGACATGGTTACGTTTCTCTATGCGATGTCACAGAAACGTAACCATGTCAATCAGGTACTATCATCGTGTGGTAGATGAAAGGAACTCACTGTCCGATATTACCCGATGTCCGATACTACCCGACTCTCCCCTACACATAGATGAATAATATACAACTTTATTTTAAGCTGGTCCATTAGAGGCATTCGGTCGAGTAGCATGGCAACTTCTACAGGATGTTCAGGAGAGATTGGTGTTTCGTGCGCACTGTTACCTCCAGTCAGATATCCTGCAGTACAGGCCTGCACCCGGTGACCTGGCTTATCCCGAGAAATTAGAAATGATGGAGGTAAGTGGAAGGGGTGTTACTTTAAGCTGAGGATTGGAAACGTTTTCTTCTTCTAGTACAAAGTTGGTGAATGTATTCCTAGATTAGTGGAAACAGATTTGACAGATACAGATTTGTAGTTAAAAACTCTCCATTATTCTTGGTTAAAATATTAAAAAATGAGAACTTATCGACTGTTGCATGGCCAGGAGATGTAGGGGCTGTTGATTGTGTCCAGAAATGTACTTACAAAGAAATGCTATCTTACTATAGTGGCGAGGGAAATTTCAGACCTTAATGATGGCGACTTTTTGTGCCATTACATACATTTAGCTGCATGTGAGTTTTGAAAATAGTAGTACTACATTCCTCTGTATAAACGTAATGTTTACCATAGAACAACCATAATAGTACATTATGCAACGAGCCTATAATGATAGTAATTAAGACGCAAGTATGGATGTTTATGAAACGAGCACAAGCGAGTTTCATAATATTCATACAAGCGTCTTAATTACCATTATAGGCAAGTTTCATACAACTTTTTATGCTCGACCATATTTCTAACTTGAAATTATTCAGATGTATACATTTTATTTGTATCTGACAAGATCGGAAGTGACCTTGTTCTAGGTCGAGAATTGTGAGATGTGCGCAGACGCGAAAGTATTGATTTTTTTCCGAGGAACAATAATGTCATTGACCTTGATGTAATCCCGTAAAACTTGATATAAACTTGATTATTGAATTCGACATTGAAAAACGAGATGACAAATTGAATTTATTTGAATATTATTTACAATTAACGCTAATTATTATAGTAACAGAACATAACCTTCTGCGACAGTATTGGATTTCCAACCTCTGTGACTTTTCGCTAATTCTCTTTCGATTGCATATCCGAGAATAATCGATACTTGCGGTTTTATAACGGTACAAAACTGACTTGTCATTGGCTGAACACCTGTAAGCTGAGTTGTCATTGGCTGAACACCTGTACTTTAATGAGTAGGTGTACTTTAATGACATGCATTAAAGGACTACTACCAGGTGTATAATTACTACATTTCGGCATGGTCGAGCATAAAGAATTAACCTATACCTTTCACTTATTTCTGTCTTAGTCGATCAATTCAGCATACTTAAAGTCTTCCAAAATTTTTGTTCATTGTACATGTAAAATAAAATAGTTACATTTACAAATTTGCTGATATCTATATATATAATTTGAACTGGTAATGGAAATTACGGGAAAACGGCTGAATGGATTTTAATAAATGACTCCTAATTTTGAAGCTTGGAACCCAAAGTTTTTCAGAAAAATAGTAGTTTTCAGTGAAATGTCAATTTTCCTACATCATTTTCCTATTTTCCAAAATCCATCTGTCGTCAGGTTTGAGAAATATGGCTTTTCAGAATAAAACAAAACACACACTACAACAAACAATATTACACGAAGGCCATGAACTGTAGGATTGCTGACATATTTAGAGTTCAGATGGTGTATAAAAATAATTTACAGGTCTGATTCTCTGGTCTGTAGTTTTCAGAGTACAGCTGTGTATTGGACATTAAGAACTACAAAACTTAAAAATGTTTGATAAGATTATTACCATTAAAAATGAAATATTATTATAGTTAATGCCACTAATTACACACATTAATGCTATATTGATGTTATGAAAGTGAAACCTTTTGAGGTTTTATATTAGTAGATGCATAGAAAGAATATTTTAAATTAGATCTTTATTTCTATAATTTACTGAGTAACAGCTAAGCGAAGGGTATCGGGATCGATACCCGGCCCCGGAACAATTTTTCCTTGAAATTATTCAAACCTGCTTTACAGGGAGCTACTACCTGCTAGCTATATATATTGTTACTGAAAACTATAAAACTTACTTAAGGTAACAATATTGTTATTAAAAATGAAATATTTTTATAGTTATTAGTCAAGTGATGTGGGTTTTTTCATATATTTCATGGCAATGTGATGTAGATATTTATATGTGTGATTCTCTAATTTTCGTAGGTAGTAATGAGTCATGCTTCCTATTTTAGCTGCGTCTTAAAACTAAATCAAAATTAATTTCATATTTCCTTGGTTTAATCGAACCTGAAATTTTCTTAACTCTCACCTATAATCTGCAATGACCTGAAATAGCTACTGCATTATTCCCACATGAAAAATTCCCTGATCGTCCTACCATTGTTACTTGAGTTTTCGTATTGAAACTCAAGAACTGAAGATGAATAGGTTCAAGGAAAAGTATTTGGCATAAAAAGCATTCAACGAGATAAAGAACTGAGTATGTTTCACTATTATGGAAGCAAATAACTTTCAAAATGTCTGTTATTCTTCATTGGAAATAAATTTGAAAAATTTTAATTTGAACTTCTTATGAACTTAGTTTGCAGCATTTGCTGCACAAGCCACTAGTTTCGTATAATTATATATTATGTCAAATAGTAAGTACTGTTAGCAGTGGCAGTGGTGGTAGTAAAAGCATTATTCATTCTCGCAACCAGCACAGCTTGGATGGTAACACATTACCTACCAATCCAGAGCTGCACACGAGCATGTGTTAGATTCCTGCTTGTGGCTGATTAATTGGTTGGGTTTTTCTCGAGATTTTCCCAAACAGTAAGGCGAATGTGAGGTAATCACAGGGGAATCCTGGGCCTATCTCGCCATATATCATTTTACTATCAGCATTTCCTTCGATGCTAAATAACGTAGTAGTTAATAGCATCATTAAATAACCGACTAAAAAAAATCATTCTATTATATACACAGTATTGCTCACCTAGCCTTGAGCTCGTTTTGCTTGAATCACGATATTAATTTAATTACAATAATCTACGTAAAGATTAATGTTTTGATCTTACAAAATATGTTTGTTACGGTAACAATTGATATTAGAGAAGAAAAATTCGCTCTGGCACTGGGGATCGAACCCAGGTCCTTAGTTCTACGTACCAAGCGCTCTAACCATTGAGCTACGCCGAAGTTCAATCCACATCACCGGATCGAATCCCTCTCCTCTAATGTTTTTCCCTTTGTGGCCTGACTCCAAGTTCGACATATATGTTGACATTTTATATTAAGTCTACTGCTGTGGATTGAACTTTGGCATAGCTCAGTAGTTAGAGCGCTTGGTATATAGAACCAAGAACCTGGGTTTGATCCCCGGCACTGGAGCGAATTTTTCTCCTCAATTAATTACAATAGTTTCCCGAAAAGACAAAGTATATGATTATGTCTCGTGACGGGAATATTGTACGAAATGGAAATATAAAAATTGGAAATTTATCTTTTGAAGAGGTGGAAAAATTCAAATATCTTCGAGCAACACTAACAAATATAAATGACACTCGGGAGGAAATTAAACACAGAATAAATATGGGAAATGCCTGTTATTATTCGGTTGAGAAGCTCTTATTATCCAGTCTGCTGTCCAAAAACCTGAAAGTTAGAATTTATAAAACAGTTATATTACCGGTTGTTCTGTATGGTTGTGAAACTTGGACTTTCACTCTGAGAGAGGAACATAGGTTAAGGGTGTTTGAGAATAAGGTGCTTAGGAAAATATTTGGGGCTAAGCGGGATGAAGTTGCAGGAGAATGGAGAAAGTTACACAACGCAGAACTGCACGCATTGTATTCTTCACCTGACTTAATTAGGAACATTAAATCCAGACGTTTGAGATGGGCAGGGCATGTAGCACATATGGCCGAATCCAGAAATGCATATAGTGTGTTAGTTGGGAGACCGGAGGGAAAAAGACGTTTAGGGAGGCCGAGACGTAGATGGGAGGATAATATTAAAATGGATTTGAGGGAGGTGGGGTGTGATGATAGGGACTGGATTAATCTTGCACAGGATAGGGACCGCTGGCGGGCTTATGTGAGGGCAGCAATGAACCTTCGGGTTCCTTAAAAGCCATTTGTAAGTAAGTAAGTAAGTTTCTATTTAGGTATTTGTATGAGATGCTAGAGTTTTGTGTAGAGTGTGATATTAAAATAAGCAAAAATTATTTTTTCGTACTATTTCAAAATCCTATTCCCATGAGTTTATATGGTTCTTTAAAGAATCTTTCACATCATGGTGTGATGTACAGAAGAGGAGGCCTCACCTGGCCTGTGACCTGTACGAGAGAGGAAAGAATGAGCTATCAGAAAGAGTTTGCTTCATGATGATTAATATTATACATATCTACCGACAGGGAAGTTTCTCTCAGACTAAAACATATCTTCTCTCTCCATATCCATTGGTGATATAGCTATGGCGCATGATAAGGTCACAAGTCTTGTCTTCCCTCCTCTACTATACACACCAACAGTTCATATTGCTTAAATACGTATAAAACACTTCGTGGCATAATTTAGCAGTCCATAGAATAAATTTGCTTTATGCTTCTATCTCGTCCTTCAACTGGAAGTTGTTGAGAAACAGAGTGTTAGAGCAATAAAAATAAAAATAATGCTAACACGAAGATGCTGTCTGTACATTTTTACATGTGTGATACATGTTTTGCGATGATTCAGTTCTTTATCTCGTTGAGATTAGTGTTACTGTTTTAGTTTCTTTTCTTTAAGTGTTATTCAGAAAACACACTGAAATGAAATGATTTAATATGTCAGAAATGAGACAAACTTTTGTGGTGGTTTTCACACAGAAGACATCCTGTTTAATGCCGTAATTAAGTAATTACACTTTATTTGTATATTATTTAAGTAGATATTCTTATGTGTATTCCAAGCCTAATTTTGATCAGAAAATCTAAAAATTCGCCAATATGTAGTTATTTGTTTATTATTTTTTTTTTGTTTACAAATTTAAAGTGATATAAATGCCAAGTATTTTAATAGTTTATTGAGACTCCTTCCCATTTGATTCTAATCTTGCTTCAGTGGTTCACCCACAGGTGAAAAAAAGTGTTTATAAGTGATGGTAAATTTTTAGACAGTGAGCCCATTGTATCTGTTTTGTTCTCTGCTATACCTGACATGATTTGTAGCCTCAGGTTTTCAAAACTTAGATTGAATTTACAACGAAAAGTAGTAATAAGTCTGTGTAGACTATCGTAATTTATCTTAACCTAATGTTTTTCTATGAATACCAAATAATTCGTCTCATTTCCCAGTTTATTCTATGTAATAAAAAAATGATGAAAGTCGTATTTAATGTGCATTATTCCCAGACAAGGTTGACTTGGAAGATCTTGAATATGAACAAAATCTGTAGAATAATTCAGAAAACATCACTGCATGCACACAGACATAACATTCCCAAAACCATTTTTGGTAGCAGAGTGCTGAAATCGTGTATTCCATGAAAATCTGCCAATCGATTTTTTTGCAGCCTCACAATAGTAATATGCGTTACAAGAGTGGTATGTTGAAGTTTTCATGTTCGAGGAAAAGTTTGAAAAAGCGAAACGTAGTTGAGCTTTTTTAATTTCCGAGAATTGAAAGAAAACAAAACGCTCGTGTATCGTACATAATTTTGTGCGAATATCGTTTATTACATACCTGAAAGAGGAATTTCTAATTAGTTGCAATGAAATCTCCATCTTGGTTTCTGTTCAGTGACGGCAAATTTGCAAAACAAAAATATCTATCTTCAACATTGTTGCTTTAAAATGCTTTCTGTGTTTACTATACTCCAGCAGGCCGTGATATACGTCTGTCTTTTTTTTCCCCCAGTCTATGATGAGTCTGGAATCTTGTTGATTTTTTCACGGCTTCCTTAATGTTACTTGCATCACGAATGCAGTAACTGTAGTGGAGTTGTAGAGTTTACTTAATTTTTGCAAATATTTAAAAACAATAATTAACAGTGCAATTTAGGTGAAATTGCAGTGGTAAGTTTCCAATTTATAATTACTACTATTTTGAACGTCTCTAAAAATAATATGTTAAAAGCCTAAAGCAGTAAAATCAATATGTCACTTAAGCGGTGAGAAGAGGGAAATTGTTATGTGTGTTAGGTTGGGAATACTGAATGTGGAATTTTAGACTTACCGCGTATTGGTTTTGTGCGGAAACCAAGCAAATACGCACGATCTCGCACAAAAGTGTTTTGCATGCATTGTCCAGTATAACTTGTCTATACAAAATTGATACAGTAAAACTTCATTTATACGTTTTTATACGGGGGTCTGAAGAAAAAATGTATGTGAGAAAACATACCTATAACTGAAATGACATTTAATTACATCTGAAATAATATTAATAATTAATAATATGTGATTTTACAAAAACATTCCTCTTTCTTCCACTCATTGGAATTCAAAAACCAATCAGCAACCTCCTGTCATATCAGGTTGAGTCTACTGTCAAAATATTTTCAGTTTGGAGGGCTGTTGTATTCAGTGCAGCCACAGCTTTGGACCTGGATTCTTATTGTTTAAAATGTTGCATTTCTTCCCTCTGCACATACCGTTCTCCCCTCTCCCGATTGGTCGAGACGAGAATGGGCAGTTTGGAATTTTTCAGGAATTTCAAAGCCGACCACATCTTAACAATGAACACACATTGTACCATATGTACGTGATTATAATACGCACCTTTTTGACAAAATGTCGTCGTGAAAACTGGGGTGCGTATTATATTTGCACTCACACACTCAGACTCGAACTAATTTAAATTAACATGTATTTATGTTACGAGATATGGTGGAAAACAACAAACAGAAACGACCACTGTGAGTTCGTATTTTCTCGTCTTTTGCGTACTTTTCATTTCCAATTTTGACAACAATCAATAATAAAAATAATATTCGTAACTACTAGAATGACTTAATAACATTTTTCTTATATTTTGAGATTTTATGAATACAACTGTGAACAATTGCGCGTCTTTAATTAAATCAAAAGAATTTACAATAATTATTGGTGAAAGAGTAGCATGACGTTAGTTGTTGCCAGTAAATATTCTGACACCAACCCAGACCTGTTGACCAGAAAGTTCCAGTTCTGATACTGCAAATGAGTATGAATGTGATGTATAGGTGGAGGTAAGGAAGTGCCTTTATAACCTGTCTTGATAATATAATTTTTAATCTTGAGTCATTTTTAACACAGGTGCGTATTATATTCCTCAGTTTTTTCTAGATTTTAGAATAATGATTCGATGACATAAATATGCTATTTTCCCGTTTACATTTTCACTTACTTACTTACTGGCTTTTAAGGAACCCAGAGGTTCATTGCCGCCCTCACATAAGCCCGGCATTGGTCCCTATCCTGAGCAAGATTAATCCATTCTCTACCATCATATCCCACCTCCCTCAAATCCATTTTAATATTATCTTCCCATCTACATCTCGGCCTCCCCAAAGGTTTTTTCCCCTCTGGCCCTCCAACTAACACTCTATATGCATTTCTGGATTCGCCCATACGTGCTACAAGCCCTCCCCATCTCAAACGTCTGGATTTAATGTTCCTAATTATGTCAGGTGAAGAATAGAATGCGTGCAGTTCTGTGTTGTGTAACTTTCTTCATTCTCCTGTAACTTCATCCCTCTTAGCCCCAAATATTTTCCTAAGCACCTTATTCTCAAATACCCTTAACCTATGTTCCTCTCTCAAAGTGAGAGTCCAAGTTTCACAACCATAAAGAACAACTGGTAATATAACTGTTTTATAAATTCTAACTTTCAGATTTTTTGACAGCAGACTGGATGATAAAAGCTTCTCAACCGAATAATAACAGGCATTTTCCATATTTATTTTGTGTTTAATTTCCTCCCGAGTGTCATTTATATTTGTTACTGTTGCTCCCAGATATTTGAATTTTTCCACCTCTTCAAAGGATAAATTTTCAATTTTTATATTTCCTTTTCGTACAATATTCTCGTCACGAGACATAATCATATACTTTGTCTTTTCGGGATTTACTTCCAAACCTATCTCTTTATTTCCTTCAAGTAAAATTCCCGTGTTTTCCCTAATTGTTTGTGGATTTTCTCCTAACATATTCACGTCATCTGTATAGACAAGCAGCTGATGTAACCCGTTCAATTTCAAACCCTCTCTTTTATCCTGGACTTTCCTAATAGCATACTCTAGAGGAAAGTTAAAAAGTAAAGGTGATAGTGCATCTCCTTGCTTTAGCTCAAAGTGAATTGGAAACGCATCTGACAGAAACTGACCTATATGGACTCTGCTGTATGTTTCACTGAAACACATTTTAATTAATCGAACTAGTTTCTTGGGAATACCAAATTCAATAAGAATATCATATAAAACTTCTCTCTTAACCGAGTCATATTTTCACAGCAAATCTAATTTCGAGCGAAATTTAATTAGAGCGTATAAATGAAGTTTTGTACCTATCGGGGTTTAAAATACGATGATATAAGTGAAAAACATATAACTGGAATAAATTAATATGGGAAGTATAGGAATTTTTCTGGGACTTCAAAAAAAAAAAAAAAAAGTGTGAGAAACATATAAATGAAGTTTTATTGTAGTAGTTTTCTGTTAATCACTGCCTATAGAATCAACTGTGTGGACATGTCAGTGGTTTAGTTACAGCCTGTCACTGAACCAATTAAGTGTTAGTACTTGAGCTTTTCGTATCAATATAATTACATCATTGCTCCATTTTCATTCTGTTCCACCTCATAGGTACTAAATTTAATAATGTCGCAGGTTCAGGGTGATTTTTGTGTGTAATGTTGAGCTATGCTATCATCATTTTCCTGCATAGTGTGAAGGAAATGATTTTGTTGCTTCTTTCAGAGCATAGCCCAATCTCTGCAAGAGCAAGCTGCTTCTTCCTTACGGCGGTCAGAATCGAGATCATCGCTTGCTTCAGTTGGTTCTGCTACTTCTCAAGAAGTGGCCCGTATTAATAATGATAGTGGTACAGCCATCGAGCAGCCTCGATCACGGACAGGAAGTGAGTTAGTGCAAGTTTATTTAGTGTTATATTGTTTGAAAAGTGCACCTTAAAAAAAGAGTGTTAAACAGGTCACGCAGGTGTTCCTCATATATTTTACGCATTTGACTACAATTTAGTTCTTTTATCATGTTGAAAATGTTCAAAAGATATACATTATTTACTAAGTATCCAAATAAAATGAACTTTCATTTTTTAGTTTGTGTAGGATGGGCGGAAAGTCACTCCCTGTTTCTCCTAAAATATTGGAAGTAGAACTTCACATTTTTTTTACAGATAATCTATTGTTTGCCATTACTTCCCCTAAAGTTACAACTCAATGTGTGCTCCAGCATTTGTTACACATTTTCTTACACGGACAGGTATGTTTTCTATGACCTTCCTCAAGAACTCAGCAGGAACACCAGTTATGACTTGACGGATCTGATTTTCAAGTCTGAGATTTCCTGCAATACAATTCTTTTTTGCCCCATCCCCATAAAAAGAAATTTCCTAGGGTCAAGTCTGGACTTCTTGCAGCCATTTTGTGGACTTCTGGTGGCCTATCCAACATCCTGGAAAGTGCTCATTGAATGAACTTCTGTTTATGTGAGATGCTGCTCTCCCACATTTTGTCTTGAATGTTAGAGAATGGCTCAATGAGGACTTTCCAGGATGTTGGATAGGCTGCCGGGAGCCCACAGAATAGTCAGCAAGAACTCAAGACTTGACTTCGTGCAGTTTCTTTTTATGCAGGTGGCCAAGGAAGAAGTGTATCACAGCAAACCTCAGACTTTTACAATTCATTTTTGATTTTCAGATAAGTCAATTACAAAGTTATGAAATATATTTATTTAAAATTTTCAATCATATGACTTACCATTCTTATTGCAAATTAACATTTGCTACAACATGTTACTAAAAGAAAAGTATAAACATTTTTGCCTGTACGGCATCATCAGGTACATAATTGTTTAATGATATCTAACATAAATACAATGTAGAATGTATTTATTTGCGATGAAATATTGATTTGTATATTGTACAGTGAAACCTGTTCAAATCGGAATCTGAATAATCCAGAATCCTGTCTATTTCGGAACAATTTATTGGTCCCAGCGAAATTCGTATGTATTAAGTATAATTTTTCCTGAATAAAATGGAAACTGCCCAATGTGGAAACGGAAATTGCCTGCTACTGTTCAAAATGGAAATAATATTTTGGGCACACTGCTTTAATGTAAACTATATTTTGTAACAGCGTGTAATTTCAAGGCATATACGAAATATATAGGTCACTAAGATGAAAACAAGTTTGCTTTGCAAAATTTTAGAGGGTACGAGGGTGTGTTGGCCTGTCGGTAATAAATTTTATTACCCTCTTGACTAGGCAGACGAGTCCCTTCAAAGATTTTCAATGCTTCACACCTGTAGCTGGACAGAGTGTAGTGATTTCTTGGTAAAAAAAAGTTGCGTAAAATGTGGCATTAACATTAAGTGATGAAGTAAAAGTTATCGAGATGAAGGAAAATTAGAAACAAAGTCTATGTGAAATAAAATTGAAGTACAGTTGTGAAAAACTCAGGTGTGATACTTTAAAAAATAAAGATCATAATGAGTGAGTGGTTTGTGGCTAATATTTGTGAAATAAAAGGAACCAGAAAGCAACTGTTTATGTGGAAATAAATGAACTGTTGTGGGAGTGGGTTTTTCATGACCTTCCAAAAAACATGTCAATTTCTGGATCTATTCTGCAACTGGCAAAGAAATTAGATAAACCAGAATTCAAGGCTTCTAATGGATGGCTCCTAGTCCAATTAATTAATAATGTGCAGTGATACACAGTACAATATTATAATATAGTGTTAGATATTAATTTGAATGAGATTAGTAAACTTTAGTAGTGTTTAATGCGTGAGTTACGATAACATTTATACATTTATCAACGGAATAAGCGACAGGAAGCTGATTTAATGTGAATAGTGTTAAACGGAATACTTTGTACTTCTTGCAGTTTGCGGCATGCCATTTTGTTTTTCATGTTTACGAATGATAAAAATATTCCATTTTAATTTCACATCTGAATAATACGGAAATCTATCCACAACGGAAAAAAATTAGGACCATGTCACTTCCGTCTTGAAGAGGTTTTACTGTATAACATTAAAAGGTGAAGTCATGCGTTATATGTAGTAATAGTTTAATATATTTATAGGGAATATGTTGATTTCAATTAATTTGCATTTGGTTTGCTAAGTTGCTAAAATTGTACGTGACTTGGTATATGTGTACAAGAACTCATGTTACAATATTTGTTATATCTCTTGGTTAACATTGTTAAAAATTAAAACTGATAAAATATAAAATATCGTCATACTTACGGTATACATATATGTTAAAATTTAAATTTCCTATAGAAATTTGGCGTTGTTATTAATTGTACATGAACATTGTGATGTTATGATGACGTGTGTTTGTGTATATATATAATGCAATTATATTTTGATGTAAGTTATAACTTCTTCTCTATGTAGTTGTTTCGTATTTTACAGATGCGTGTTTGCCAGGTGATTCCTAAATCTGTAAAATATACATGTGTTTGAATAAAATGTGATTTGGAATAATAAATATAATTATTTGATTTAATGCTCAAAGGCATATTATTAATGCAAACTGTTAACAATCTTACGTGTTATATTTCGATGATTGTTTATTCTTGAAGAAGAGAATTTATTTTAATGTAGTTAAAGTATGAATTACATTCTACATGTGTAATGTTTTTAGTTAAATGAGAGAACTTGCGTATATATATATACAATAGTGTTGTGGGATTTAATCGATTAATCGATCAATTTCTGTTGTAAGATTAATTGATCAAAAATATTTAATCAAATAATCGAGTCAATTAAAATTAATCTGTTGTAGTTGATATTAATTATTATTTTGTTAATACAAACTCATACTACAGTAAAAATTTCGACAATAGCCTATTTCTCTCTCGGAAATTGCTTACTTAAAAGCACAATAGTATTTTCTAACTGTAAACCAGATAGCGTAAAGAAAATCTTTGCACAAACACTTCAGAAAGAGATGGACATTTGAGTCTACCTCTATTGAAAGTTGAAACACAATGCGAAACCCGTATTAAGTTTTATGGTTTTCCAAGAAAACTTCCACCTTGTTGTCAGCTCATCTTCCTAGTATATGAAATACATACTTTTCTGGGATTCGTCCCCTCAGCCCTTATAAAATAGCCATGTCTACACTGTGTGTAAGTGAGAGCGTAACTACCTTCTTCTCTTTCTAAAATCTGGTAATTCGTTTACAATAGGAGCCAGTCTTCTGTTTCGACTGCAGCTGCAGTTTCTGTACTGAGTTTGTATATGAAGGTTGTGTATTTAGTTTGATAAAGAAAAAAAAAAATCAATTTTTTTTTTGGTTTGTGAAAAGTGTAAACTCCTTTATGTCATATGAGAATTTGAGAGGTGAACTCGGTGAAACGTTTGGATTTAAATTGAACGATCGTGGAGAAGTGCTTGACAGAAAAAGGTTTTTTCGTGTTTAGTGATGCAGGAAAACATTGTTACTAAACATAGAGCGGCACTTAATTCAGAGCATGTGAGTCTTCATACTTTTTGTTATTTATGTTTGTCTAAAAAATTCCCGGAGAAAATGATACAATAAATTATAAGCCTCATAATAAATATGTTAGTAAGTAATTAAAATTGTTTTGTAATATGACAATACAATATATACATACAACATTTAATATTTATCACCAAACACAAGTTAAATTTAACAATAATTGTGGATTCCCATAATTGTGTATTACAGTGTATTAAAACATTTTTCCAACTCGATGAAAACTCGATTAATCTATCGATTAAATTCCAATAGTTAATCGATTAAATATTTTGATCGATCAACAGCACTAATGTGCAATGGATGCGTGCAGTGGCCCGGTCATATGGATATGTTGTGAAAGGAATAAGCTAGTTATGATGTTGGATATTTTAGCTCTGTAATCATTGAAAATATACATATATTTAAAAAGGGTTGATTTAGTAAAATTAATTTTTTTCAAGGTTATAATGTTGATATGAACCATTAATGAATCAATTGCTAATTTTGAAAATTAAGGTGGAGAAATATGCATGTTATGATCTATATTGATCTGAAAAGTGGAAAGAAATTAGAGAATATGTAGATTAATTCTGAATTTATGATGTTGTGTCAAAGTTGAGTTAAATGGGAAAACTTACGTATATGTATACACTATGTTAACCAACACATACAACAATTATTGTAACATGAATTCTGTGCACACATATACCAAGTCACATACAATTTTAGCAAATTAGCAAATCAAATGCAAATCAATTGAAATCAATATTTTCCCTATAAATATATTAAACTATTACTACATATAACTCATGACTTCACCTTTTAATGCTATATAATATACAAATTAACATTTCATTACAAATGAATATGTTCTACATTGCACTTATGTTAGATATCGTTAAACAATTATGTATGTGATGATGCTATACAGGCGAAAACGTTTATACTTTTCTTTTAGTAACATGTTGTAGCAAATGTTAATCTATACTAATAATATACTAATAATAAATCTGTAGCCGAAATGTTTCTGGTAATTTTCGATTTTCCAAAAATAATTGGTCCTAACATATATAATTAACCATCCTGAAACCGAAAATCGCTTTTTTGACATTTTTGTTTGTATGTCTGTCTGTCTGTCTGTCTGTATGTTTGTTACCTTTTCACGCGATAATGGATGAACGGATTTTGATGAAAATTGGAATATAAATTAAGTTCGTTGTAACTTAGATTTTAGGCTATATGGCATTCAAAATACATTATTTAAAAGGGGGATTATAAGGGGGCCTGAATTAAATAAATCGAAATATCGCGCTTATTATTGATTTTTGTGAAAAATGTTACATAACAAAAGTTTCTTTAAAAATAATTTGCGATAAGTTTTATTCCTTAAAAAATTTTGATAGGACTGATATTTAATGAGATAAATGAGTTTTAAAATAAAAATAACTGCCATCTAAGGCCGTGTAATGAATTAAAAAACAAATGACTTCGTCTATAAGGGGCCTTGGACAGCAACAATCGAAAACTATGAAAGATAGCCTACAGAGAATGTTTCTGTGTTTGTATGAAGTAATATCAGAAGCTAAATTAACCGATTTGTATAATTAATTATTATTTCACCATTGGAAAGTGTAGTTTCTCTAGATGGACATAATGCTATAATGTTATTACAGTAACTTCTGATATGATATAATATAATATAATATAATATAATATAATATAATATAATATAATATAATATAATATGTAATATTATATAATATAATTTAAGTTATTTGAAGGGTTCAGAACCATAGTGGGCCAAGCGCCATTTACTGAATACGTAGAAAACAAGGGTTAAAATTAAGTTGTTACCATAATTCAATGGAAACCTATGACAAGTAAAATAAAATATACACATTAAATCTAAATGATGTCAATCTTCATTAAACTATGGTTGCATGTAATAAAAATTAAGAAACATGTTAAAGGAATTGTCATTGCACCAAATGAGTGTCTCTGGACCAAAATGATCGCATTTTAATTATTTGGATGCAATTTAAATTAAGTAACATATTAAACGATTTATCCTTCTATCAAACACGAATGTTCCCTGGATCAAATGTCCTATTTTAATTATGTAATTACTTTATATTTATTTCTAACGGGTGCAGCGGAGCGCACGGATACGGTTAGTTTGTAATAAGAATGATAAGTTATATGATTGAAAATTTTAATAAATATATTTCATAACTTTAAACCTCAGACTCTTGATCAACTTGAAAATCAGATTCGTCAAGTCATAACTGGTGTTCCTGCTGTGTTCTTGAGGAAAACATACCCGTTTGTTTAAGAAAATATGTATAAAATGCTGGAGGAAACATTCATTTGTAACTTTATGGGAGATAATGGTAAACAATAGACCACATGTGAGGAAAATGTAAGGTTCTACTTTCAATATTTTCCCGGAGAAACAAGTGTTCGAAAATAGGGAGTGACTTTCCACCCACCACGTATACAAAATACATTCTTTATAATCCCAAGCAAGTTTAATTGAATTTCATTTATATGTTATTGTTGTTGTTTTCTAATGCCAGGCATTTGACAGTAAAGTCATTTGACCTCTTGCACTCCAATATTTTTCAAAGATATTGTCATGGTCAGCCACTGACGCACAGATTTTGAGATGTTCTGAATCCATTTCTTGATTTAAGTTGCACAATGGACAGTTAGGAGACTGATATTGCATGCTTTATATTGATATGAGATCTGTTTGGGAAGTATTGAGTCATTTAATATTTAAAAAGAAGAAGGAAAGAAGAAAATCCCATTGGAACCTGACATACTTATCCCTGTATCCCTTTTACTTTTCAAAACAATCTTCAAAGTCCTCTTTCACTTTCTGGTTTCATAAACCTTAACCTCATCCATGGTCCAAAATCTTTTAACAGCAATTTTAGCTTTCGGAAAAGTTAGCAGTTGCTGTGTGGAGGCTGACATACCTGGGGAGATGCGATGTTTCCCCCTCCCCACTAAAAAAAACCTGTACAAGACATGAAGAATGGTCAGGTGCATTGTCGTTAATTTTGCCGCCAAATATTTCATACCAAGATCTTTTGTCAGTACTTCTGAAACAGCATTCAAGGAATCCACAGATCTGCTTTTTATTCTCTTGTTGTCAGTTGCCGATTTTCGTTGTTTGCAGCCCACATGTGTTCAACACTAGCAGGTGTTCTGCTTACTGATTCCTGGTCATCTCTAAAGTATTGGTGCCACAATTTTATCTGGTTTTTACTCATTGGATGATCACTGAAGTCTTCTTGATCATTCAGATGGTTCTGCAGTTAATGTCCAAGTTGGATGCAATTCACTGATCTACTTACTCTAGGGTGACCAGATTTCCAAAATAAAAAAAAACAGGACACGTATTATTAATGTTGACATGAATCAACGTTTTATGTAAACATTCATTGTTACTTGAGTTTATATAATGTCAGTGAGCAATAAGGTCCAGTTTTATTTATTTTAAAGGAATAAATACTACATTGTTTACAATAACTGGGCAATAATAATAATTATGCAAGTACATAATAGAGTAGCGTGAATACTTGACTAAAGTAATTGTTGACAATTTTTTATATTGCAACTAGTCGGGGTTAATTAGGTTAACTTATCTGTTTAAAAATAGGCTACTTCAGATTAATTGTGTCTTACATCATATCCATGTTACTGTATTCTGAACTTGTTTCATATTTTATTTATTTACCAGAGCTTCCTCAAATTAGAGGATACAAAAAAAATAGACAATGAAAGATAACAGAGTAAGAAAAATGACAAACAAGTAAACAAACAAACAAACAAACAAATATACAAACAATGCAAGTTAACAGAATAAGAGTTACAAACAAGTAAAGAAAAATGAGGACACAATACATCTACATATGCAGAACACATAACTAATGCTAACCACACGTACAATAACATAAATACAGACATGGAAATCCTATACATACAACCCAAAAACCAAAAACTCAACATACTAGAACAATATGAAATATACAGACACACTAAAACACACCCTAATTAAATTCTCAACACACAGATCAATTTCAGAACACACACACTATTTGACACAACTCTTTATCACACGAACGCACCCACACAACAGGCAGCGAAGTTGAGATAGCGCCGAGATCTAGTAGGCTCTGAGGATGGTGTCAAGTAACACCGAAACAGCTGTAAGTCACACATGCTTACGTAATTAACACGAGTAAGAATAATTGTTTGCCTCGTAGGCCTATTACTTTTCAACTATTTTAACATTCTCCATGAAGATGAACTGTACAATCTACATCGTATTTCTTTGATGAGTGACTTTTCTCTAGAAGTGTTGGCCTTTCCTTCAGGAAACTATAAAAGTCCATACAAGACATATTTTTGAAATGACATTTTGTGATTAACATGGCCTTTATGGTTTCAACTGAAAACTGATTCCTTTCGTCAGATCAAGTTGAATCCATCAATGAAAACACTCTTTCTGATAATTCATTGGTGCCAGGTATTCCTAACACAACATTTACAATCTGAATTATGTTTGTAAACTAATGTCTTTGTCTTTCATAATTTGAAATGTTTCAGTCCACCTCTCTGTAATTTTAACATTACACTCCTTCTAATATTCAATTTAATGGACATCTGATGGAAACAGTGTAGAATTAATAAATGTTTTACGTGATTATTAAATAAAATAACAGAAAAAGAAATATTTTAACAATAATTTAGGGAAATGGGACGCCATTTAAAAAAAAAGGGACATTAGGAGTCCCAAGCATAGGACAAGAGCCTGAAAAAAGGGACAATCCCATTAAAACCAGGGCGTCTGGTCATCTTAACTTACTTGGTCATTGTGAATGCAGTACAGCTTACTCGGAGACATCTCATTGTTGACTGATTAGCCCTTGACTCTCTGACTGGCTGCTAAGGCTACACGACTGGCTCTTGAGATATCCAAAATGTCTAGTTACTTCCCTGACAGACCTCATGTGCAATTAATATTGTATCAATTTACATAAAATGCCTAAGATGTAGGTCATCCCATATTATTTGCAGATGACACAAGTATAGTAATTACAGCCAATAACTCCAACACATTCCAATCTTCAACAGAGGAAATCTCTTCAAAATATGTGACTGGTTCTCAGTCAATAAATTAGTATTAAATTGTGACAGAACTAACATAATTCAATTTAAATCCTGTCCAAATTCAACCTCGCAAATTTCTAGCGCAATAATTAACAATACATCCCTATTAGAAACAACTTACTTACATACTTACTTACAAATGGCTTTTAAGGAACCCGAAGGTTCATTGCCACCCTCACATAAGCCCGCCAGTGGTCCCTATCCTGTGCAAGATTAATCCAGTCTCTATCATCATACCCCACCTCTCTCAAATCCATTTTAATATTATCCTCCCATCTACCTCTCGGCAAAACAACAACAACCAAATTTCTTGGCTTAAAAATCGATAATAAGTTAAATTGGAAAAATCATATTAAAGAAATTACCCCCAAACTAAATTCAGCTTGTTTTGCTATTAGATCTATGCAAAAGATAGTAAATATCAATACCTTAAAAACAATATACTTTGCATACTTCCACTTGGTAATGAGTTTTGGAATAATATTCTGGGGAAATTCCACAGATAGTAACAGTATATTCTTATTATAAAAAAGAGCAATTAGAATAATAGTAGGTGCCAAATCTACAAATAATGCCCATGGCTTGTCAGCGTATCTTTTCATTAATAATCTTCCTTGTATGTAATCGTGAAATCTTTGTAACTAATTCTACAGTTCATAGCATAAATACACGTCAAAAAAATGACTTTCATACTCCATTGGCAAGTCTATCGTGCTATCAAAAAGGAGTGCGTTATATGGCAGTAAAAATTTTTAATGGCCTCCCTATCGATATAAAAAATGAAACTCAAAACATAAAATTATTTAGGGCCAAATTGAAGAAGTATCTAATTTCTCACACCTTCTATTCTGTAGGTGAATTCATGACATTCAATAACACTTCATGAAATTGATACTAAAACTATGTGTTGTACTAGTAGACTATATTGTAAATCTCGTCTGTATATATTTCATCTAGACTGTGACTATAAATTAAGATTTTATAATAGTATTAAGTTTTTTGACTTGTTCCATATTCTAGCTGTGAAGCAATGTATGAATACTGTGGAATGTTAATAAATACAATACAATACGGCTTTGGAGTAGCCAGCATGCTTGGCTGCAAAACTAGTGGACCCGGACCGAATCCTGGTTGAACAAGTTACTTGGTTGAGGTTTTTTCCTGGGTTTTCTCTCAATCCATTAAAAGCAAATGCTAAGTGACTTTTTGGCACCGGACCCTAGTCTTATTTTGCTGTCATTATCACCTTCATTTTCATCTTCATCCATCCTGCCATATGGAGTAAACAGAATTCGATATAATGGGTGCCCCAACATTAGAACAGGGTTTTGCATATAATGGCAAGAGAAGTAGGCACAAGCACAAATAGCTACATGCCGGATGCGCAGTACTAACAAGAAAAAGGAAAATACAGGTAGATCTCAGTATATGTGATAGATACGTTCTGCAAAATTGCCGTGTAAACCGAATTCGCGTAAAACAGGAATAATTTTATATGCACAATGTAGGATTAGGTTCTCACATATTCACAAATTTAGCTTAAAATAATAGGAACATACACTATTTATATTAGAAACAACCAATATTATCTTTCTGAAATGTAATATTATTGCAGAAATTCAAAATAATACACTGATATATTTTAAAGCTGAAACTAAAAAAATACACAGAAATTTATTTTTGAAAGACCTACTTTCAGTGGCGGTTCGTGGGTATTGAATTAAGGGGGGCTGCATACAAAAATAAACCAAGCAACTTACCTTATTTAAAGATTAGTTCCATGTGCTTTGTCTTGTAGGTTGCAAACTTTTGAATCATCTTCTTATTAAAATCCTATAAGTTGTTTAACATAGTCTTTACAATGGAAAACATAGCTAATGTGGTCAGTCTCTCTTCTCTTATCGTATTTCTAAGATAGGATTTTACTCTCTTCAAACACGAAAAGCAACGTTCTGGTTCTGAAGTTGTCATTGGTATGGTGATAGCTATGCGTAGTAGTTCCACAACTTCTGAAAATTAGACCTGCAAGTTCTCAGATAGAAGAAACTACAAGAGCTTGACTGCGTCACTGATATTCTGAATTCTTGTCACTGATACAACACAGTGAGTTACGTTTTTAGTTTGTCTTCATTGAACGTTGGAAAAAGCTTCACACATACATTTAGGTCATTTTCAGGAAATGAGTTTTTCAAGCATTCAAATTTTTTGACACAGAAGAGAAGATAATATCAGATGATATATGAACTGGAATCGGGTTTTAGCTTTTGTGATGAGGTCACACACTTCCTTGGCTCATGTCAGTAGATTTACTGGCATTTAAAAGAATCCTGCGGGACAAAATTCTGGCACAACGGCGACGCTGATATAACCCCTGCAGTTGCGAGTGTCGTTAAATAAACCATAATTTAATTTTTATATGCAGATTTGAACCTTAGAAATATCTAACTGGCGATGTTGTAGTTAGTTGTATAATATATCTACATTATACATCAGTAAATGAAAAAAACTGAGCCAGAAATTGAATTCAGGATATTCAAGAGTACACACCAGGGCGCTTGCCTCATTTATTGTGATGTTGTTAGATGTTTCAGAAACCATTATGGTTTGAAAACTTTCCAGCAATGGCTCCTTCTTCTCATGAACAACATTTACTGTTCTTATTTTAAATCCGTCTTGTTGCCCCAGCTGATGGAATTGTCTTTGAAACACGTTAATCTAATACAGACTGTGTGGAGATCGAGAGAAGAAAGCAGGGATACTGGATAAATGAGCAAAAAATATGCCAGCCTTTCTATTTTGTTTAGCGGCTCTTTCCATTATGAGATTCAACTGATGGGCACTTAATTTCACATTTCTCCTGAATTGTTAAGGTACTGAACTGAATACACTAAATATTGTACAGAGTTAAACATTGTTGCACTTGTTATACTCACAACATTAAAGAAAATGTATTTAAAACTGTGCGCTACTGACAAATTGCTGCAAATTTTGCAGCACCTGGAAACTCTGGATTCATGGCAAGGGGCAGCAGGGGGAGGGGTAAAACTAACGTGCAAAGCATCCGAGACGAGACTGGAAGCTCCAGGGGAGGAAGTGACTTCACTAATGATTGCGTGCATGTCAATGAGAGCGAAATTTGTTTAAAAATTCGAGCCGCTAAATAGAGACTGTATAATAAATGTATTTCACAACATAAAACATGACAAGAGCCACAAATGTCTGGGGGTGCTGCAGCTCCGCAGCCCCCCTTCGAAAGCCGCCCCTGCCTACTTCACATTTGAAATAGCTTCTGGCTCATCTATATCAGTATATTCTCCTGATGTTGGAGTCAACCCACTCCTCTGATGAATTTCTAATGTGCCATATCAGTGTTATGGTTGAAGTGTTCCTGTGGAGGCTTGACGTTCATTTGAAGTGTCAAGTTGTTTTGTGAAAAAAATGTTTAATTGTCGGTTGTGTAGTTTTCTTCGCCCTCTGGCTATACAGTTCTTTGTAACATTTCAGAACATAGTCAACCTCTCTCTTCTCTTTAGCACTTATCACTATCTCAGGATCACTGTCTTCAAAAATTGTCATTGCAGCGTGGATCATTCAGAAAGTTTCAGTCATATTTTTTGTTGTAAGCTTTCTTGCAATCTGAGTTTCCTCGACTTCTGTTTCTTCCTTGTTATTGTGCTTACTGATAGCCATCAGACCCTCACTGCTCAAATCCTTGGAAGAAAGTTCAGAACCTCACACATCTCCGCTAATCTCTGTCACTGTCCACTTCATCTTCTAGAACCAATACAGTATAGGCCGCAGTTTCCTCCATACACCATTCATACGTTTAGGAGTGATAACATTCGACGTGTCTGTAATTGCATCCGAATGTTAAACTGTTGCCAGAAAGACTTGAGGGTAAGGTTGTCACTCGAATCACATCTAGTTATACTTGATGAATGAGCAGTTTTTGGAATTGATTCCGAATTGTCACGAATAGTTCTTACAGTTGATTCACAAAGTCTCAAAGCACGCTGAATAATATAAATTGCGTATTATTGCTTTCACATAGAATTAGATGGCGCCACTGGGATTCAAATATGAATCGCATATACACGAAAATGGATATAATGGGTCTCAGTGGCGGCTCGTGACATAAAAGGTATGTGAAGCAGTGTTAGGTCTACTTCTAATTTTATAACAAAAATCATGTATATGCTTATCTATGTATGTTAAATACCGGTATATTTAAAATACGTGGCATAGATGATGAAGATGACGATATTAATAGTAATAGTAAGCCTAATAATAATAATAATAATAATAATAATAATAATAATAATAATAATAATAATAATAATAAAGTCATAAATTAATGGTAAATAAATAATCATACTAATTTTTAAGACAAGTTTAATCCTTCTGTTCATGCCAACGAATTTATCAGTAACATCGTTGTGGAAAGGCTGATTTTTTCATAAATTTGCTTCTGCATAATTTGCTTTGCATGGAAATATTTTGTGATTGACGAGCGTCTTCGTTGTGGCATGCAACTACGCAAATAGTTTTTAATGCGATTCATATAAGAAAAACTTCTTTCTGCGGACAAATTTGTTAATAAACAGCCCAAATCCCTAAAGCACGTTGATTTTTATGAACAAATATTACTTGTAATTATTTAAAATAATTAATGTACTAAGAACAGTAGAGAAAATAATTGCAATGCACACAACGCGATCTTTATGCACACTCGCTCACGAAACCACGGAAAAACTTAACTTTGTACATAGGCTACAGTAGTACAATGCTAACACCATAGCGAAGATTTTTTCAATTCCTCTTACATTATATTCCACTTTTCTCAAGACTCGTGCTTGCTTCTTTAGCAAAACAGTTAAAAAAAATTACAAATATATATTCATGTAGTAGGCTTATAACTTTTCTGTGGGCAAAATTAATTTTACGCTTTTAAATTTCTGTAATTTTCATTGTTAGAGTTGGCTACCCTGAATAGTCCCTTTGTCGTTGATTGGCGGAACGTTGTGAATTCGTCTCTTCTACTATTTCACGTCCGACCAAAGCCACGATACTAACTTTTAATAACTGTTGTTGCAGGGTGAGGGGTATAGTCTTGTTGCCATGGTAACCATAGCTGAGTGAAACAATAACAGCAGGAAAATCGAGCTCACTTCACCAGCGCAAAGTTAAACGTATCGGAGTCTTGTTGCTACGGTAACCATAGCTAGCAAAATAGGAAGTCGCAATGCAAGAAGTGGATTCACTGACGCTATGTTTATTAATAATTCTTGAGCGCAGCGCGTTTTTTGAACGTACATAAGTATAAATATCATAAAATCAGTCACACTGTGATGTATAGTAAAAGTAAAGTGAATTTTTCAATTTTTAAACATTTTATGGTGAAGTTGTGCTTCACTTGGTTCACCTGAAAAGCCGCCTCTGATGGGTCTACCTGTATATTAATTGTGATAATTTTCAACACTTTTATATTTACAAAAAATCAACATTTAAAAGTAACCATGCTTTGGTGCTTCTCTCTTGAGTAACAAATGGGTTTTGAGTAACAAATGGGTTTACAACTAAAGTAATTCCAATGGCGAATATACCGTGTAAACAGGCAGAATTCCAATTTTAAGAGGGTACAAAACAGTTATAGACATATGTGTGAAGTCTGCGAGAAAGTTGTCAAAATTTTAAATGTCGCTGTATTAAATACGAAAATGTAACCACCTATTTCGCTACCTCGCAGGCCTATATCTCCAAAGACTATGTGGTAAGCTGCTTTCCTTGCTTGTAGCTTTGTATGAACAAGAAGCTCAGCACCACATAGTTACATAGTTCTTCACTAGCAGGTTGATAGGAGAATGTAGAGCTCGAATTGTTAACTCTCGACTTGTGAACACTGTGCAAGACTAAACAGACAATGTAATTCAGTTCCCTGAATGAAGATCTCACAGTTCCATAAAACAAAGATATAGGAAAACTGACTTGATAATGAAATCACAAAGTTTTCTATATTTTCTAGACAATGGGATACTGTCTTCCTCCTCAAAACACTTTCAGTGATCTTTGGTAATACTGATGTCCTCTTTAATATACTACAAAAGAAGTCTGTGTATATTGCATATTGCCCTTTACAGTCAATACTCAAACTTAGAAAACATTAGACAAAATGTGAAGGGAAAGCTAATTCCCAATCTAGTAATAATGTATCCATGTGAAGAAAGACTAATTCTGAATACAATGCAAAGCTTAAGCAGAAACACTACTAACATTCCTGTCAATTCTCCCTACACCATTTTAATGCTAAGATAAAGTTATTTTATACAAAATCTAATATATAATGTTATTCAGCATTGATCATGGAGTCCACACCTGTGGAGTAATGGTTAGCATGTCTGGCCGTGAAACCAGGTGGCCTGGGTTCGATTCACGGTTGGGGCAAGTTACCTGGTTGAGTTTTTTTTTTTTTTTTCAGGGTTTTCCCTCAACCCTATATGAGCAAATGCTCGGTAACTTTCGATGCTGGACCCCGGACTCATTTCACCGGCATTATCACCTTCATTTCATTCAGACGCTAAATAACCTAGATGTTGATAAAGCATCGTAAAATAACCTACTAAAATAAAAAATTGATCATGGAACCAAGGTTTCCTAATCATTTTTTTTTACTCGTTTGACATATAAATCTGCCATCTGGAATATCATCCAATTCAGCACCACTGCTTTCGATTCTTCACTCTCATGGAACCGTTAGACCACTTCTTAAGGAAATCACATGGTGCAGATTCGGGTTGGATGGAGAATTGCAGAAAGTTTCCACTTCAACTGCTGAATCCTACATCACCAGTTTTGAATAGCATGTCTGATCGAAAGAGCTTCACAGTACATCTTAGACATGATTGTCGTTCCTGGTTGCATAAAATCCACGAAAATGAGATCTTTTTTGGTTATAGTCTTCTATGTTTTATTTATTTTATTTTAGTAGGTTATTTTACGACGCTTTATCAACAGCTTAGGTTATTTAGCGTCTGAATGAGATGTAGGTGATAATGCTGGTGAAATGATTCCGGGGTCCAACACCGAAAGTTACCCAGCATTTCCTCATATTGGGTTGAGGGAAAACTCCGGAAAAAACCTTAACCAGGTAACTTGCCCCGACCGGGAATCGAACCGGTGCCACCTGGTTTTGCGGCTAGACGCTCTAACCGTTTCTCCACAGGTGTGGACATCTTCTATGTTGACTGGGCTTGCTTGAACTATTGCTTTGGTGAATTCCATTGACCCCATTGCATGAATTATTGTTGTGACTCAACATTGACGTAGGAAATCTATGTGTATGTTGCCACCAATCACAGTATTATACAGAAGTTCACTCCCCTCCTTGTAGTATTGTATAAATAGCATGTGCAAATATGATCCTTTGGGTTTTTTTGGTACATCAAGATTTCTGGTATCTCCGATATTTTGAACACAAACACAGTGTGTGATAAACTGCTATAGCTGAATTTCATACACTGTAAACGAAGTTCAGAAAATTTCATTGCAAAAACCTGACAATATTCTCAATTTTTTCGTTTACATATTTCAGAAATTCACACAATCAGAAATATGAAGGTCAAAATTTGTATAATTTTGTGCGATTTGACGTGGAATGATTCATCAGTGTTGTCTTCTTTTGTTTCATTGCCTCATTATCTGTTATTGTCGGTGTTATTGGTTAAATATTTCGTTTTACAAATGAATGATCATCAAAATGAATCAGATCCAAATATGCAATGGCCAAAGAAGAGGAAAAGGAAAGAAAAGAAGAAAGACAAAATAAGAAATGCCAAAGTTAAAGGTGAAGAACATATAAATCATGTTGGGGAAATTGATTTCAAGACGTGTGGAAACAGCTATCATAATAAAAATAATAATTATATTTATTGAGCGTAGTTTATGTTATTATTAAAATAATTATTTTTCGGTACTTGATATAGGCTACCTGACATGCCACAAATTAAAAGACTGAAGGACAGAAATTTAGAAAGAGAAAAATATAACATAAGAATATTGTTTTTCTTGTTCAGGAAATCATTCCAACTTTAAGTTTTTAATTTAATAAAACACTTATAAAGTATTTATTTGTAAGTTGTTACAGTTGACAATATGAATGTAACATGATTTCATATACTTCTTCTCAATGTGTGTATATATACCGTATATAACTTTTTCTGCAGAAGTGGGTATGTCCAAATGCTTTTTTTTTTTTTTTTTTCAAGAAACCATACAAAAGAGAACAGTAATAGTAATATACGTTACAAGAGCGATATGTTGACGTTTTCATGTTCGAGGAAAAGATTGAAAAAGCGAAACGTAGTTGAGCTTTTTTAATTTCCGAGAACATGAAAACAAACATACCACTCGTGTATCGTACATTATTTTGTGCGAAGATCGTTTATTACATACCTGAAAGATGAATTTCTAATTAGTTGCAATGAAATCTCTAGCTTGGTTTCTGTTTAATGACGGCAACTTCGGAAAACCAAAATATCTTTCTTCAACATTGTTGCTATAAAATGTTTTCTGTGTTTACTATACTCCAGCAGGCCATGATATACGTCTGTCTTTTTTTTCCCCCCAGTCTATAAATGCGAACTTAAAACAAACGGTAAGGTTATGTAATGATTTATTTTTCATTTTAATATTTTAATAATATTGTTTATATAACATATTGCAGTAATAACATCGGCATCTGGAATCTTGCTGATTTTTTCACAGCTTCCTTAATGTTACTTGTGTCAGGAATGCAATAAGTTTCGTGGAGTAGTAGACTTTACTTAATTTTTGCAAATATTTAAAAACAATAATTAACATTGCAATTTAGGTGAAATTGAGTGGTAAGTTTCCAATTTATAATTATTACTATGTTAAACGTCTCTAAAAATAATATGTTAAAAGCCTAAAGCAGTAAAATGAATGTCGCGCTTAAGCGGTAAGAAGAGGGAAATTGTTATGTGAGTTACGTTGGGAATACTGAATGTGGTATTTCAACTTACCGCGTATTGGTTCTGTGCGGAAAACAAGCAAATACGCACGATCTTGCACAAAATGTTTTACCGAAGTTAGTAGATATAATATAAGCACCTGTATAAAATATGTTAGATTATTATATTGTATGAGAAACGTGAGAGAGTTTTTTCGTTTTCTGAAAAATTAATATGAGGGAGGATCGGAAAGTAAAGCACAACAATTTTTTTACGGAATACTATTTCGGATAGGACGTTCAAATTTGGCAGATAGTCAGTTTGAATCTTGTGCTACAGACAGCAATGGCTCAGGTGTCACCCTGGCGCAACGAGCGGTAACTACTGAGTAAAGATAGCGTGTGTGCTAGCATCGTCTACTTGTGTAGTCCCTTTTTTGTGGGTAAAACGAAAGCGTCCGAGTGAAATCCACAGGGAAATGTTGGAGGTGTATGGTGCTGATTGTCTGGACAATAGCAACATCTCCAGGTGATGCAGGTTCTTTGAAGAGGGCCACTGACAAAGCACGTTCCAGCTGAACATTGACCACTGGAACACCACCCAATGCCAGAGGCATTGAGGCGGCAATCAAACACCCTACAGTCCAGACTTCGCACCATCTTTCACCTCTTTGGACCAATGAAGAAGTTCCTATGAGGTCAACACTTCGGTTCAGATGAAGAAGTGAAATAAATTAGTTGTGTGCAGGTGGCTATACGCCCAGAAAACGGAGTTTAATGATCAAGATGTGCGTCTGCTGAGTTATGTCTGTGGTAGTGTGTCTGCCTCCAGACTAGCCGGCCTGGGTTCGATTCCCGGTGGGGTCAGAAATTTTCTTGTAAAATTTCTATCTCGGGACTAGGAGAGATGGTGGTGCACAACTTCTAATCACTAAATTGTGCACCAATATGCCTGGGTTAAATCCCAAATCTCTCCACAGTACATATGAAGGGAAGGCATATGTCACTGTTGATAGTGATTCATCCATCAGATGGTGATGTTAAGCCTGGTGGCCCCCTTGGTGCTATTTGCCAGGAGTAGACTACATGCCGGCACCGAGTTTCCCCTTCTCCCTTCCTCACCACCATCATCATCATCATCCTCACCCATTTCCTACACTACACTTACACGAACACTTAACATACACTCACCCTAGTACACGACATAACTCTTCACAGATATACATCATGCATAACGTGGCCCACCAAAGTGATATGCAATTTGAAAATGGGTCACAGTCCTGCCATCTATCCACATTATACGGAACCCGATTCACGCAAAGTGAAGTGGGTAGGCATTGGACACACACACACACATATGCACAGTCTCTCTCTCTCTTCTGTGCGTGCATGTGTGTATGTGCATGCGTGTGTGCGTGTGTGTGTGTGTGTGTGTGTGTGTGTGTGTGTGTGTGTGTGTGCGCGCTGGTGTCACGATGGAAAAAATGTGTCGAGAGACTTGGTTCCTATGTTGAAAAATATGTAAAAACTTGTAGCTTTCTTGTACATTATTTCGTTTTGCTTACCTATTAAATATGTTGCCATTAAAAAATTGTTATGCATTACTTTTTGATCCTCCTGTATTTTGGACTTGTCTGGTTTTTGCTATCAACCGTTCAGTTGTTTTTGCTATTAATAACATTTCGTATAAATTACCTTTTTTATTATTATTATTCAGACTCACCTGCAGACTTACATGGTATGTGGTATCCTACTGTTAGGAGGACATTGGTGTGCCTATCGCGCCTATACCGATGTGTGGATAGACCTATTTTTCAAGGACTGTCACAAGAGGCACTTACCATGTGCATACAGAGCGTGGCTTCAGCAGCGCAAGCCATCAGTGCCAAGAAAGTGAGTACCTTCTCTGATAAAATGGGGTGTGTAAGTCGTACTGGTACGCAATCTCTAGTTTCTTAAACAATTCTCATTAATTGATCTTATTATTTTACGAGTGGATATAAGTTATCAATTACACATTTCAGACGCAAGTATTACTCAAGCCATTCAAGTTATTGTCACAGTCACGAAGCTCAATATTTACTAAATATGCAAACATGGATAGTTATATATTATTTTAATGTACCGAAGTACATATGATTTTCCATGCAGATATTCTGCGTCATCATACGATGAAAGAGTAATGGAACGGAGAAAAATTCTCTCCGCGCGGGATTTGAACCCGGGTTTTCAGCTCTACGTACTGACGCTTTATCCACTAAGCCACACCGGATTCCACCCCGGCATCGGAAGAATCGTCTCAATTACTCTTTCATCATATGATGACGCAGAATATCTGTATGGAAATCATATGTACTTCGGTACATTAAAATAATATATATGATATGCGTAAATCACTTCGTGATTTAAGACGGCGCTTATTCCGTCGGATCCCGGCCAACTAGTCACTCATTACGAGTGCACCTCAGCACATGTGTGGACTTCGGTCCTGTGTTCATAGACATCTATGACGTAGTGCAGAGGGCGGCCACTAGAGGGAACCCAAGAGTTGAAACTGAGACGATTCTTCCGATGCCGGGTGGAATCCGGTGTGGCTTAGTGGATAAAGCATCAGCACGTAGAGCTGAAAACCCGGGTTAAAATCCGGTGCCGGACAGAATTTTTCTCCGTTCCATTACTCTTTCATTGTAAACATAGATAGTTGCTCACCACCAGGATCGCTACTATCGCCTCATCACAGACTCTTTCCATAGCAGACGATAAAATGTATTGTACTTTCGATATCGTGTTCTTTTGAAAAAATTAACACCTTCCTTCCACTATTGAAATATGAAATACATAAGGTTTATATATTATTTTCATAAAATATATATTATATTTTATAAACTCACCTTCCTGGATCTTTCGGAAGAAGGATAACTCTTACCCCTTTTTCTTACAATATTTATAGTACCCTACCACAAACGTCTCCTTGTCCCATATTATTATTCAAATTATTGTATTTTAGCCATTTACAGTTATTACAACCGATAACGAACATTTCACAATTTACATAACTTTTCACAACAAAGCCAATTACGGCACAGTCAATGCCTTTTCGATCTAGACCAGGCCGTAATGTATGTTCGGGTTTTCTATTTCAGTGTATGGAGCTCAGTGAAATATTATATTATAACTTTATTGCGTATCATTGCTAAGCTTTAGGCCTATTTAGTGTAATGTGTCCATAAGTTCTGTTTACTTCTTGTTGCATAATATGTTGCAGAAATAATTACAAAACTGTTATTTTAATGTGAAAAGAATTTTACGCATTAACATAATCTGTTCGCATCAACATTTTAAGTTTAGAATGGAAGCTATTTTGAGGTTCAATAAAAACGAATTTATATTGTGATTTTAATTTAGCACATCTACCTTCCTTAATTGTAGACAGAAAATTTACCATACCACTCCTATGAAATTAGTGTACGTACGATTGTGTTACTTCGTCTCTTAGGTAGTAGATAAATACAATAATTCAGTACTCAATTGTAGTATTAAAATACAGACAAATAGAATGTGATGGGTGTCATACATGACATTATGTTTAATTATAATGTATAATTGCGAATATAGGAATATAAGTTAAATATAGTAAACAGAACCTATACTTTCCATATGACATAACATACATATGTAGTGGCAGGGCATTAGAGACCACTGGTACAGTAAACATAACCTATAATTTCAACATATCTAAATATTCGTGCGGTGCAACTGAAAATTACTGAATCGTGCATAAATGAATGTACAATAATTTCGCAATATTTAATCGAAATAAAGGCAGGTATTACACATACGAACAACGTAATTTTCACACCAAAAATATTACACCTTAACTCGCAAGGAATGATGTCTGAAGTGTCTCCTAATCATTGTTTTAAATTTTATTAATGCAATTACACTACATTTTAGAGAAATATATGTTACTCTTTATGCATTCCAATTAATTTATATGGTTGAAACGCTGCCCTTCGTGATCGGGTTAAGCAAGTCACATGGTCTGCCTTACGGCCTATATTAGATCACGGTGGCAGTGACACAGTCTATTGTTCCTAGTACTCACAGCGCTCCAAGCGGCTAGCAACTACCGTGAGAAATTCGAAAAATCACCCCAAGCTTCGTGACTGTATATAGTAGACTGTGTTATTACTAGACATCGGATTTTTAGGCACTAAAAATTGCAGTTTTAGGCGCCTAAAATAAGCTCAAAATTTGTAAAATTAGGCTCTATTTTAATGAAAATAGGCATTTTAGGCACTTCAAGGTATCATACTTATTTCTTTCACTGAAATTTTTAGTTATACACTAAAATACGCACAAAAAAGTATGTTTAAACATTAAAAAAGAATACTATATTATATTTATAAACAGAGCTGCACAAATTTAATATATTGAAACTAATGAAATAATGATTATTGATATCAAGATTACTCATTTTAAGTTATTGAAATTCAGTTCCATGCTCAGACTTTATTATAATTATCTGCACAGTACACCACCAGAATTTTTCTAAATTCTCCACAGTTAACCTTTGCCTTTTGTCACTGAGAATCATTTTGAAAGCAGAAAAACTTCTTTCAACCGAAACTGATGTGAGAGGCGCAAATTTTAAATTAGGTACAATAGAAACATCAATACTTACTGGAACATTTACACCTAATCCTAATTGTTATATTGCTGTATTTCTATCACAAAGTTAGTGGGTTCGAATAATCAAAATTTTAATGACCTGCAAATACTTTAACTATCGGAATTTAAAAGGTTAAAGTGTTGTGGTCTTAAAAAGAATTATACCTCAGGATAGCTCAGTCAATGTATAAATATTATAGGCCTACTCATTAAAATTAATAGAATTTATATATTTCAACTATTGTTACATACCTGTTTGCTACAAATCTTGCAGAATATTATTTTTCCATCATAAGTGAATTCTGAATATTCTGTTAGCCATTGCCGGATCAATGTAGATTTTGCACTTATATTTTTCGGCATTATCGTGTTAAACTTCACAGGAAAACGTCCTACCGCTCAAAACTTCTCAACACAAATAAGGTGAGGGAAAGAGCAACTGTTAACGAGCATTCAAATGAACCGTTGTTATTGAGATTCAATTGGACAAAAATACAAAGTTCCACTTATTGTTGCATTTCCTGGTAGTGTTAATACTAGGAGGGCCATTCTTTTAAATATTTTGTAACGGTTTACCCTACTAATTCGCAGTTTTACGACTTTTCATAAATATTTCAAAAACACTCTTTCTCCAAAAATTGTGATTTTATGACACTCTGAAGGGCAGCACAGCTAATCGGTTTCAGACCGAAAACAGTCATTTTTATAGTATAGTATATCTCTGAATCGGTAGCAGCACATGTTGTGATTGTTGCCTGCTTCAAAACTAAGGTTGGTTCCTTGTCGGCATTTATGCCTCCAAACATGTTAAATTCGGTGAAATCTATTGCGAGTGTCGTGAGATTCAAAACATTTTGTTTCCTTTATCAATGGTTTCATGGCCGGTGTGAAGCAAACTTTCCACTTTTTAAATGCCTTAAATTTCGCAGTGAATGCATGTATAAATTATAAAAAGTAAGAGTAAAATTCGAAACTTTACAGTGAGTTAGGCATTTTTAGGCGAATATTAACAAATTAGGCTCTAATAACCGTTTTAGGGCATTTTAGGGCACTATAAAACTCTTTGAATACCTTTCAATTTCCATGAAACACAAATATTAATCATTATTTTTACTTTTCTCCTAAAGAAACAAAATAGGCATTTGCCCTAGAATCCGATGTCTGGTTATTACCATCTGTGTGGTATTTAGAAGTTTTCTGAAAAGGTTACTTGAATCAATTTGTTACAGAGTCCAATTGATGGAGAGTTGTTCCAGATAAAGCATCTTCTTATACTGCGGGAACAGATTGCACCCTTTCAGGTGGATTTCACAATCAAGGAGATGAGTTTGGATTTCAGTAAAGTGAAGACTGCAGGTGAGTAAGAAACATATGAATTAAAAGCATCGGTAGGACAATTAGACTAGCTGAGTATGAATGTAAAAAGTAATACACATTCATTTTCATTGACACTACAAAGGCCCTACAGTTTAAGGTTCAAAGGCCTGTTCTTCAGGGATTAATATTAGTCCAGAATGTCTTCGGTCAGGTGACATTTCTTATTCCTTTAGGATTATAGGTCAACAGTAGCTTTGATAACAGTGTTGCCAGGTATGAAATAAAGAATGCCTTTTACTGACATCAAGTTTCCATGTATTTCTCCCGTGATGATGCCATATTTAGCAATTATTTGTGTGACAATCATTTTGTAAAATTCACTGCAGTTTTCATCGTAATTAAAATATACCTAAAATTCGTTTTTGATCAATTCTGCAGAACTCCTCTTTCTTTTATTTATCCACTTAATACCCATGATTGAAAATATTCTCTCTGGAAATGCATTTGATAGGAACATGCTTAATAAAATCTTAATTACAATTAAAGTGTTTTTCCATTTTTATGGACCATTTAACCTACAAGATAAACCCATCTTTCTAGAACTATCATACGTGTGACACTTTCTTTTAATCTTTCTGCTATCTTTGCCTTCCCAGAAAACAAATCTCCAATTTCAATTACTTCCCAATACATTTCATCAACATTTAGTTTTTCCTCTAAGCCAAGAGATTCTACTATACGATTTCCGGGCTAAGAATATGTTGTACTGTAAACAAAGCTGCAAAAGATATCTATCTGCGAGCTACTGTGATTGGGCAGAATTGTGGCATTACTTTACCTGCCATGTGGCTGTCACTTTTAACTGTACAGTAGAACCTCTATTATCCATGGTAATGAAGGGGGTGGACTGAACGGTTGATCAAAAAAATCGGATAATCCGTACCATGAAAGATTTGTATCTCCTCCATGGTCTTGTATTTAACTCGCTATGTAGTGGATCAGGAAGTTCACTAATTTAAGTCTGGTTGTCAACGACGGGTTTTTAAGGGACAAGGAGGCCCTTTGTAATGACTGTCTCAGGAAAGATATGAATGAAAGAGGTCTCATGTTGTAGATTTACGTACTTTTTTACACTTTGTCCTTGGTTTTTTTTATTAAATCGCACAGTTGTAACTCCATTCTCATATTCTGATGCGAAATGAGCCACAGTTCCTCTTTCTCAAACCATTCAATTATTTCCATTTTTTTTTCGATACTTAGCACAACACGTTTTCTGTTAACACCTGTGGAAGACATTTTATATAGGGGAGAGTCGGGTAGTATCGGACATCGGGTAATATCGGACAGTGAGTTTCTTTCATCTACCACACGATGATAGCACCTGATTGACATGGTTACGTTTCTGTGATGTCGCATAGAGAAATGTAACCATGTCATTCAGGTACTACCATATGGTGGTAGATGAAAGAAACGCACTATCCGATACTACCCGACTCTCCCCTACAAGTTATATTATAGAACGGAAATTCGAATAGTAGACAATATTGCGTAACGGTAAAGAGTTATAATAACACTCTGTAGCAAAAACATATGTAGAACCTACTAATATGATATACAAAACAGTACTTTATATAAGTTATTTATTTCTGAAGAAAAAAAAAAGAGCAAGAAATAGAGTCGGACAATCCGCCAATCGGTTAATAGGGTGACGGATAATCGGGGCTCTACTGTATATAACTGTCACCGCTCGGTCGAGGTCGCGTTCTTACGAGAAAATCGGAAAAATGACGACTAAAGTAAGTAAATACGAATGCAATTCAGATCCGATGTCATGAACAGGCCTGTTAAGAGCGTCGGAGGCCTACTAATATGTAAGACATATGAAAGATATAAAATAACTATTTTAATTGCCTACCTAATCAGACTCAGACAAGGTGCGGACTCCTTTCAGGAAACTCCCCTCCTCCTCTTCACCACTGCTGCTGCTGACTCAGCTGGGTTGATAATGAACTGGTCAACAATGGTGTCGCTCAGGCCGTTCAATTTCCAGAATTTCCCCTTCTACATGGCATATGAATGACCGCTACATATCAGGTGTTACCAACTTTAAGCCTTCGTTTAGTAAGGTTCTGACTTCATTAAGTTTAAAAGATGTATTATTTAGGCAACATACCCTTTCACTTTACTCCAAACGGCTTCTATGGGATTTAATACACAGTGATAAGGAGGGAGTCTTAACACTGTGCGACCTGCTTGTTTTGCCATAGAATCCACAACATATTTGTCGAACTTCTTGTTAATGTTAGCTATCTTTATCTGTTCTGTCAGTTCGTCCTTCACCATGTCCGTCCTGTATATTATTCCTTCCGCATCCATCCACTCGATCATATCTTTTTTCATCCACTGCTTAGTGGGAACGCAATCCAACTTCACATTATGTTGTTGTTGTTGTTTTCTAATGCAAGGCGTTTGACAATAAAGTCATTTGACCTCTTGCACTCCAATATTTTTCAAAGATATTATCATGACTAGCCACTGAAGGACAGATTTTGAGGTGTTCCGAATCCATTTCTTGGTTTGAGTTGCACAATGGGCAGTTAGGGGACTGATATATTCCAATTCTATGCAGGTGTTTGGCCAAACAATCATGGCCTGTTGCCAATCTAAATGCAGCTACAGACGATTTTCGTGGTAAATCGGGAATTAACTGTGGATTTTGATGCAGAGAGTTCCATTTTTTCCCATGGGATTGTGTTATCAAATTTTGTTTGTTGAAGTCTAAGTATGTAGATTTAATAAATCTCTTCACAGAGTAATACGTAGATTTAGTAACAGGTCTGTAAGTAGCAGTGCTGCCCTTCTTTGCTAAAGCATCCGCATTCTCGTTTCCCAGGATTCCACAATGGGATGGTATCCACTGGAATACAATTCTTTTATTGAGTGATATTAATTGAGAGAGCATTTTAGTTATTTCTGCTGTTTGCGATGAAGGTTTGTGTTTAGAGACGATTGATAGAATAGCTGCTTTGGAGTCTGACAATATAACTGCATTCCTAAATTTATTGATGTGGCATAGAAGATTCCTGAAACTTTCACTTATTGCAATGATTTCTCCATCAAAACTTGTTGTTCCATATCCAAGAGATCTATAAAGTGAGAAGAGACAGCACGTAACACCTGCACCGGCACCTTGTTCTCTGGAGATCAAGGATCCGTCAGTGTATAAATGAAGCCAGTTTTGTGGAGGGTACCTAATATTAATTGTCTCTAAAGACAATTGTTTCAGTATTTCAGTGTTTACTTCTGATTTCAGTATTTATCCTGTTAAATTTAGATTATGGTAGGATGCATTGTCCGTAATTACACTGTTAGGTGCAAATGAAGACAAAATTCCTTTAAACCAATTTATGAAGACGTTGCCTGTCATCTCTTCATGATAGTCCACTGTTTTCTTTCATTCCATAATGAACTCCCCACCCTCCACAAAACCACCTTCATTTCCTATGTGAAGTAAAATGAGCATGATGACCTTGGAGACAAAGGAGGTGCAGAGTCTGGTCACCTGAAATTTTAACTATTGTGACAGCAAAGTGTATTGTGGAAGTGAAATTATAATGTTATAGTCGTGATGAAAAGTTTTTGAAGTGACAGTGAAAAGTGTTATAGTTGCAGTGAAAGGTGTCATAGTGTCGGTGCAGTGAGTGAGGTGAGAGTAAGATGAGTGTGGCAAATAATTATCTGTGCTAAATTATAAGCGTGCATGCATGGCTAAAGTTGTAAATCTGATTTATGTACATATGTATTAAGATCTAACGAGAGTATTAACCCTGGAAACAGAGTGACTTGAAATCAGGAGGACTGGAGTTCGATCTACAGAGACTGGCAATCCTGGTTGAAGTTTTTGTGGTCTCTCTGAGTTTACACCAGACAAACACCGAGATTGTTCCTTAAAATATGGATCACGCTAGCAGAGTCTTCTATTTAGATTTGCGAAGTATTTAGATTTGTAGTGTATTTTAATTTTTACATTTATTTATTTATTTATTGTTATCTGTAACTGCCATCAGTTGAAACCCCATTCGTAGTTAATAAATATTCATTCATTTAGTTGGTTTTGACAAATTAAACCTAAATAACCCAATTGGTTTTATTTTCATAGTTTCCTGTTTATAAGTTGCCCTGGTATCTCTATCTGTTGTTTGTATCTGTTAGCGGCAGGAGAGATATCATTTGCCTGGTTAGGCCAATATGTTAAGCTGTCAGTTATACATTGCGAGTGAATGATATCACGAACTTGACTCCAGTGAGACCTGTTGAAAGTCGTCAGTTTTGTAGTTATGCAGTATCGTACAGTACAGCATGGTTCACTATAATTTAGAACAGCAGTATAGTAAATCTAATCCCAGACCACTGAATTCCAAACAAAAAATATAGCTTAAATATATAAATTAGATTATAAACCAAGAGGCAAGAGAGAACAAGGACGTCCAATGAAGAAATAGAAATATCAATTCAATTTAATTCGATAATGTGTTAAATTGGAAAAATCATATTAAAGAAATGACCCCCAAACTAAATTCAGTTTGTTTTGCTATTAGATCTATGCAAAAGATAGTAAATATCAATACCTTAAAAACAATATACTTTGCATACTTCCACTTGGTAATGAGTTTTGGAATAATATTCTGGGGAAATTCCACAGATAGTAACAGTATATTCCTATTATAAAAAAGAGTAATTAGAATAATACTAGGTGCCAAATCTAGGGAATCTTGTAGGACTATTTTCAAAAAACTACAAATAATGCCCATGGCTTGTCAGTATATCTCTTCATTAATAGTCTTCCTCGTATGTAATCGTGAAAACTTTGTAACTAATTCAACAGTTCATAGCATAAATACACGTCAAAAAAATGACTTTCATACTCCATCGGCAAGTCTATCGTGCTATCAAAAAGGACTGCGTTATATGGCAGTAAAAATTTTTAATAGTCTCCCTATCGATATAAAAAATGAAACTCAAAACATAAAATTATTTAGGGCCAAATTAAAGAAGTACCTAATTTCTCACGCCTTCTATTCTGTAAGTGAATTCATGACATTCAATAACACTTCATGAAATTGATACTAAAACTATGTGTTGTACTAGTAGACTATATTGTAAATCTCGTCTGTATGTAGAGTAGCTTAATATCAAAGACGGACATCTGACCTCAATCGAAATTTAGATAGCTATGGTTTTTTATACAATTTTTCATGCTCTTTCCAGTTATAGTGAAACCATATGCAAATTCTAACACTACATTTATAAAATAAATTGTGCTAAATATTACTGTGAATTAAAAAATTGCCTCTAGATCAAAACTATGGAGACGACAGATGTACGTCTTTGATATTAAACTACTCATATATTTCATCTAGACTGTGACTATAAATTAAGACTTTATAATAGTATTAAGTTTTTTGACTTGTTCCATATTCTAGCTGTAAAGCAATGTATGAATACCATGGAATGTTAATAAATACAATACAATACAAAAACCTAAACACGCCAATAACCCAAAATCTCTGTTTTTGTAAGGCGCTAAGACAATGGAATGAGCTCTGAAATAAATGGGCCACGAACTTACATACTCCCCACATAAATTTCGGTATTTTTCAAATTAAAGCCTAAAAAATTGGAGCCTTGTATTTCCCGTGTTGCCTTGAGTAATTCAAGAGAAAATAATATTGCTAGCTGGTTTGGAATCTCATCTTTACAGGTGTGAACACTGTAGGTTGGCAAAGAAATAAGTTGAATAAAATCGGCAGGATGAAAATGTTGCGATTGTCATCTCGACATTTTCTTTTCATTGGAATCATTCACGCCTTGTTGGGCTTCATAATGGAGTTTCTTTTATCGAGAGAAGCAAGGAGAGGGGAATAGCCGAAGGTACAGTCTTGTTTGCATATAATTGAACAATTTTGGCATTACGTTAGTGTGTGTGCCTCCCTCTGCAGTTATTATGTGACGTTCTTCCTATGTGATGGTGATGGTGGTAATGGTAATTCGCAACATGGTAGAGAAAACAAATTGTTGCAAATCTCGTAAAAAGCGTAATGGGAAAATACATACTAATATCTTCATGACAATCTTTGACAAAAGTATAGAAAAAAAACTATGGTTTTTTTGCTGAGTTGAAGAATATTTATGCCTCTGTAAATTGAAGCAAATTCATTGGTGTCCTATCAATGAAGCAATTAAAATCTGATTCCTCCTACCATACTCTTATGTCTACATAAATGTACAATAATATGAGTCAAGATACAGTAATGGAGGAAAAAAATGTTCAAATTTTAAATTCAAATTTCAAATTTATTTACAATTTACATTTGAATTGAATACATATGAATAGATACCCGAAATGAGCATAATGCTCGTGCTCGCATACAGTCCAGTAGTCTACATAAATTTTACAGGGTTCAAATAATAATGCTGATGATAGAAATAATAGTAACAATAATAATAATAATAATAATAATAATAATAATAATAATAATAATAGTGATAGAACAAAAATATTTACAGTAATAAAATAAATACTAAGACGGATAAAATAAAATATAAAACCACTAGCGAGAGTTAACACAACTTAAATAAGCATATAATAACCGGAAAAAATGCCAAACTCGAAAATCAACAGAAAAGTTCATTGTATCGCAGACGACAGCAACTGCCGTATTGACATTGTGTTGTGCATTAATGGTAGTAGTGGGGAGCTGAAAGTCTACGTAACTGCCGTTCTCTTCTAATCTTCTCGTAAAATCATGGGAAGTTAATGCTGAAAAAACAAAATGTCTACGAGTCAAACTGTTCGCTATTACCAGGATAAATACAAATAATACTGAAATATATTAATCGAGTTTCAGTTATAGATCTCTCCTTTTGTGCAAGAGGTATCATATCAAAATATTTTATGAATGGCGGGGAAAATATAAATTTCAAGAACTTTCTAGTGACAAGTACAATCAAGCGTATCTGTGGCGATGCTAAGAAAATCATTTATTGGAGATATACACTGTTATTAATTAAGAAAATGATCTATTTATATTTATTACAATGTTTTATCTTATGGTACATGCATCAGATAAATACAATAAAAATTAGTACCATATAATGCTAGTAACACTTAAAAAAAATATAATAAAATTTATCAAATATCATACAAACATTTTCACTTTATTTTTAAACTTAAGAATGTGTAAATTGCTTAAGTCTGGATTATTTTTCAATACTGAATTGTATAGTCTTGGCCCATAATTCCTACTGTGTCTTAATCCAGCTGTAGTGTGGCATTTAGGTTCTGCCAAAAGAGTTGGGACATTTCTTCTGGTGTTATGTATATGTTTTTCAGTTATAAAATTCATTCGATTTTTGTGAAAATAAGTTAGTAATGTATGTTTATATATTTGCTCAATTTTTAGTACTTGGAATTCAGAATAAATGAATTGTGTCGGATAATCAAGTGGTTTATGCAGACAAATTTTGATGATACGTTTTTGTAGTAATATTAATGGAGTTAAGATAGTCTTTGTCATTCCACCCCATCCTATTATTCCGTATTGGATGACTGATTGAAACAAGGCTAGATAGAATAGGGTATTTCCAAAATTTTAATGCTGTGAGTGTTATCCTTTGTTAGTGACAACTGTAGTGGAGAAACAAAAACTTTTACTCTGGATGAAAAAATTAAGCTCCTAGAAGCAAGTGATACTCAATAGCAATCTGTTCTGAGCATTATACAACCACTAATTTATGATTTCTTTTTCAAATTCCTTTGCATGGCTTTCTCCTATTACAGCGACATTATTCTGCATTTGTTTCACACATTTAACCAGTTTCTCTTCATACCCTTTATTATTCTTTTCTTCTAGCTCTTTTAACTTGTGTAAATATGCATACCGATTTTGTCTTGATGGTATTTGATTTAATTCATCACTTGTAAGGCATTTTCCTTTCGTTACACATCTCCATTTTTCATTTAGGTTATGATTAGGCTACTGCTACTGCTGATGAACTTTTCATCCTCCACATTTTCTCTTTTTGGATTATATACAGGCATATACAAACTCAAATGTAACACCTGCAACAACTTCTATATAGGACAGACAGATCATTTCGAACACGTTACAAAGAACACATCACAGCCATAAAATTGCAAAACACCTCCACATATGCAGAACACATCACAAATGCTAACCACACCTACAGAGACATCAACACAGACATGGAAATACTACACATCCAACCAAAAAGCCAGAAACTAAACACACTAGAACAATATGAAATATACAGACACAACTCAATTTCAGAACACACACATTCTTTGATTCTACGTTACACCACACGAACACACCCTCACAGGAAACAAAACAAGAGGCGCCAAGACCAACAACGACCAGTTCTGAAGATGACCTATAATAGGTCGAAACATGTACACCAGGTATAATAGAATTTAACACAAGAAAATCTTATAATACACATTCCGAAGTGATACAGTGTTAAAAGTTGTGTAATCAAGATGTATATGTATTAATAATCTCTCATGCTCATTTTAACTCCGTGATTGTTTCCTAAAGTTTCCTCTCTATTCTGATGGAAGGATCATATTTATTACCTTAAATTTCCTCAACTTTATTGCAAAAAAACTGGGAACTTTCAACAACATAACTAGTACTGTCTGCCGTTGTGATGGTTATGATTTCCTTATCATATTTTAAATTGTGTAATTGTTTCTACTGCATTCCATATATTTATTTTGTTCTTACAGCTTTTGGCCTTCTGCATAAACGCAAGAGATTATTCTCTTTGGGCACAAATAATGCATTATTAGAATTCCTCCTGGAAGGAACTCCTACTGTACGGGAGCAGTTGGTAGATTCTCGGAAGGAAGTGGACAAGCAGCTCAAATCGTCCTGTGAAGCATTCATACAACATGCTACGAAGAGTTTAGCAACACCTCTTTTAGCTTTTCTTGATAAGGTAAGTAATTGAGCTAGCGAAGTCAGTCAGTGACGAATACAAATCAGAATTAACTGCTGTGGTAGAAAGCACTTTCCACTTGTACATCTACGAGGGTTGGATACAAACTAGTGGCAACACTGCTACTGTGCTGAGAATATTAGTGTTCCTAGTGCTTGTAATAGTACCCATATATGTGTAAAGGAGGCCTTATATTAGTACTTGTAAGGCCATGCTAGAAGGAAGCAAAAGTACGAGTTGTTGGAGTGTTGTTAGCAAATGAAATTGCAATAAAAACATGTTTACAAAGTTAACTCAAAATGACAGGAGGAACAAATGCTAAGGAATGTTATCAAGATCTTAGGAAAGCATGTGGTGAACAAACATTACCATATCAAACTGTGGCATAATGGGTAGCAGCATTTTGTTAGGATTGTGACATGAAAGATGTATTCAAGTCAGCCAGCCAGTGACGAGAATAACTATTAGGGTGGATCGGAAAATTTTTATTTCGAATACACATATATATAGGTACGAAAAGTTGCAAATGTCATTGCATTGAAACACATGAGAAATTTATAATACGAAATATTTATTTTCAGTCAATGACTTTACTTTCTAGGTGTTACGTGCTGTCTCTTCTCACTTTATAGATCTCTTGGGTATGGAGCAACAAGTTTTGATGGAGAAATCATTGCAATAAGTGAATGTCTCAGGAATCTTCTATGCCACATCAATAAATTTAAGAATGCAGTTATATTGTCAGACTCCAAAGCAGCTATTCTATCAATCGTCTCTAAACACACACTTTCATCTCAAACAGCAGAAATAACTAAAATGCTCTCTCAATTAATATCACTCAATAAAAGAATTGTATTCCAATGGATACCATCCCATTGTGGAATCCTGGGAAATGAGAATGCGGATGCTTTAGCAAAAAAGGGCAGCACTGCTACGTACAGACCTGTTACTAAATCTATGTATTACTCTGTGAAGAGATTTATTAAATCTACATACTTAGATTTCAAGAAACAAAATTTGATAACACAATCCCAAGGGAAAAATGGAACTCTCTGCATCAAAATCCACAGTTAATTCCCGATTTACCACGAAAATCGTCTGTAGCTGTATTTAGATTGGCAACAGGCCATGACTGTTTGGCCAAACACCTGCATAGAATTGGAATATATCAGTCTCCTAACTGCCCATTGTGCAACTCAAACCAAGAAATGGATTCGGAACACCTCAAAATCTGTGCTTCAGTGGCTGGTCATGATAATATCTTTGAAAAATGTTGGAGTGCAAGAGGTCAAATGACTTTATTGTCAAACGCCTGGCATTAGAAAACAACAACAACTATTTTATATCCAACCTTCATAGCCCAGCCATAGCTTATAACCACTGCAACAGTCACTCCATCTTCGTTTTCGTCCATTTCATCTCTTTGCCCAGTTCTAGCTCTTCATATTGTTTATTCCATCATATGGTCCTTTTATGACCAGCGGCCCTAAGGATTATATTCAGATGTTAGCCATTTTACTGTCCAGCATTGGCAGTACGACTTCTACAGTTTATTCATTGTGCCTCATATTAAATGATAGTCCATTTTTCGTTTTTATTCATGAATATAAATTTCTGAAAATGCAATTTTTTTTTTGTCAGACAGCAGATACCCGATTTTCATATCTCTAGATCATACCTGCACAAACAGCACTCAACAAGCGCGTGCGCTCCTTCAGAGTGGGAGAGCCGTGTTTACCGCTCGCCGAAACGGAGAGGAAGATACGTCAGAATGACATAGACTTGCTATAGGTAGAGGAGAGGGAAACGACCACTTAGCTATCTAGTGGAGTGCAGTGTGTAGGCCTATTCTCAGTGACTGTTTCACGTTGCTTACCTACTGCTACAGTACAGTATGGAGGAATCTAAAAGACGGAATATAACATTTAACATTTAACGATTTACAGCTCGAACTTATTGATCTTCAATGTGACCTAAGGGCTAAAGATCGTTTGAATAACGCTACTAGCCTGGTTCAGTTTTACAAGACTAAACATTAGCAATAATATCCACGACTACACAGGCTGGCTGTGAAAATGATTGCTATGTTTGGCTCAACATTTATATTTGTGAGCAACTGTTTTCAATAATCAACTTTAATAAAGGCAGGCATCGAACATCTGTAACTGATGTTTCATTACGATCAGTAGGCTACTGTTCTTTTCAGCTGCCAACAGCATAACACCTCGTTTTGATGTACTGATAAATAAAAATATAACAAAATGATATTGTACATTTAAGTAGCTATAGAATTTCTATTACTTCTGTAAAATAAATATTTCTTTATTAATTAATAATAGTCCAAGATAGTTTTGCAAACACTGAACGGGAATTCATTTCATAAACACTCGTAATAGTACTTCCTTTTGTGTATATTTTGTACGAGATCACCCCTTCTTCCAGTCCACCCTTATACAGAGCGCAGCTAATATCTGTATTCCGCTCATGAGCTGTGAGCCGGCTCGGAGAGCGCAAACCTTGTGCAGGCCTGCTCTAGATTAATATTATAATAGATGCTGTATTGTAAACATCATTAATATGCCTTAACAGGTTGTAGTATTTAGATTTCATATAGAATTGTTTCACAAAATGACGAAATCCATTTAAATTGTTTTCAAAATATCTTTCTGTGACATAAATCATATTGGGTGCTAAGTAAGCAAATAGTAATCCACTCAAATTTCTCCAAGGACATGTTAAAAAAATGGCAGACAGAGTATCCTATGGGAATAACAAAGAAAAAGTCGTCACTATGTTTATCCTATATGGTTTCACTTTCTGGAGACATACTAAAACACTCGTAATTTTGTAAATACTTTTTGACATTAACATCCTTAAAATCGGAATTACCTATTTTTTTAATCCTGTAAAAGTGACTAAATTTTTATTTTACTCTGGAATCCGCCATTTTTCGTTAACCTTTAGATTTATTACATAAGTTGTAGAACTAGGGAGAGAGTTGTTTTAAATTTGATTTATTTACTATAATCAGAAAAAAGAAAATATTTGGTGTTTCGAAATTAAGTGAAGTGCCTATGAAAATTTGTACTAGCTTGTATATTTACCCCAAACAATTAGTTTTCCTTCATTAGTATGTAATTATCAGATGAATGAAACTAATTGAAGATTCCTTAATATTATTTATTCAATGTATGTTGCCCATTGCATGTGAGTTCACTGTTGTTTAATATTTATTTAGTTAATTGGTATGTTTCAGGGACAAGTGTTTGTTAGTATGCAGACTGAAGTTGGAGGAAACGTCACTTTGGCACAACAGCCATTTGCTCGTGCAGACATCATTGGTCAGATTGTACAAGAGACTCAGCGCCTTATCAAAAACAAACTACCAGTAATTCAAAGGAGTATGCAGCTTTACTTGGCAAATCGTGAAACAGAATTCATATTGTTTCGTCCAATCAAGGTATTATTTTACTTTTAAATCACGTTCAGTTTTATATTTATTTACTAGCTGATAAATCGGCAAACCACCGCTGTGTCACCCTGACTGAAGTCGCGACGCTGTTATTTCCGGCGTGACTCCGCCTCTTTGCTTACGACTTAGGAAGTGAAGGCTCTATAAAGTCTAGGTAGGTAGTATCGTTCGCCATTTTTGTTCTTTCGTTCCTAAGCTATCATACAAGAAATCTATTTGCCACACCGTTAAACATTATCATGTCGTAGCTCCTATGATAATAAATCAAACGCACTGTAATTCAGCAAATAATTGAGCGGCAAATAACGTCTTCATGTGCTTTCTGCGAACGCCAACGAAAGAGCCAAAATGGCGGTCGATTATATTAAGTATTTATCGAGCCTTAAGAAATTAATAACGTCTTCATAAGCGAATCACAAGACACATACGTTTAAATGTAGCCGACCTGCAATGTGATTGGCTGCCGGAAATTAGAGCAACAGGACTATAGTAAATCTGGGGCGAGTCATGGTTTGCATACCCACAGCCTCGCCTAGGGGTTATTCCTGTGATCACTCACTGACCTTTAGAATAATTATAAAAAGTGATTTATTTTTATTACATTGTAGCAATGAATATTACATTTATCATTTGGTTAAATATCTTTATTGTCGAAATGTATATTTTTCTTTAAGAATTTAATACTAATGGTCAATATGGCGGACTAGTTGTGTATGCATCACTCTTGATTCTACCTATTTCCAGCAGGTTTCTTGGTGTTTGCAATCAAGGTAATAACTAATAACAGGAGTGTAATCTAATAGCAAGATTTTCTCATCCTTAAAGAAATTATGGACAGAAATAGGGTAACAAATGATACTGTTAAGTACGTGCTGCAGGATGCAGACATGCTAGCATTCCTACCAACCTCATAAAAGAACATGTTGTCGCTGACTTGAGGGACACCATCGCAAAGGATCATGGAGTAATTGCAAGTATGACATCTTTGTGGTGGAGAAAAATAATAAAATAGCGAAACTTAAGAGCAAAATAAACGATTTAGAACAGTACCAACATTGGCAATGTTTATATGTGTTTGGTGTTGGGAGGCATCTGGTAAATATATCGATAAACTAGTGGTCGCCATCACGCAGAAAATCAGGACTGTTGGTAAATGACACAACTGCAGGTATAAACATATAAGAAGATCTCACAGAAGTGCTTCATAAACTGCTGCAAGATAAGTTCCCAAAATGTTTGGACCCTAGATGGGACAATTATTGTCAAAACCGAGAACACGAATAGAAAAGTAAACAGGGCCGTGATATCCAGTGACAATCAGGACAAATTGTAATATATATCACTAGCATACAAGTATGTAATTATCGAGTTAAAATCATTTACTTACTTACTTACAAATGGCTTTTAAGGAACCCGAAGGTTCATTGCCGCCCTCACATAAGCCCGCCATCGGTCCCTATCCTGTGCAAGATTAATCTAGTCTTTATCATCATACCCCACCTCCCTCAAATCCATTTTAATATTATCCTCCCATCTACGTCTCGGCCTCCCTAAAGGTCTTTTTCCCTCCGGTCTCCCAACTAACACTCTATATGCATTTCTGGATTCGCCCATACGTGCTACATGCCCTGCCCATCTCAAACGTCTGGATTTAATGTTCCTAATTATGTCAGGTGAAGAATACAATGCATGCAGTTCTGTGTTGTGTAACTTTCTCCATTCTCCTGTAACCTCATCCCGCTTAGCCCCAAATATTTTCCTTAGCACCTTATTCTCAAACACCCTGAACCTATGTTCCTCTCTCAGAGTGAGAGTCCAAGTTTCACAACCATACAGAAGAACCGGTAATATAACTGTTTTATAAATTCTAACTTTCAGATTTTTGGACAGCAGACTGGATGATAAGAGCTTCTCAACCGAATAATAACATGCATTTCCCATATTTATTCTGTGTTTAATTTCCTCCCGAGTGTCATTTATATTTGTTACTGTTGCTCCAAGATATTTGAATTTTTCCACCTCTTCGAAGGATAAATCTCCAATTTTTATATTTCCATTTCGTACAATATTCTGGTCACGAGACATAATCATATACTTTGTCTTTTCGGGATTTACTTCCAAACCAATCGCTTTACTTGCTTCAAGTAAAATTTCCGTGTTTTCCTAATCGTTTGTGTATTTTCTCCTAACATATTCACGTCATCTGCATAGACAAGAAGCTGATGTAACCTGTTCAATTCCAAACCCTGCCTGTTATCCTGAACTTTCCTAATGGCATATTCTAGAGCAAAGTTAAAGAGTAAAGGTGATAGTGCATCTCCCTGCTTTAGCCCGCAGTGAATTGGAAAAGCATCAGATAGAAACTGACCTATACGGACTCTGCTGTATGTTTCACCGAGACACATTTTAATTAATCGAACTAGTTTCTTGGGAATACCAAATTCAATAAGAATATCATATAATACTTCCCTCTTAACCGAGTCATAAGCCTTTTGAAATCTATGAATAACTGATGTACTGTACCCTTATACTCCCATTTTTTTCTCCATTATCTGTCGAATACAAAAATCTGATCAATAGTCGATCTATTACGCCGAAAACCGCACTGATGATCCCCAATAATTTCATCTACGTACGGAGTTAATCTTCTCAAAAGAATATTGGACAAAATTTTGTACGACGTCAACAAAAGTGATATTCCTCGAAAGTTACCACAGTTGGTTTTGTCCCCTTTTAAAAATAGGTACAATTATGGACTCCTTCCATTGTTCTGGTACAATTTCCTTTTCCCAAATAGCAAGTACAAGTTTATAAATTTCGCTATATAATGCACTCCCACCCTCTTGTATTAATTCTGCTGGAATTTAATCGATACCTGGAGACTTGTACTTTTTCAGATTTTCTATCGCAATTTCGACTTCTGAAGGCGTGGGTTCGGGTATAAATGGCTCAGCAGTTTGTATTTCAATTTCGTCCCGATCATTTCTATTTGGCCTATGTACATTTAGTAGTTGCGCAAAATAGTTTTTCCATCTGTTTAGGATTGATGGAGAGTCTGCAAGCAACTCACCCTTCTCATCCTTGATCACGTTTACCCTTGGCTGATATCCGTTCTTAAATACCTTTATACCCTTATATAAATCTCGAATGTTTTTATTCTTACTATTTGTTTCTACCTCATTCAGTTTTTCCTTCAAGTAACCTCTCTTTTTATTCCTAAGTGTACGACTTGCTTCCGTCTTTCATTGAAATAATTATCTCTCTTCTCCTCAACTGGATCCTGTAAGAATTTCAATTTTGCCTGTTTCCTTCTTTCTACTACCATGCAACAATCTTCATCAAACCACGGTTTCTTTTTCTTAGTTTCATAATAGAGTTAAAATCATTAGAATTAATAATTTAAACATGCAAAGATTAATACAGTGAAACCTGTTCAAGACGGAAGTGATATGGTCCTAATTTTTTTTCCGTTGTGGACAGGTTTCCGTATTATTCAGGTGTGACATTAAAATGGAATATTTTGTCATTCATATACATGAAAAACAAAACGGCATACCGCAAACTGCAAGAAGTACAAAATATTCCATTTAACACTCATCACATTAAATCAGCTTTCTGTCGCTTATTCCGTTGGTGAATCATCTTGATTAAAATCTCTTTTTCTGTATAAAGTTTATCGTAACTCACTCATCAGTCATTAAACATTACCAAAGTTTACTAATCTCATTTAGTTTAATATCTAACACTATATTATAATAATGTTCATTATATCACTGCACATTATTAATTCGACTAGGAGCCATCCATTAGAAGCCTTGAATATTGATCCCAAGCCACTCACTCGTTATCATCTTTAGCTTTAAAGTATCACACCTGAGTTTTCCACAACTGAATTATTTCACATACACTTAGTTTCTAATTTTCCTTTAAGTTGATAACTCTTACTTCATCACTTAATATGTTAATGCCTCATTTTACGCAACTTTTTTACCAGGAAATCACTACACTTGCGCTCTGTCTAGCTACGACAATGTATGGGTGTGAAGCACTGACAACCTTTGAAGGGACTCGTCTGCCTAGTCAACAGGGTAATAAAATTTATGACCGACAGGCCAACACACCCTTCTACTCTCTAAAATTTTGGAAAGAAAACTTGTTTTTTTTTTTTCTTAGTGACCTACATATTTTGTATATTCCTTGAAATTACATGCTGTTTCAAAATATAGTTACAAAATATAATGTGTCCAAAATATTATTTCCGTTTTGAACAGTAGCAGGCAGTTTCTGTTTCCGCGTTGGATAATTTTCGTTTTATTCAGGAAAAATTACACATAATACATACGAATTTCGCTGGGACCAATAAATTGTTCTGAAATAGACAGGATTCCAGATTATTCAGGTTCCGATTTGACCAGGTTTCACTGTATCTCACTTGCATGAATTTATTTCTAACTTCTCTTCCCTGAATATCTCTGTGCTATCTCTTATTTCTGAAACATAGCTCAATCTTCCGTCTTCTCCACACTTGTGGACTTATATGACTACATACTTACTTACTTACTGGCTTTTAAGGAACCCGGAGGTTCATTACCGCCCTCACATAAGCCTGCCATTGGTCCCTATCCTGAGCAAGATTAATCCAGTCTCTATCATCATATCTCACCTCCCTCAAATCCATTTTAATATTATCTTCCCATCTACGTCTCAGCCTCCCTAAAGGTATTTTTCCCTCCGGCCTCCCAACTAACACTCTATATGCATTTCTGGATTCGCCCATACGTGCTACATGCCCTGCCCATCTCATACGTCTGGATTTAATGTTCCTAATTATGTCAGGTGAAGAATACAATGCGTGCAGTTCTGCGTTGTGTAACTTTCTCCATTCTCCTTACATTCTTTCTCGAAATGACAGAGTTGGAAAAAGGGGAGTTTATGTTCATTCGGACCTACAACCAAAAGTTTTGCACAAATCACTCAGCAAATACGTACCTCGCCCTGAATTTATACTTGTAGAAATTTACGCTTCTTATGAGACATGATTCATCAGTTCAATTTACGAGTCTCCTAGAGTCAACATGTCAGTGGAGTTACTTACTTTAATCACTAATATATATATTAGGCAATTAATACACTGGTTACATTTTTTACTGTTGTGATTTCGCCTCTGTACTTTTATCTTTCCATCCTCTGTTCTAATATTTGTATTGGTACTTTTATTTTATTTTCATATTTATTTCTTCTTCTCTTTGCATTTGTTTTTTTTTTTCTATATTTGTATTTCTGATGTTGTGGTAGAGGAGGCCTGAAATGGCCTGAACTTCACCAGATTAAATTAATAAGTAACTGAGGGATTCTCTGGAATTGGAACTTTACTGCGGAATCTTCAATTTGAGATACAAAAGATCAATCATTTTAGATCTGGAGCAACAGCATTGCTCAGAATGACATTCATATGTTTCTAGTTGGAAGAAATTAATATTTTGTCAAAAGGGAGATGTATGTAATCGTGAAAACTTTGTAACTAATGCAACAGTTCATAGCATAAATACACGTCAGAAATGACTTTCATACTCCATTGGCAAGTCTATCATGCTATAAAAAAGAGTGCATTATATGGCAGTAAAAAATTTTAATAGCCTCCCTATGGATATAAAAAATCAAACTTAAAACATAAGATTATTTAGGGCTAAATTAAATAAGTACCTAATTTTTCATGCCTTCTATTCTGTAGGTGAATTCATGACATACAACAATGCTTCATGAATATTTCTCTTGTATTAAGTACTGATACTACTTTGCAGGGCCGCTGACAGAATTTGTGGGCCCCTATGCAATACTGTACTCAGATCCCCGTTGAAAAAAGTAACAATTACAAGTTACCAGTTATTCTAACCATAATAATTATTTGCCAAATAAATAAGAGCTAACCCCATACACAGATACGAACTTAAAAATATACACTTCTATTACATTGAAAACTTTTAGCAAAACTTCACATTAGCACAATATATTATATTCATAAAACATTATTCCTAAACATCTGTAATTTCTAACTTGCAGTCCAACATCAACAAACAACTCTCCTTGACTTCACTGGTGCAAAATCATCAATCATATCATCAAAATTTAAAGACCTAGCAAGATCGCTCTCCAGACTAAGGAGCCAAGGTTACTCAGTCGTTCTTGATACATTGTTGATCTGAATACATTTTCTATTTCCTTCAATTTGTTGAAGGATCTTTCAGCATCAGCAACTGTCATAGGAATTGTATAGAATATTGTAATGGTTATACAAATATTTGGAAATAAACTGTCCAATTTTAATTTCCTCAGACTATTTTTAGGAGATTCATAGGTTTCAGTGGGGTTGACCCTAAATTAGAGGCATGAATTGATTTTAAATATTTTGGCTCATCACTGATCTCTTTGTTAATGTCTCCATAATATTTTTCACGCAGTCTAGCACCCATATTAATATCTTCCAATTTTTTCTGTCTCTCCTTGTGCTTCTCAGCTCCTGACTTATGCTTGTACTTGTCCACTTTGCAGTTAAACTATAACCGGTAATACTAATAAACAGAATTCACTAGACAAACGACAACAAAAAGGCGAAAGTTTTGACACGAAACATACAATATACTGAAATGGAATCGTGATCCTGCGACTTCAGTTTGGAAGAGTCCATTAGCAGATTGAAGTGGGCCAGCGGGGATGGTTAAAAAGGACAAGCCAATAAATAATTTAATGTGTTCAGTGCAAGCGACAGGAACATAGTTCCGGCAAATGCCGGGGCCCTCAATTGTCGTGTTGATGAACGTTAATGTGGGAAACCGATGTTCTATTATATAAAAGTCTAATATTTACATATGAAGTGGTAATTTGTATTAATTCTACTATTGTTGAGTTAATAATATATGTCAAATTTATGTAACAAATGTTCTTACAAAATTTTATAGTACCGATATGTATCTATGAATAATTATTCATGATAATGAAAAGTAATCAGACTCACTCAATCTGACGGGCCCTTACTGCTCACGGGCCCATATGCTCTTGCCCCGTTTGCCTCCCCTTCTCGGCGGCCCTGCTACTTTGTGTTGTACTGGTAGATTATATTGTAAAACTCTTCTGTGTATATTTCAACTAGACTAAGACTATAATTAAGACTTTATAGTACTATTAAGATTTTTTTTTTCATTTGACTTGTTCCATATTCTAGCTGTGAAACAATGTACGAATACCATGGAATAACTGTCTTAATAAATTGGGTATAAAAAGAGAACAATTGCTTGCAGTGACTAAAGAAATAACTAGTACAATGCTGAGAAATATATTAAGAGTTGAGGAATACACACAAGCTAACTGTTGGATAAAAACAAGGGATGGTCTCTCTGTATCCGAGTGGAAGGAGGCAATTAAAATGACAGGACAAGTGTCAAACGTGCGTGCCATGCCAGGATGGCTCCCAGTGCAGACACTGCACTGAGATAGAAACCTTGCCTCACGTCCTGGGATTCTGCCAACATGGAACTCTCATCCGGAATACTAGACACCATGCAATACGAGAACTTATTGCTAAAAGTCTTCCTTCCTTCTACGAGGTTCACCAAGAAGTCCACTGCCTTGCAAAAGATGGAAGTTCTCGGCGAGTTGACATCATTGCCATTGATATAAGAAATGACAGAGCAATTATCATCGATCCCACCGTGCGCTTTGGAACTGCAGTTGAACAACCTGCAGCAGTACATGAAGAAAAGAAGACCATCTATGACCCTAGAATTCAATACTTTAGAGATTATTATCATATATAAGGACAGATTAAAGTATTTGACCTATTGTTCGAGCAAGGGGAACAATTCCAAAATTCTCAGTTGAATGTTTTAAGTCTTTTGGAATTCCTTTAAATATTTTGAAAATTATTGCTATAGACATAATGAAATATTCTGTTCAGATTTTACGTTATCACCTGTACACCTAAATTTCCTTATATTCTCTCTGATTACTAATCATTATTGAATAAAAGTACTTTCCCAAGGGTAGCTTCCATTTGAAAATAAACATTGTAAATAGTGATAACGCAAATGTTTATTTTATTTGTTTAGTATGCTGTGTCTTTTGGCAACCCTTACTGAAGGGTAGCTACCCTTGTGGGATTTATACTGTATATAATACAATAAATGCGTTAAGGATTCAGTATACAGTATGCTGGATACGGAAAAATGACGTAACATACGTTAAGTTATTATTGAAGGGAATGCCTCAGTTGCCTAATTATCACATTGATATTGATGTGGTATGAATAACACTGAGTGTTCATTTCAAAGTGTGTCATGACGTCACTATTGGTGAGTCAGCGATTTGAAGCGAGTTTCAGCTTTTATGTCAGACAAGTTGCCTATTAATCAAGGCGTTCAATCTGAACTTGAGAACGTGTACAGTATAACTTGAACGTCATAGCAACAGATGGCGGTCTATGGTTTGTGTGCTACCATAACCTCTTTCGAACTGTGTTTTGCGCGGGCAAGTCATACGCAGGGTATTTATCATCGGTTGCGTACGGCAACATTCAACAAACAAATCAAATGCTTCGTGTCCATGTTGACCATCGAAGTTAATGTCAACAAATATGTAAGTAATCGTCTTAACCCTCTTGCCATATCCCGACAGTAAGAAAAAAAACTCACCTCAGTACATGTTTCCAAACAGTTCACATTCCTGCCACTACCGGCGTTACGGTACATATCGGTAAGTACTCTTCAGAATGAACGCCGTACTTGCTAGGCAACTTCTCTGGCACATAGGTAATACACCTCTGCGGAAGTGTAGGAAGATTGAATTCTCTAGGCTCATCGACTAGCCCATGACGGCATTCAGCGAGCCATGACACACTTTGAACTGAACACGCAGTATAATAGCTGTCGTCAATTAATAACGTTACAGTTACATGTCTGATTTTGTTAAATACATATTGATCAGTAGGAGATTGCATTTTTCGAAAGTTGAACTTAATGATAACTGCAGTAATTAATAATGCACCTGTGAAAGATATTTGAACTGGAATTGGATACAGATAAGTGCAGATAATCAAATTGTTAAGTAATCCATTTTGATTGTGATTTTGTAAAGACTTTTGAAGTGAATTTAGATCAGAATGGTCAATGTATTGTTTGTAAATATGAGCAGGAAATGCTTGTATGGTGCCGAATGTACGACTTGTTGATCTACAGCCACCTTTTAATTTATCGTTTTTTTACAGAACAATGTAGTTGCGAGCTTTGTCCAACTTCAGCAACTCCTCTCAGGTGGAGGCTACACTTCAGATGATCTCCTGCTGGCAGGTTGTCCGTCACCTGAGCAGATAACTGTTCTTCTCTCATCAGCTTCATTAATGGGATCGAATCAGGACAGTCAGACCAAAATTTCCACTACAACAGCTAGAACAGTTGTAGAAGAAGACTCAAATACATAGCGTAAAAATAATCTAGAATTGTATTTCATTTTATTCATTTTGAAGAGCAGGAACACATTCTGGTGAAGGATAACAGCACGTTAATTAAGTTGCAGGATAATGTGAATGATGTTCTAATAATTACCTCACATATAGTTAAATATTTTGAATTTTGTTTTGTCTTGTCAGTAGTATTATAAATTACACTGTATATTGTCTTCAGTCTAGAGTTCCCTTGTACAAGATTGTGTCCCTGAACTTCTGTCTCCCAGAACATGATACCTACAACTTTTGTTGATTTTTGGCTGAAAGCCTTATGTTGTTAATATATATATTTTGTCTTTACATTATATTTTTTGCCCTTGTACTTATCTTTTACCAACTTAGAAGCTCACATTTCCTTTCCCCTTCATATAACTGCCCCAGAATTACGGAACCTCTTGGGCCCCTTCTATTCCTTGCTTTTGTAAATGATCTGCCAGTTAACATCTTGTCCAGGGTTCGATTATTCACGGATGACTGTATCGTATATAGGGAAAAATGAAAATTCATGAAGATACTACTCTTCTTCAGAATGACCTCAATATAATAAACTGTTGGGCAATGGCCAACAAAATGAAAATAAATTCTCTAAAGAGCAAAGCCACTAGCTTTACAAAAAAAGAAATAAAATAATCTTATCGTATACGTTAGGGGTGAAACCATTCCGGAAGTTAACAAATGTAAATACCTCGGAATAACATTTAGCAGTGATCTCGGCTGGGGGGAACACGTTACTGACACAGCGGGAAAAGCATGGAGAGTGTTACACTTTGTGATGAGGGTACTAAGGAAAGCCTCTGATAAATCCAAAGAGATTGCATATAAATCACTAGTTCGTCCAGTAATGGAATATGGTGCTGCATGTTGGGATCCTTACAGATTAGAACATATTAAGACACTGGAAAAGATTAAAAAACGGGCTCTCAAGCGTTGTCTTAATAATTCACCATTAAAATGGGACACCTTCACGGACCGGAGAACGCGAATTCGATTATGCGCACTGTTCAAAACATACAGAGGTGAGCCTGCCTGGAGAGAAATAAAAAATAGGTTGCAGCCGCCAAATTACTCTTCAAGGAACGACCACTCATATAAATTGAGGGAAAGAAGACAGAGGACGGACACTGGAAAGTTTTCTTTTCTCAATTGTACTATCAGAGACTGGAATGCTTTACCTGCAGACTTACTAAAGGCTTTACCAATAACCAAAAATGTATTTAAATATAGGCTTAAGGACTTTACTAATAGACGGTAGTATATTATACACACTATTTAAAGGGTGTAATTGATATCTTGTTATTTGAAGTGTTCTATCAGTGAGGAAGTGTGTTGTGTCAGTGAAGTGTGTAGTGTCAGTGAAGTCTATTGTGTAAGTGAAGTGTGTTGGTGTCAGTGAAGTGGCTGTGCAAAGTATTTGAACAGTGAAATGGTTAGAAGTGTTAGTGAAATCAGGTAGAATCAGTGCAGTGAGTGAGTTGACAGTGAAATAAGTGTAGTGCCGAAAGGTACTTGTGCAGATATGAACCTGTCAGACTCGTGGGTGTTAGTTCGAACATAGGGTTAAGATACAAATTAGATTTACTTTAAATGTTATTTTAAGTGACCACGCTTCATTTTAATTTAGGATGCTCCTTGTTATTATTATTATCATTATTATTATTATTATTATTATTATTATTATTATTATTATTATTATTAATTATTGTTTTTTATTGGTTATGTTTATTATTAATTGTCATTATTGAGTGTAATTAGTTACCACTGCCACCGGGTATATACCCATTTGCAGTGTGAATAAATACATACGTAAAATGGTTTACTGTTGATTTTTCACTAGTTGTTAAGATTGTTTTTTGATGTCGGATACATAAAGCGAGTAGAGGTAAATCGGAATTACCTCTCCCAACATTCGCAAGATGACTGGCAGATCAACAACAATCCATTTACTACAGTGAACAGTCACATTATAGTTTGACAACATTGCACATTGTCAATGACCTGATATAATATGATGTATGATTAGCTTCTATCAATTCCTTTATAGCTCAAGGTCTTCCTCCTTTAAAGCAGGTTGCATTTTAAGGTTATCGTTGCTCATTTTGATGAACCCTGTAAAATCTATACTAATAATAAATCTGTAGCCGAAATTTTTCTGGTAATTTTCGATTTTCCAAAAATAATTGGTCCTAACATATATAATTAACCAACCTGAAACCGAAAATCGCATTTTTAAATTTTTGTTTGTATGTCTGTCTGTATGTTTGTTACCTTTTCACGCGATAATGGCTGAACCGATTTATATGAAAATTGGAATATAAATTAAGTTCGTTGTAACTTAGATTATAGGCTATATGGCATTCAAAATACTGTATTTAAAAGGGGGGTTATAAGGGGGCCTGAATTAAATAAATCGAAATATCTCGCGTATTATTGATTTTTGTGAAAAATGTTACATAACAAAAGTTTCTTTAAAAATGATTTCCGATAAGTTTTATTCTTTACAAAATTTTGATAGGACTGATATTTAATGAGATAAATGAGTTTTAAAATTAAAATAACGCCATCTAAGACGATGCAATGAATTAAGAAAAAATGACTTCGTCTATAAGGGCCCTTGGACAACAACAATCGAAACAGGGGCCTTGGACATCAACAATCGAAAGCTATTAAACATAGCCTACAGAGAATGTTTCTGTGTTTGTATGAAGTAATATCAGAAGCTAAATTAACCGATTTGTATAATTAATTATTATTTCATCATTGGAAAGTGTAGTTTCTCTAGATGACATAATGCTATAATGTTATTACAGTAACGTCTGAGTAAATCGAGGACAGGTAAGATTAAAATAGCTTCTTATGCACAGAAAATTTGATAGGTTATTTTGTACATTCGTTTTCTGTATTTCTTAAAATAATATTTATGTACACTCATTTTAATCTCAGAGAATTAACGAACAACGAGAGTGTATTGATTTAGTATGCAGTAATAGTACGTTAGCTTAGCAATCCATTATTTTATAATTCAAATTTTAACTATGCTCAATTGAATCGTGTTAAAATACATGAAATATATATGCAATAAATGCAATGCAAAAAAAAATTGGGTAATGAGCGAAGCAGATTATCTTGCGCTGTTGTAAAAGTTGTTCCCTGGATCAAACGTCCTATTTTAATTATGTAATTACTTTGTATTTATTTCTAACAGGTGCAGCGGAGCGCACGGGTACGGCTAGTATTAAATAAAATAGATCAAGGTTGGTAAATAAAACTACTGTGATTCGTGAAAAAAAAGGGCCATTATTTAAGTATGTAAATCGTGAAAAAATCCGGTTTTTTTAACTAATGGCAGGTACTTGACTTTTCGTCAGTCACCCATATGAAGCCAGCTATGTATACCAATTTATTGACAGAGTCGTTGCCCAGGGTGCGCCATAGGAGACTGATGTACATTGTACTTGCGATGAGATAAGATGATGATGAAGATGGACCATGACAAGTTATTAATTGGGGATACACCAGGTGATTGAGCCTGGATCCACAGAATTATAAATCCAATGGTGTAGCCATTAGGTTATCGTGACGGCTTATTTAAATATGTAAATCATGGAAAAAGTCTGTAAACATGTAAATTGTGAAGAAAAAGTTTCAATTTATACATGCAAATCACTTTAAAGAATTGGTTATAAAACACTCATCCCCTTTACAGGCTTTCTTGGTATTGAGAAGACTGGCTACACACTAGATGGAGAAAAGAGTCACGTGAATATAAAAATATAAGCCTAGCTTCATTTGCACACTTGGCTGCAAATTATCAGAATATATTATTATTGTTAATCCATGTTGAATCTTTCGTACACTACTTTTAACACTTGAATATAAATAATTGATTAAATGGCGATCTTACTCGTGTTAATTATGTAAGCATGTGCGGCTTACAGCTGTTTCGGTGTTACTTGACACCATCCTCAGAGCCTACTAGATCTTGGCACTATCTCAACTTTGCTGCCTGTTGTGGGGGTGCGTTCGTGTTATGAAGAGTTATGCTGGCCATCCCTGAATATAGCTCGACCAAGCGGCATATACTACTTCTTTCATCTGTCTCTTTCCTTTCCGCTGTAAAGCGCTCAGGCTCTCCTGAGCTCTAAAGCGCGCGCTTGCGCTGATGGGTATCAGTTGATATGACTGCATTGCATCTTCATCGTGTTTATGATGACCCCTTTTGGTAATTCTGCTGTGCATATCCTACATTTAATTCAACATTTAATACTAAACTGTAATCAAATTAACAATATAAATTTTAAAAATATTTTATTTTGTGAGAAAATATGGTACAATATACAATTAAATATGGATTATGCAGATGAGAAAAAATACATACTGGTACATTATTTTCAAAGGGAAATATAGTCAAGGAATAGGTGAGGATGGTAAAATGATGTAACAGAATTACACTATAAATTTCAGTATAAAATGTAACTTAAAAGGGATCCAACATTTGTGGGAATGATTCGAATTCAACAGTCCATAAAGGTAAAAACTGGTGTAAGAAATTCCTGTGTAAATTTGTAAGTGTAAGTAAATATGAGGTGCTGGATCTTCGTTGTTAGTACCCGAATGATTATCTTCTGGTCCTTCACACGAGTACATAGGGGTATGAGTATGCGTAACCTGAAACATAATATGTCAACAACGTTTTAGCACTCAATAGTTTTGGTACCGGTAATTTTTTTAATAATTACTAGTATAATATAACATTTATTGTCATAAAATTATTTTTTTCTGTTAATGGCGGGCCAGGTTCATTCCACTTCTTCAGACCCGTCTTAACTCTTACAGTTCTACATTTCATTGTCTTGATTTAAACTTATCTTCTAATGTAATCTAATATTCAACAACTATTATCAGGCTCTGCCTAACTTAAGCTAATTTCTACATATGTATTTAATTTAGATCCTTATACGAATATTAATATTTTCTGTGAGTTCTATGTATAAAAATCACAGTCCTCTCAATAACACATAAAGCTTTGACAATTTGAATTTAATATCACATATTATTTACAAATCACATTAAAACTTACAACTTAACCTTTTCTTCTCATTTCGTCTTAACTATAAAAATTTTCTTAACTTTTTTAGATTACTAACATTGGGGAACCACATAGTTTTCTATAAGCTATATAAATATTTAGCTGTAGGATTTTGGTGTTGATTCATAATTTTCTTAAATTTCCTGTTTCTGGGCGTAGCAATACTGTGTGGATCACATCTGCTTTCTAATCGCAGAAGGAGCAGATATCTTTCCCTGTGTTTTTCCTCGTATTTCCTAATTTCAACCAAGCTATGCCAACCTTCTTCAGTATTCTTCTTGTCCCCATGAAGTTTTATATCCTTATAATTAATTAATGATCTTAATATTCATTTAAGTTTTGACATAGCTCTTATGTCGTTATTTCATTACTTCTCTCCTTCAGAATCTTACAAATTGAGTAATATTTGAGGAGAAAAATTCGCTCCGGCGCCGGGGATCGAACCCGGGTCCTTGGTTCTACGTACCAAGTGCTCTGACCACTGAGCTACGCCGAATTCAATTCGCAGCACCGGCTGAATCATCCTCCTTCAATGTTTCCCTTTATGGCCTGACTCCAAGTTAGGCATATATGTTGACGTATACGTCCAAAGTCAACTGCCATTTATTAGGAGCGCACTCAGCTGAGTGACTTGTTTGGCCGAGATTCCGCAGTTACGTGCACAGTGATCTGTATAAATATATGCAAATATTAATTGTCAATATTACAGATATTATTCTGTAGGACAAATTAATAAATCTATAATATTCTCATAGCTGTAGTGCATATGTCTGTACAGATCACTGTGCACGTAACTGCGGAATCCCGGCCAAACAAGTCACTCAGCTGAGTGCGCTCCTAATAAATGGCAGTTGACTTTGGACGTATATGTCAACATATATGCCGAACTTGGAGTCAGGCCATAAAGGGAAACATTGAAGGAGGATGATTCGGGCCAGTGCTGTGGATTGAATTCGGCGTAGCTCAGTGGTCAGAGCGCTTGGTACGTAGAACCAAGGACCCGGGTTCGATCCCCGGCGCAGGAGCAAATTTTTCTCCTCAAATATTAATTGTCAATATTACAGATATTATTCTGTAGGACAAATTAATAAATCTATAATATTTACAAATTAAGGCTGGTTCACAATAAACTGGAAACGAGAATCGCAACAAAAACGAAAACGGTAAAATTGTTAAAATGTGTACATTTAAGTGTGAGCATTCACAATTAACGAAAAGCTTGCTGGGATCGGGAATGGAGAGTTGGCCAAGTTTCAACTTTGGCGTTCACGTTTCCGATCACAGCCCACTAGATTCATTCTATTGCCATCTAAAAGCTATTTTGTCGTATATTTTGTAGCAAGGAGACAGTGACATAACCTATGCATTATTTTGTTCTGTGCTGTGCATCATGGAGCAAGTTTTATTTGATGAGATTCTAATATTGAGTGTTGAGGAAAATCCTCACGTTTACGATAAGCGGCGCGCCTCGTATAAAGATGAGAAAATGAAGGAGAATACGTGGCTTTCAATAGCTTCATCTTTGAACACCGTAAGTGAATCATATTTTATTACTGTATTGGTTGTATTACACACTACATATTCATGCTTCAATTCAATAACTACTGTTGTGTTCATTTTTGTTCTATTACAAATGTTTCTTCTCTAATTATTTTACGTTATGGTATGGTTAAAATAGGTTGTGATAATAAAGATGCATGGGCATATTTATAGTACCGTTGAAATTTTGAAGTTGGTTAACCTGTGTTTATGTTGGCTGCCTTGTACTCATGAGAGAACGCCATTGGTCAAATAACATCAGAATGCGTAATATCGACTTTACATATCGTTATTGACATGCATATCGATATGCATAGTCGTCTATGTTCTCGGTTAATTGTGAATAAAAATGTTCATATTCACGTCCTCTGCTTCTCGTTTTCACTCTGGTTCTCATTCCCGGTTTATTATGAACCAGCTTTTACATTTAGGTTCATTACCCCAATTTCTTCCTATTGCTAATTAAGACCTAATCTGCTTATATATGATGTTCTAATTCCTTTAACCAGTTGGATTTCAAGTTAGTAGTTTATGGAAATTGCAAACATTTCATTTCGAGTATTATCATCCTGTAAAATAATATGACCTAAAAATTAAATTTTCCTCAGAAACATACTAACATAGAACCCATGATGTTATCTACATCAATTTCATATCTATCAGGTTTGGTGCATTCTAAAGGATTCCTACGTATTTCTTTGCAAAATTTGGCTCTAATTCTACCAATGAAATGACTAGATAAGTCATTGCCTCAAATTTCCATATTGTATAATATCTTGTATTGTTTTGGTAAATAATAATAATAATAATCCGTGACGCTACAGCCCATGAAGGGCCTAGACCGACCAGCCGGCTGCTGGCCTCACACCCACATGTCGAAGGAGAGGTGGACGATCATCCAACCAGAATGGAGGTATCGTGTGGTTAGCACGATGATCCCCCCAGCCGTTATAGCTGGCATTCGCAACCGGATTTCGCTACCTTTCGTAGCTCCCCAAGTGCATCAAGATGCTGGGTGAGCACCGGTCCCATACACTGGCCGAAATTTCATGAGAAAATTTCTTCCCTCATGAATGAGGATTCGAACCAGCACGTATTCCATAACGTGAGTCCTAGGCAGGATGCCTTAGACCGCGACGCCACGGCACGAGACTTGGTAAATTATACTTCAGGAAATTTAAAGATATTGATTTGTGAACTACCTGCTTTAAGAAATAAAATGATAGTATTAACAGTTTATTTTGCTTCCCACAAGTATCATATATTTAAGGAGAATTTCTGCAAACAATCGATTTCGAGATTCTCACGTAAATATGTTTATCCAGTATCTGTAATATATATAAAAGTTTTAGGCATGTCTCTATCTGTCTGTCTATCTTAAGGTTGCCAACTTTTTATGAAAAAAATATGGGAGACTAAAGAATCAACAAAATTTCACATATAAAATTGGAAAATTATTCAGTTCAGTTGCTGAAAAACAACTTTATTCTACCTAGGTACACAGCTAGGCTTAAATTAAGAGTAGTATTTTGAAACAGATTTTGTGTCGTGTAATAGTTGAAGTCAATTGCAGTTTGCAACTCTGATTTGATTAGATGTGTCGTGCTCCTGTTTTGGAACACTTGTCCAATTATTGTTCATGAGATAAAACATCCTCTTGATATGAGCATTACTACTTTGTACACTTAGATCAAAAGTAGCCAGTTTTTCCAAATTTATAATATTAATATTTTTCCATTTGAACAGGTCAGCATTGAAACTCATTTCTGTACATTTTAATCCATCTCTTGAACTACAGAATTCATCATATAAACAATCATCATTCACGGCAAAATCAAATGTTTAGAATAATGATTTTTACATTCTGCAAAAATAAATGATAAAAATTCTCGAAGAGAAGAAAAATACGGGAGCCGGGAGATTTTTAAAAATTAGGGGCGAATACGGGAAGGTTGGCAACTGTAGTCTATCTGCATACTATATTAGAACTGTTGGACGGGATGTGTTTGTATTCATTTGGAAATATTACACTTCACACATTACCAATACCATTTTTGCTAAAAGAAATCGTGGTATTTTTAAATGACAAAAAATAGCGACTTTTTAAAATGATTTTGTTTCTTACATAAGACCATGTGATAATATAGGCAGTAAGCATGTGTCCAGAAATGTTATCAGAGAAATTTATTATTATTTTTATAATTATGCTTCTTGCCGAAAAATTCTCCAGGAAAAAAAAATATATGACATAATATTTCAGCATAACTTACTGATTCTATGTACGTACTCGTAGTATTTATGGAATAAAGCGAGAAAAATTACCAATTAATATTTAATGGAATTAATCTTGCAATTGGAAGTTTGTCTGTTATTTGATATAGAGCACTATAAAAGGATGGATTTTGTGCAAAAAATTTATTCTCTGAAAATTGTGCTGTATGAAATGACATAATTTAAAAGTCAGGTACGAAGAGAGTACAATTCAGAGTCGCTTCTTATTAGGGCATTAGCCATCACTACTTTTAAAACCTATTTTTTTACACCCTGAAAAATATCTACAATAACTATTTTATATGAATGTGTGTAAAATTAATATACAGGGTGGGAGGGGACCAATGCACCAAAATTTAAGAGGTGATTCCACATGTTAAATATAACAAAACTTTCATTACACTTTTACTTCGATGGAGCACCGTTAAGCAGAAAAAAAAATAGTCTTTGCCCAATGTTTGCAGCGCTCTATTGCAGTAATGGCTGCAGAGAAATGACTGAATAGTATACAAGCAGATAGGTAAAAAATAATCAGAATAGTTCGTGTCTTGAGCCTTTTTTTTTTTTTTTTTTTTTGCAAATTAAACCGTTTAGCCATGAATTTAAATTTAATAATTGCGAAAATCGTTAAAATAAATCTTGCAACATAGCGCAGTGTTACGTGTCTCCTACTGAGTACAGCAGAAGAGGAGGGGAAGGTAAGGGATGGGGCAATGACCTAATCTGACCTTCGCTTATGTGTTGGCATTAGGGGTGATTTCTCAGGGCATGCTATGCTTGCTGCGTAAGCCCAATATTTTCGTAGAATGTGTATTTCTCAAAATGGCGTTACGTACATTAAAATTTATTTTGATTTTTGGAATACTGTATAGGCATAATACCATCCGCAGATTGCACACCGCAAGTATCACAACGCTTGCTCGTTTCTCGGAGCTACAGGAAAGACGTAGAAACAGCGAGAATATGATGCGCGCGCAAGTGCCTTCCTCCTTAGTCCGTCCTAGGCGCACAAGCTTCTGTTATGTGTTGTTTGAAGCTCTGGTCCGAGAGCTACACCAACGACTATTTAACATTACACAAAGCAGTATTGACAGCGGGAATGTGCTGTGATTTGCGAGTGCAATGTAATTGTATGAGCGGAATGCATGTGTTAGCTGCTGCATGTATTATTAATTCTTACAATGAGTTCGGAATTGTGTGTTATTGAAACCTTATTATTAAATCCATTTTCCCGAAGGACTATTCAAGAGAAGACAGACATTATAGAGAATATGTGCGCTCGTTCAGTGCAGCTCAATACAACAATGTGCATTGGTTGGCAGATCGAAAAAACTAAATAAACTGTTTTGTTGGTCATGTTTGTTATAATATCGAACTTCTACATCTGATAAGCGAATATGATCCATGACTCATAATGATTTCATAATTATAAAATAAATTATTTATGTGGGTCTGATTATATTTATTAATTATGAATTATATACTCCCATCTTCTCCTATGAATAAAAGAGCAAGCCTAACTTTCGTGACTAGCATTCGCCCCTGGTTGGCATTTACGTTAATTTTACAGTTTTCAGTCTAAAATTACATATAAATAATACAGTGTGTTTTAATGATTTATTTTCAGGAATGTTAATTTAATGTAAGACAAATCATGTCAGTAGAAAAATTATCAATTTATTTCTAATATCACAAGATGCGTAATTATTTCCGTTTAAAATTGCGATCACTAAGCCACAAGTGAAATCATTTAATTATGCCTGTTATTGTTACTATTGCTCCAATTGCTCCAGTTAATGGTCATGGGCTTTGATCAACTAAGTGAAATGGGTGATTTGCGTGTCTTGTCATTAATTTACTTCTCTAGAGTATAAAGTACTTAGTACTGCAAATACACATTACACCATTCCCTTCCTACCCTAGAGACGAATGCTAGGAGTTGCTTTTCTTTACGTCTGCTATGGATCTACATCGTCTTGAACTACTAACTTGGGCCTGCCATAGCACAGGCTGAACTTGTTAGAGTTATTGCAGTAGCCATTATGTAGTCAAATGTTTCATAGAAACATAAAGATTCCTCGATTCTGGTTCACGTTAACACTTTGTTTAAAAACTTAAAACTGTTTAACGACAATCACATCAAACATTCAAATAAATATAATTCAACTGGGGTTTACAAACTAAAATGCAATAGTTGCCCACATTTTTACATAGGACAGACAGGAAGAACCTTTGAAACAAGATATAAAGAACACATTAAAGCTATAACCAAACCATACATCACATCAAATTATGCAGAGCACATTATCAACAATAATCATGACTACAATAATATAGAAACAGATATGGAAATTCTACACATCACACCAAAAAGTTCACAGTTAAACATCTTGGAACAATACGAAATATACAAACATACAGTAACACACCTGCAACATATATTTACAAAACTCAAACCTCCTGACATTTGCAGGTGTGTCTACTTATCGGCGATAACCAATAGTGGCAGTGCTGCGTTGCAACATATGGGCTACACAGACCTGCCGCATAGTCGCCGCTTAGAAATCTCAAAATCAAATAACAAGAGCGCTGGGAAAATTGGCATGTTGTTGGGACCCTGCATGTATATCTGATGAATGCTTAATGTTTTCTGAACACATAGAAACAAAAATCACATTTCTACCCCCAGTGGTTCCAATTTTATGGGTTAATACGGTAAAACCCCGATAAGACGCTGTTCAAGGGACCGCGTGTAAATCTCACATTAATCGGGACCACTTATTAGACGGGTATACTAATTTTGACTTATATACAGTATCTATTAGCATTTTTCTTTATTGAAATACATGATTCATGAAAGGTAATACAGTATTACTCCATTATGTAATTACTGTACTGTACGTCAAAGACATTTACAATGTACTGTACTCAATTCTCTCGAAAAAAGTAATTTATAGTTATTTGTCGTGTGCGTTTCCAAGTCCTTATGTTTATCACACTTCACTTTCCTGCGCTTACATCCTTCCAACGTCGCAGCTGCAGAGATTAAGTCGCGATTTTTTATTATTTTCCTTAATGTGAATGATGGGATTTCTAATGAATCAGAGAGTTGTTTCTGATTAAGAGTACTGTTTACATCGTAATTTCGTAAGATTTCCAATTTTTCCGTCACAGTTGGCGCTGTCTCATTGCTTTTGTGCTGACTTCCAGCAATGAAGTAGTGGACGATGTTTATACAGCTGCGATGCGATAAGGAATGTTTATCATATGTAAGAATTTTGAGAACCATAAACTTACAGCTTCAAACGAAGGGTCCCTTCAGAATATAAACAGAGTTATCTGTTTGTGAGAGGAGAGAAGAGAGACTGCTAAATTGAAATGCCAATTCGATTTCTGATGGTGTTGTGTGCAGTTGGCTCTGTTTAAAGTACGGTATATGAAAGTGCAATGTAATATCTTTTTCGTGTGTTGGCAATTTGGCATTCTCAAAACAATTAATATGTCTCTTAGTGAGCCCAGTACAAGACGTGGGAATGGTGGATCGAATGGATATGGCAGTCAAATTCGAAAAATGGTGTTTAGTGTTTATAATTTCTTTAGGAAATACTCTTCTGAAGAAATGCGTAAAAATCTTAACTTTTCAAAATGTCAAGCGCTGACTGCCGAGGCTTGTTCTTTAAGTGTCTCTATAGTGTCCCGGGTATGCAGAGAAGTTAAAAGAGCGCAAACACAGGGTGCCAATAAATTGTTCCATTCTCCTAGAAAGCGTATAAATGTTCCTAAAAGAGTTACAAATCTAGACGACTTCCAAAAAGACGTTGTACGACGTACAATTTTTTTACTTTTACGATAACGGAAAATTTCAGACAGCTAACAAACTAACCGTACTGCTTAGAAAAAAAATTAATTACTCAGGTTCAGTTTCTTCCACTAAAAGATTATTGAATCGGTTGGGATTCCGCTACAGGAAAACCAATGATGGGCAAAAATATCTAATGGAACGGAATGATATTGTTGCCGCAAGACTGACGTTTCTGCGAAAAATGCACATGATCAGAGCATCAGGTGACACTGGACCCACATTTTACCTTGATGAAACGTGGGTCAACAAAAATCATTCTCTGAAATATGTTTGGCAAGACTCAAATAGAAATGGAGGTCTTAACGTGCCTTTAGGAAAGGGAGGTAGACTTATTGTTTGCCATGTAGGATCAGCTGAAACAGGTTTCGTTCCAGGTAGTAAATGGGTATTCAGATCAAAGAAAACCAGTGATTATCACGAAGAAATGACGGCACAATCATTTCGCGATTGGTTCTTAAAAAGATTTCTAAATCATCTAGAGGAAGGAAGTATAATTATAATGGTCAATGCTCCATACCATTCCGTTAGCATTAATAGAACACCAAATACCTCCTCCAAAAAAGATGAAATCAGTGAATGGCTGAAAAGTAAAGATGTTAGTTTTTCTCCCTCAGAAACTAAGTCAGAAAATTTGGAAAAAGTGTTGCCTTTCAAAAGCAGTGAAAAAATGTATGAACTTGATCAGCTGGCCAATGAAATGGGGCATGAAGTGATAAGACTCCCACCGTATCATTGCCAGTATAATGCAATAGAACTAATTTGGGTCCAGGTGAAAAGGGAGGTCGCTAGAAACAACAAAACTTTCAAAATGTCGGATGTGGAAGAACTTGTAAATAAGGAACTTGATAATGTGACTATTGAGGAAATGCGTGAAACACGCGGTGAAATTACAAGAGGAAGATTTCGCTGAAAAGTTAGGCCGGGAAAACATTGTGGAACCAGTGGTCATTAATTTAGAAGAAGACAGTGACACAGATGACAGTGAAACTGATGGTGAGCGAGCTGACGACGACGATGTTGGCTCACCATTAGCTCTCCCACTGGAGTAGAAATTTGCAGCACAAAAGGTACGTTTTATTAATTAATCATTTTCCTTAAACGGAACACAGGCATATAGAAACCGCTATTTTTGTGCTCTGACAGCATGGACATAATGCTATTTAGGGCCATGTCAATTCAATCAATTCATTTGTACAGAAAATTACTGTTTCAAATTAATCGTATCATTCAATTTATTTGATAAAACTGCGCATTTGTGTTATTCGACAACTTTATTAACCCTAATAAAAGTAAAACTTACAAAACTGATATAAATTCAGCGAGTTACGTCTGACTCAACTAATTTTTCTATATTTTGTGATTATTATTATTATTATTATTATTATTATTATTATTATTATTAAGCCTTCTGCATCTTCCTATCAAACTAACCTCAGGTAAAGAGTCGCGCTCCACAGTTTTAAAACTACTGCCGCTGAGTGAAGGAAACGGAGAGCGTAGTCGTGACAACATCGCGCTCGCATGTTACTGGCTTTCGCGAAACGTCAGGAGGTTTGAGCGCGATTTGCAATTACAGTTCAATACCCACACATTATTCGACATCATGATACTTAGCACACAAATAACCACCCGCCACCGCAGGAACAACACACCCCCACCCCTACAACTGACGTATGCAAATGGCAGTATGCAAGATCAACAGAACATCAGTAGTTCGTAAGACACGGCGTCGAAACGGGCCGTCTGTCTAAGGTACATAACTTTTTTTAAAAACTTTAACACTTTTAACGTATCGTTAAACAATTTTAAGTTTTTTAAACAAAGTGTTAACGTGAACCAGAATCAATGAATTACGACGATATAAGTCATTTAGTTCACCAATATCGAACCACGCGAGTGAAAGTGATCAAGACATCTCACAACATCGAATTCAATCAAGAATGCCTCAAACGAGACGTAATACCCAAATACATACACATAAACATAAAAAAACAACACATATCTAGCACAGAAAACAAAAGCCACAGCAGAGAAAATCTACATACAAAACAATATAAAACAATTACATTACATGAAAAACAAACACAATACAAATACATATAGGCTAAGATATACCGGTATTTACAATTAACAAAAACAGTACATCATATGCAATTAGAGGAAATCATTTTACATACGAACAAAGTAATAACACAAATAAGTGAAAAGATAAAGAAACGACACAGAAACAAACTAGCAGTATTAACCCATAAAAAAATACAACACCACACAGAAATTCCATCCTAAGATATTCAATAACACCAACGTAACATTTAGTCAAAATGAAACGAAATTACTTGAAAAAGGACTAAAACATAACCTACAATATAACAAGACACCAAGAACATAACAAATGCAAACGATCATCAATGCAGAAACAGCAATTCAAAACACACAAGCATAACACCAAGAATACATTCGACAAGATTTACTAAGGAACATAGATAAAATAAACAAACCTATAACTGATAAACATGAACTTAAAACGATAAAGACATTAAGAAAGAAACAACAAGCACACAATTTAACATTCGTAAAAGCAGATAAGGGTAATATTGTACCCAGGGGCGTATTTTGCGGGCTACCGGGGCTACCGGCGGTAGCCCAAGGAAATTACAAAAGAAAAAGTTTATAATATAACATAATGTAATAATTTTGTATTATTAGTTTTACCATAGTAATTAAAATTAAAGTAATTGTTAGATATATTTTGTGTAATAATAGGGTCAGCGGTAGCCCAAACCCTTTAAGCAGTATACGCCACTGATTGTACCGTAATAATGAATACTCAAGACTTAAACGACAAAAATTAACACCCCCACCCCTACAACTGACGAATGCAAATAGCAGTATGCAAGATCAACAGAACATCAGTAGTTCGTAGGACACTGAAGATGACGCAGAACCGGCGTCGAAACGGGCTGTCTGTCTAAGGTACATAACCTTTTTTAAAAATTTTAACATTTTTAACGTGTCGTTAAACAATTTTAATTTTTATAAAGATTCCCTCTAAAACAGTGAATGTTAGAAGAAAAATTTATTTAGATTTTTTGAAAATCTCTCCTCATGACCTATTACCAGTTTCATTTTGGTGCAGTGGTTACCTTCCACCCTATATATGTACACTTAAACTTGTCAGTTTGTAATTATTGAAGCCAGACATCTTGTTTTAGGAATTACACTCTTATGCAAATGAATAGATTCAAACAATTTTTTTCCATGTAATTGTTTTATTCACAAATTACCTGAAGTACCACTTGGTATGTCAGGTTTCCTTCAGTCTTTCATCGTTCAAGGCTTCAATCATCTTGTCTTTTGTTGTACAGTCTGTCTTCCTTAATTTCTCCTTGTAGATAGACTAACTTAAAGATTTTCACTAGGATTCATGTTGGGTGAGTTTCCTGGCCACTCCAAAACAGCCACACCAAATTCTTAAAAAAAATGTCGTGACAATCTTGGAAGTGTTACAAAGTGATAAGTCTTGCTGAAACACAGCAGATTCATCCGACTGAAAAGTCCTCAGTTATGGAACCACTTGAGTTCTTAAAACCTCGATATATTTGTCACTATCCATCATCATTTTAATTGAGATGAGAGATTCTAGTCCATTTGAAAGAAACACCCCCAAAACATACTTTTTAATGGATATTTAGCAGTGAAAGCTTTTTATCATCAGCCTGACGGATATGAATTCGAATCCCTTGAACAACGCTTTCTTCCAGAATTTTTTGGTCCAGTACAATACCATCCCATCGCACCTCCTCATACTCATCCTCTTTCACAATAGCCCTGCCAAGACTCTGGAATTCGTTACCTGCTAGCATCAGGGACTGTCGAAATAAAATTGAATTCAAACGCAAACTTACTAGGCACTTGGTCAGTAATTCAGACTCGTTCAGACATGGTTTCTTGTAAATAGTTCTCTTAATCTATCACAAAATATTTCGATATCCGGTAATTTCATCACCATAGAATTTTTTTATTCTAGGTTTAATTTGTAATTCAGTAAATACAAAATTATTCTTTGTTCTTAACTTCTATGATAAAATGACTAGCTTTCATTAATCAGGTACTCTTGCCGTACTTTAATTTTTATTGTAATTGTAATTGTAAATTTAATATTAATTGTAATGTTATTGTTCATATTATAGTTGTAATCCCCTGGTAGAGGGGCAGAGAAGGCCTGACGGCCTTATCTCTTCCAGGTTAAATAAATAAATACTAAATACTATGTTTCTTTGCCCACTATTTCTCACCTGGTCGGCGTGCTTTACGGCCATATTCAAACAAATGTCGGTGGATAATTGAGTCATTAGCACGAGTTTCTTAACAGATCAATTCCTTCTGAAGATCAAAACTACTCTTCCTAGGGTAAATTTTGTTTCCTCTCGACAAGTAAGTGTCATTTTTGGCTATTGTGGCTAATTTTCTTCCCCATTGTCCTTCCCTTCAAGCCAGTTCCAGTCTTCATCATAAGAATTTTACACACAGCACTTTGACACCATTTCTGCAGCATTCTGTCATTCAGTGAGAAAAGTGTTCTCACTAGATAAGTTACCGTTCATTATTCTTCCTTGGAGTTACATTCATCTTCCAATATTGAATAAAGTAACCGAAATACTATAATATAAAGTAAAATAAAATCCATCTTGAATCTTGCATACACTACTTTTAACATTTAAATATAAATGTTGATTAAATGGCAAACTTACTAGTGTTAAATTATACAGGGACATCACTTTATTTTTACCAACATTTTTAACATTAACCTGGCTATACTCGGAAACACTGTTGCCCCCTTCCATTACAGGAGTTTGATGTTACTAGTGCAATATGTAAACAAATCATTTTACTGGGTATAGGAGGAGAGAAAAGTAGTGTATCCATTTATGTTGTAGGGAAATACGATATTGCGATTTTCAGTTTGATCATCACTTTTACGGAATTTATCAAAATACAGTAGAGTAGTAACATTTTTTTTTTTTAACTCAACTTTTCAGGCGGCTATGTTCGTTATGTAATGTCTACTTTATTTAGCATATTAATTATTGGTGTTAACATACAATATAGAGAGTGCATTTAAATTGAGGGGCTCATAAGTAAAGGGCTGTGAGTGCACTTAAGTTACTTTCGAGAAAATGGGGTTTAAATATTTAAACTTTCGTAAAATCGGTGAAATTTTTATTTGAAATTTAATGTGTGATGCGATTAAAATATCCCTTTGCCACTAAAATTTTAGATACTTTTGCTTACACTGGATGCACTTAACTCATGTTATTACAAATATCACTAGCATTCCTTTGCTTCTAGCCACCTCAATTCAAAAAAAGCTAATCTGAATTTTTAAACAAGTTGCTGAAAATGGTTGCCGTTCATTACAATGCAGGCTTCAATTCAGTACGCATATTATTAAAAACATTTTGAAGCATATTCTCTGAAATTGAATTTATCGTTTCTTGAATATAATTTTTTAGTACGATATTATTAATATAGGTTCTTTCTTCTATAGAAAACGCAATCATATTTATGAAACACACTATACACTGCAGTGTTTACTTCACTGCTTGAAGACTTCGAATGCAACAGCGGCCGTAAGTTTGTGTGTCTGACGGGAGCAAGGACATTAATGAAGGGGTGTGAGTGAAGTACATTCAGAAATGCAGGTACAATAAAAATGCAAGTAAAAATAAAATGATGTCCCTGTATAACCACGTGTGGCTTACAGCTGTTTCGTGTGATGATGGTGTGAAGGATACACCGAAACAGCTGTAAGCCACATGTGGTTATATAATTTAACACTAGTAAGTTTAACATTAGGAGTAATCAGGATCCGTCTGTGCTGATCTGTTTAACAAATATTGGTTGTTATAATACTTGTCACATTAGTTTATTCAGTTTTTAACGTTTTCGGCTTGAATAAGCCATCTTCAGAAAAGTTATATGCCTAATTACATGAATGAAATTGGTACATGTGTATATAGTACAAAATAGATGAATCAGTTGTCTACCCACCACCTGTGACTACAGAGATGCCATCACAGTACATACGATATTGAATCACCTTCATTCTCGTCGGCATTGGACACTACCACAGATGGTCCAACATATAGTAATTGTAACAATATTGTACATGTTTTACTATTTTTGTATTTTAATAACCTTTGACCATGCCTCATATAGCCCATGTTTTAATATTTTAATATTTTAATCAATTTATGTTCAATATTATCACCATAGAGACTTATAATTTCAACTGATTCATCTATTTTGTACAGGGACATCATTTTATTTTTACTAACATTTTTAATATTAACTTGGCTATACCTTTGGATCAACGCCGTTTCCTACTCCCTTCCACAACTGGAGTTCGATGATACTGGCGTAATATACAAACAAATCACTTTACTGCGTATAGGAGAGAAGAAAAGTAGTTTATCCATTTACGTAAACTAGAAAATATCGCGCTTTTGAGTTTGATCATTTTCATTAGGTTTTTGTTTTTTATCAAAATACAGTACAGTATTAACAATGAGTGTTTTTACTCATGAACTGAGCTGTCCATGTGGACGTATTCATTATGCAGTGTATGTTATACTGTCTACAGCACATTAGCGTACAATGTAGAGGATGAAGTTAAATTGAAAAATAATCATAATATAGATATTTAAACACATTCTTTTTTAAATGGTGGCCTTCATTTCGATACAGGCTTCAGTTCTAATATGCATATTATCGCACTATAGACTATTGTACCTAATCCCAATTACCAGTTTCGTCCTCCGTAACTAGTGACTCATGTTGAAATAATTCTGTACCTGTTCTGTAAATGAGTACCTTACGTACTGTACTGTAAATTCAATCTTCACTTCTGCCCTATCCGAAAAGATAAAATTACTCAGACATACTATCTACTGTCCGTTCAAGTGGTTTTGTCGCAGGGTCGTAGAAAGAGGGGGGGAGGGAAATCACGTGACAGTTAATTACTTAACGAGGCCCTTTTACTTAATTTATTTTAAACAGTTGTATAATATTACGTAGACGTCCAATTCCTAACAGAAATTAATGTTTTCAGAAAAGAGCTAAGACAGCCCAGGTACTAGACTTTACGGAGGGGCGAACAGAAGCAGGTGGGGGAAACCGGGATGCGAAGTAGGCAAACGGACGAAAGTACCTGTGCGAAAATATGATTCAATATTGAAAGCTCTTTCGTCACTGGAAAACGTGAACATATTTCTGGAACGTACTATACTAACTCAGTACTGCATATGCGGCCTTGGCTCTGTGTGGAAAACGATTGCAAGTTTACTAGTAGAGGGGGTGGGAGTGAAGTACATTCAAAAACTCAGGTACAATAAAAATTGAAGTAAAAATAAAATGATGTCCCTGTACTATATATACATGTACCAATTTCATTCATGTAATTAGGCATATAACTTTTCTGAAGATGGCTTATTCAAGCCGAAAAAGTTAAAAAGTGAATAAACTAATGTGACAAGTATTATAACAACCAATATTTGTTAAACAGATAAGCACAGACGGATCCTGATTACTCCTAATGTTATTGTATTAGCTTATCGGTCCTCACTATGCCTTTTAAATTTACTGGTAAGTTTTCCATTTAATCAATCATTTAAAATAAAATGGTGGTAACGACATAGCTAAGGCAGTAATGCGTTTGAGGTGATTACCTGGTTGGTTTTTTCCAAATTCAAGATAAATGTCAGGTAATCACATGACGAATCTTCGGCTAAACTCACCAATTTCAACAACACTAAATAACCAAGTAGCTTATACAGTGTCGTTAAATAATCTTCTGAAAATGACCGACGATAGACCAATAATAAAACACACCAAGCATAGCCAAAACTACCCTCAGTTACTAAAAGGGATTAGCTTTTCAAGAAATAACCAAGATGAATGCAAATCAGCTGTTAGAAATTAAAAAAAAATAGCTGGGACCAGCATGACCAATGCTAAGATACAAATTTTACCAGCTTGATTCAATTAATATTCATAAGGGTATGCCATATTTTTCTAACCATATGTCTCATCTTTTTTTTGAAAAGCACTGCTCAAAATTCAACTTTGTGTAAATGTCCCAAAGGTCCATCATACAGTAAGATGACTACCGACATTCATTTGTTATGCCTTCACTCACCCAAACTAGTTAGAAGAGACTAACAATTTTCTTAGATAAGTCTGTGACTGTGTGAAAATATCATGGAAATCAGTTAAAAAGAAAATCGTGGTCAAATCAATCAAGAAATTCAGTATTGTAGATGGTATACTTCTTGTAGACAAAGGTCAATATTCTGACTTCAACATTATAAGTGATAATGAAATTGAAAATTTATTTCAATAATTTATTTGCACAATGTATCAATCTGATTATTTTTAATTTAAAATATCATAAACTCCAGGTGTGTTTTGTAGGCTGTGCGTTTCATTGTCTGAAAAATATGGTAAAAAATTTTCTTTTGTGTTTAAAGCAGAAAGGGAAAGTTAATTTTCTTACTTGGATGTACAGCAAATAGTTTCATTTTCTTGTATCTTGTAAATGCTAATTCAGGAAAATAAATTCTAAGCAGGAGTACCAATGCTAACAAGAAAAGAACTGAATTGTTGGAAAACATGCAAAACATATAAGAATACCAATACGGTACCAATTGTCCGTACATGAATCTGTAAATTGAAGTAAATTCGTTCATAGTGTTGGGACAACTTCATTTACAATTAAATACTGTATCATCATCATCATCATCATCATCATCATCATCATCATCATCATCATCATCATCATCATCATCATCATCATCATCAGTTAGAGCTACAACCCGGGGTGGGTTTTGGCCTCCTTAACAACAGCCTTCCAACTTACTCTGCCCTTCACCATGTTAGTCCATCCTCTCACTCCCATAATTTCAAGATCTTTGGATACCCCATCCATCCACCTCAGCTTTGGTCTTCCCTTTCTCCTCCTGTTATATAGTCTACCCTTTAACATCTTAATAGGAGTACGCGTTTCAGGCATCCTGTTTACATGTCCTAGCCATCTCAGTCTTTGAGCTTTCATAAATTTTACAACATCTTGACCTCCTATCAGGTTAAGAAGTTCATTGTTGGAGTGTATCCTCCATCCTTGATGATCATTGACTGGGCCAAAGATTCTACGCAGAATCTTCCATTCAAAACTTCTTAAAGAGTTCTCGTCTTTCTTTGTAAATGTCCATGTCTCTGAACCAAAGGTAACTAATTAAATACTGTATACCGACCTAAATTCGAGTAGGTGTAGGGTGAGTAGTAGCTCGAGTAGTAAGGTGATGTGTAGGCGCTGTACGTGAGTGCTGAGGGGTAGCTGTACACCAGGGGGTAGAAGCTTGGCTTGGGCGCTGGCGCTGGTGCCGGTGCTGGTGCAGGAGCAGCTAAAGTCATGCCCAGCAGGAGCAGCAGTACTACCTGTAAACAGATTGCGGGTTGTGGCTTCTCAATCCATAAGAATAGCAACATTGTGTTACGGTAGATGTAGTGTCTCAAATTAATAGGTTTTGTAATTTTTGTTTAAAAATGAATCATGAGTAGCATAGTTAAAATTAACAAACGTAGCCAATGACGATTACTCTTAGTGTAACTATCAGGGGAAAGGAAATAAATCAGGGATATAATCAGTGATAATTCTCAGATTATTTCATCAGGAAGGAGTACTGGTAATGATACTGAACTGGGCAGGACTGGGTGAAGTTAGGAAGACATAGGTTACTATTTTATATGAGAATGCTTCAATTTTGTTGCGTAACATATACTCCTGCCAGTGTGGACTCCGGGTCATGTTGGCATTCCTGGAAATGAGGCAGTGGATGCTGCAGCAAGGGATGGTGCTGTAAATGGGTCTGAGGTGTATTGGCGCGAGAGGTGGCAAGATATTAGAAATTACTTGAAACATACATTATGGTGGCAATGGGAAGGAGAATGGTCTGCACAAGAGGGAAATAAATTACGAAGAATAAAGAATACTGTTCGCGTTTGGGATTCGTCCACAAGAGCGTCACGACACGAAGTTTTACTCACCGGGTTGAGGATTGGCCACTGTCATCTGACGCATGGCCATCTCCTACGTGGCGAGCCTCAGCCGGAGTGTGATCTATGCCATGTTCCACTGACCGTGGAACATTTTTTATTACAGTGTAGAAAATACGACCGTGTCCGTCGGCGGTATGGAATTCAGCCGACTCTACGTGACGCTCTTGGAAACGATTTTAATTGTACAAGTGCAGTTCTGAGATTTTTATCGAATACAGGACTTGACAGGGTGATGTAGTTTCTTAATAACCCGTTTTATTTATCCTCCGGACTCTTTACATCTGGAGGTTACATTTTTTAGTATATGATTTTAACAAATTTGACATTCGGACCTTTTACATCCATGCATTTTATAAATGCTCCAGACAATTTATCTCTGGTGGCATTTGTTTTATTGTTTTGTTGTTTCTTTTTAAATACTAGTTAGGGCCTGAGAACTGCTCACTTTTATGATTTTTATGCTTCACCTTGTTGAAACTGCATTTGTTTGCCTCGTTTTAACCGTGACAACGCTTTTTAGTTCTTTTAAGTATTCTGGTTATTGTATTGTGTTCGTGTTTAGTGAAGATTTTAGATAAGAGCGCAAATAGCCATAGTAGCTGACGCGCCCTTTTTAAACCCCACTAACTAACTGTACTTCTGCTTCATGAATGAATGAATGAATGAATGGATGAATGGGAAGAGAACATTTAAAAGGTACATGATAAAATCGCACTCTTATAAAGGCTCTTGGGACTTTTTTTAACTTTTATGTGAGCTTCATTCACATTTTCATTGGCATAGTGGTCCGATAAGTGGGTACAATAAAATAAAATAATTTATATATGGTTCCGTCAACTGCTTATCTTTAATATATAAATAAATCAGAACATGACCTGATTATACAAACTCAAAATCACGACAAGTCATCACCTCATGTTAAATTCCAGTAATAGTGCCATATCTCACTACATAGAGCAGTCATGTTTTTAAGAGGTTAATTGGAAAAATATGTTACTCGTAGTATGAATAATTTTTTGTAGTTTGTATATATTATGTCAGGGTTTTCAATGTGCAGTACCTGCATGTATATGTGTATTTCCAAGATAACCAGATATGCTAAGGTGTTCATTTAGTGTTTACCGCCTAACAAAGGACCTGAAGATGCCATTTATGGTGAAAACGTTTGTCCTCACTCCCACCGGGGTCCTATTTTGAGTTTGTATAATTGAGTCATGTTCTGACTTATTTATATATTAAAGATAAGCAATTGACGGAACCATATATAAATTATTTTATTTTATTCATTCACATTATCAAAAAAACAAAAGTCAGCTATTAGAACATTACTTTGCTGGACAAATAAGCCAGGCACGATTCTATTTTATAAGTTCCCCTTGAGAGAGGGGACACGGGCTTGGGGGTGTCCTCGAACATAGGTCGATTGTACTACCCGGAATGGAATGATATGCATGTCCTAAGGCCCTGAGCACTAGATATTTCTCTGGGTAACGCCTCCGAACTCTCCTTCAACCTACACAATCCATTTTACCTTCTCAGGTAGGCATCATCGTGGTCCCTCAGTCCCATCCCACGAGCTACCATAAGCCCATGGTACATAGCACTATCACCAGCAACTAATGACCGCATACCATGCGGTCCAATTTCGGTGGCAGTCCACATTGGAGCAAGTAGGGATGCAGAACTGGTAGAGAGAGGGATGGAAGCATGGGAAAAGCATTGGTTCCCCTTCCACAATCCACCCACTTTCAATGACTTCTCCATGACTTGTCCCCACCGTGTAGCACTAGACACTAACTACAAATCCCCTCTACCCTATCATGTCAGTGACATGTGGTGTTAAAGGGAGGGATGAGTGATGTATTCCGGCTTGTGACGTCTGCCACAACTGTCACTCAATTCTGCATGCCTGATTTAGAGCAATATTATTCCAAAGCCTTCGCAAAACTGCACTATAATGGTAACTAAGTAACAATAAATGTACTGTAATGGGTCTATTTTAGTATAGTGTTACTGTATGTTATGAAGAATGGTTTCCTTAGTAACAAGTTTCTTGGATCTATTTTAGTATAGTGTTATGTTATGAAGAATGGTTTCCTTAGCAACAAGTTTCTTGGATCTATTTTAGTGTAGAATTACTGTATGTTATGAAGAATGGTTTCCTTAGCAACAAGTTTCTTGGATCTATTTTAGTGTAGTATTACTGTATGTTATGAAGAATGGTTTCCTTAGCAACAAGTTTCTTGGATCTATTTTAGTATAGTGTTATGTTATGAAGAATGGTTTCCTTAGCAACAAGTTTCTTGGATCTATTTTAGTATAGTGTTATGAAGAATGGTTTCCTTAGCAACAAGTGTCTTGGATCTATTTTGGTATAGTGTTATGTTATGAAGAATGGTTTCCTTAGCAACAAGTTTCTTGGATCTATTTTAGTATAGTGTTATGTTACGAAGAATAGTTTCTCTAGCAAGAAGTTTCTGTGTGGGAATTCTAACTTTCAAGGCCTAACATCAATAGCTGTAAATATAACAAAAACACGAACTTGCAAAAATCTATATATATAATTTGAATTGGTAATGGAAATTACGAGAAAACGGCTGAACGGATTTTAAAGAGTGACCCCTCATTTTCATGCCTGGCATCCAAAGTTTTTCGGAAAAGTAGTAGTTTTCAGTGAAATGTCAATTTTCCTACATAATTTTCCTATTTTCCAAAATCCATCTGTTGTCAGTTTTGAGAACTAATTTTATTCAGTCACGGCCGACTTGATTGAATTTCAGAACAAAACACACACTACAATAAACAATAGGCTATTACACGAAGGCCATGACCTGCAGGATTGCTGACATATTTAGAGCTCAATTCAATTTGTTATTAAAAACTGATTCTGCAGTGTATAATTTTCTGAGTACAGCTGTGTAGTGGATATTCAAATCTACGAAACTTGAGGTGGTTTGATGACATTGTTACCATTAGAAATTAAATATTATTATAGTTAATATCATGATGCATCTATTTTTTCATCAATTGTACATAATAATGATGCTATATTGATGACATGAAAGTGAAACCTTTTTGTGGTTATGTAAGTAAATGTAGAGAATATCTTAATTTAGATCTTCATTTCTATAATTTACTGAGTGGCTGCTATATATAACTAAAAAACTTAAGTAAGATAATAATATTGTTATTAAAAATCAAATATTTTTATACTTATTAACCCAGTGGGGTTGGGTCTTTTTCATATACTTAAAGGCGGTGTAGTGTAGATATTGATATGTGTCATTGTCTTCAGTATTGGCTCGAGAGAGCGCAAAAATTACAGTTCCTAAGGAAAGATCAAAAGGTATTACTTACTGATAAAATAAGAGGCCTAGAAAATTTTGTAGTCTCCAGATCATTTCAGCAAGATCTCTTAGTAGGATAAAATGGTTTTACGCTCTACATTTCAAGTTCTACATGCAGCAGCTATACGAAAATGCTATTGTTCGAAAGCTTAACAAACCTGACATTTTTTTTTTTTTTTTTTTTTTTTTTTAACTTTTGCCTACAATCCATAATGACCTGAAATAGCTACTGCTATCGTCCTGACATTGATACTTGCGTTTTCGCGTTGAACCTCAAAAACTGAAGTTGGATAGGTTCAAGAATGAACCAACCAACCAACCAACCAACCAATCAATCAATCAATCAATGTCAGTCAGTCAATCAGTAAGTAAGTCAGTCAATCAGAGAGGATGTAGGCCTAAGGAAATGAATCAGCATAACATAACACGCTAAATAAAAAGTACTGACTTATGTTTAGCCTACATGATCATATATCGGAATATTTTCTACGACTCCCCTGGTTCCACTTGCACGATCGACGTTTAGTACATTCCCTTTGCCTGCTATATCGAATTATACATGGTTCCACTCCCAACTACCTTGCCTCTCGGTTTACTGTCCTAGCTTCACATCATAATCGTAATACAATCTGTTGCTATCAATACCACGTCATCAGACATCTCTGTACTCAAGTTCTTTCTCAATAGCCATGGCCCGCTCATGGAATTCGCTGCCGCTGGAAATCACGGGGTAGTCTTAGTCCTCAGTTGTTTAAAATTAGGTTGTTTAGATATATTTTAAATGCAAAGAATTAGTTTTTAGGTATAATTTTTATTTATTATTATTATTATTATTATTATTATTATTATTATTATTATTATTATACACAGTCATTACTTTATTTTTCCATTAACAATTATATCTAGGTAATTGTCATTGTCTCAATGTAACACGTGTTGTGCTGATCATACTAATTCTACTATTCCTTTAGTTGTGAGATTATATTCATAGGTATTAATTTTTTTTTAAGTTAATACTTGTATACTAGAATGTATTTTCCTGTTTGTGATTATGTATTCAGTCTCTTTTTTTATTATATATTTTTTATTATTGTTATTTTAAAGTTAATACTGATTGTGTAAATGTATTCAATCTCTCTTTTTTACTTAATTATGTTTATTATTATTTTTAAGCTAATATTTGTATACCGGTAGGCATATTTCTATATATGATTTGATCCTCGTTGAGTGGAAGAGAAGGCCTGATGGCCTTAACTCTGCCAGAGAAAATAAAACTATTATTATTATTATTATTATTATTATTATTATTATTATTATTATTATGTTCGCAAATAAATCTCAATAGCTGTTTTCCGGAACCTTTAGATTGTGTTACTGATGCATGCAATTACGTTGCCAGAAGTCATGGAATCCTATTACTCTACAAGGTCTTGAACCTGTTCAATATTGGCACCAAGAATGCCAGCAGGTCTTAAAGTAAATTGACAGTCAGTTCAGAAGTCTTCAATGTGAAGTGAATGCATTATTTCGTACAGTTTTCACGAGACGTTAGTTACGGTACAAAAAGCAGTTAGCTTTAGTCGAAATGTTTCCGTCTAATCTTACTCCATTTAGAAAGTTCGAGCAGTACGGTAAGCAAGGAATCAGTGGCGGCCTCTGGTCGAAAATTTTGGGAGTCGTGGGTAACAAAACTTTTTGTATTTTAAGGTAATATAATCATTTAAAAAAATGCATTTTGTTGGTACCCACGGAACAAATTGTGCTCAAGCTTACAATATAGATAAGAGTAATTATTGCAGTAAGTCTAATCATTACTTGAAGCAAGTAAAGCGATCGGTTTGGAAGTAAATCCCGAAAAGACGAAGTATATGATTATGTCTCGTGACCAGAATATTGTACGAAATGGAAATATAAAAATTGGAGATTTATCCTTCGAAGAGGTGGAAAAATTCAAATACCTTGGAGCAACAGTAACAAATATAAATGACACTCGGGAGGAAATTAAACGCAGAATAAATATGGGAAATGCGTGTTATTATTCGGTTGAGAAGCTCTTATCATCCAGTCTGCTGTCCAAAAATCTGAAAGTTAGAATTTATAAAACAGTTATATTACCTGTTCTTCTGTATGGTTGTGAAACTTGGACTCTCACTCTGAGAGAGGAACATAGGTTAAGGGTATTTGAGAATAAGGTGCTTAGGAAAATATTTGGGGCTAAGCGGTATGAAGTTACAGGAGAATGGAGAAAGTTACATAACACAGAACTGCACGCATTGTATTCTTCACCTGACATAATTAGGAACATCAAATCCAGACGTTTGAGATGGGCAGGGCATGTAGTACGTATGGGTGAATCCAGAAATGCATATAGAGTGTTAGTAGGGAGACCGGAGGGAAAAAGACCTTTAGGGAGGCCGAGACGTAGATGGGAGGATAATATTAAAATGGATTTGAGGGAGGTGGGGTGTGATGATAGAGACTGGATTAATCTTGCTCAGGATAGGGACCGATGGCGGGCTTATGTGAGGGTGGCAATGAACCTTCGGGTTCCTTAAAAGCCATTTGTAAGTAAGTAAGTAAGTAAGTAAGTAAGCCTAATCACATTTTCCCCGCAAGATGCTACATGCAACATATAAAAATGCGGTATTATAACATTATAATTATCCACCGCTGTGGAGTAAAAACACGTTTGACCGTGAAATCAGCGGGCCCGGGTTTAAATCTTGGATGGGACAAGTTACCTGGTTGAGGTTTTTCCGGGGTTTTCCCTCAACCCATTAAGAGCAAATGCTGGACAATTTTCGGTGCTGGACCCTGGACTCATTTCACCGGCATTATCACTTTTATCTCACTCAGACGACAGATAACCATAGCAATTGTTAAAGAGCCGTAAAATAAACGAAATAAAAAAACAAATACAGTGAAACCTCTCCTTATGGACACCCCCAAGATACGGACACTCCTCATATACGGTCAGAGTTTTATGTCCCAACTGAAATAATATAGAAATAATGATAAATTTAACTCTCGTTTACGGACACTCTCAGACACGGACACGGACAGCTGTTTCACAGTCCTAAAGCTTGCTTTACCTCCTGACTGCGGACAGAACTTGGATTTCAAGACCTACTGTGTTACAAAAATGGAAAATTTAGTTTTGAGAACTGTACAGAAATGTCTTAACATGAAAGAAGATAATAAGTGTCTCGTAGGCTACCACTAGCCCAGCCGGCTACCCCTTGTTAGCTGGAAGCGGTGGTTAAATAAAGTGATAAAATTTAACCTGTCTGATGGGTGCAAGTTTCCGCGATCGTGAAATTGTATTCGACACATGATAGGGTTAGTAGGATTATTCTCTTCACTTCAATCATTTGTTCAGTTTCGAGAGACATGGCACCTGAACATAAAGGTTAAGTTGAAAACTGTAAATTACAGTACTGCATAACTGTAGACCTAGAATAAAATTGCATGGCACAGTACTGTATTTTCCTTTTTCGGTCTTATCTACTGTAGTTCAAAGTTGCAAAGAATTTACTGTAGTATACTGTATTTAGAATTAAACTACAGTAATACATTTCATTTAAAGCGTGAAGGGATACATAATGCATATTATAAATTTACTGTTAGATTGGGGAGCCTCCCTCCCAATAAAGGACACCTCCCAGATGCGGACAGATTGTTACGTCCCTTCGATGTCCGTAAATGAGAGGTTTCACTGTATAATAATTCAATGGGAATCGTGAAGAACAAATTATAATTCAAAATGTAATGTTGTGTCAAAGCAGCAGCCACTTCATCAGTATGTATTTTTCACACAAACACACGTCAAACTATAATATTTAAATATTTACATACTTAATTGTTATAAAAATACAGTATGACGAACCATCCCTGTCATGAATAGAAAAATAATTGATTCAATTTGCCATCATTTACCTACTAATTACAATGGGCCTACTTAACCAATATAAAATTTATCTTCTGATGTGAAGTGATGACTATTCAGCTATAAATTCAGCGGACTCGAGTTCGATTCTCGTAGCTAGTGTGATGTTTATTCTGAGTTCTAATAGAAGACATGTGTTTCATTTTATTTTCTGATTAGAAACAGTATACAGTGATCAGGGGCGGATGCAAAGGGGGGGATTAAGGGGATATATCCCCTCCCGAAATTTTGAGAAAAATACGAAACAAGAAACAAAAATAATATTAATTTTAATTTATGAATGTACATAGGAATTAGAGAGTTTTCCACGTAAATTTTCTTTGCTAAAATGTTAAATTCCAAGAACTGCAGGAAGACAAACACAGCGTTCTTACTGCAAGACAGAGAGTCATGAACAGTATTTTAGGCTTTTAATTTTCCTTCTCTTCTTAGACTATTTCATTAGACAGCTCAAGGACAGGTTTTTAAATCATAAGGGAATCCTAAAGTCCATACAAACTTTTCTGCCTAAAAACATAGTGCGAGCATCAGATGAAGATTTAGAAACTGCTGTTGAGGCTGTAGTAAATCAGTGGCCCAATGATGTTGATGCATCACCAGAGTCTTTCTTCAATGAATTGAAGTGTGGAGAAGAAATTTCCTTGATCAGAAAAATCTTCACCTAATACCTACTGTTTTTATATCATCTTTGAACAGGTGCAATGAAATTATTTTTCCCTGCACTCACAAGGCGCTGAAACTTTTCTGCACGTTGCCTGTAACTACAGCCTAAATGTACTGGCTTTGATGTATATACATAAAAATGTAGCAGTTAAAGCTCATGAAGTACTGGATGAAATGTCTAAGAGACCTCGTCGCCTTCTTCTGTAAATGTCATACCGTCATTGTTTTTGTATTGCAGTCATTGTAAATGTTAAAATTAAAAAATTAAGGTTTATTCAACAACGCTCGCAATTGCCGAGGTTATATCAGCGTCGCTGGTGTGCGGAATTTTTTCCCTCAGGACTTCTTTCACATGCCAGTAAATCGACTGATGTGAGGCCTGTCGCATTTAAATACACTTAAATGCCATCGAGCTGGGTTGGGGTAGGACCAACTTGTAAATGTTTGTGACTCGGAAACAAATTGTGAGTATATAAACTTATTTCTCATTACTCCATTTTTACTATCTCCTCAAATCCCTCCCCGGAAAAAAATCCTGCGTCCGCCCCTGACAGTGATGATGCAAAAAGTCTATTTGGAGATTTTCGCTGAAGCAACCTGCATGTTTACAGCATTGACAACGTAGTTTGTGTGCCTGTTGGTCGGATTTTGTTCATATTCAGTAGGCCTACGTGTAAACTTGACTTCGAATGATACATATAAAGAGTAAGGATTAGATAATGATCTAATTGAGTCTATAACTGCAAGATGTAGTGCTGTTTCTATAGAAAATAAAGGAAAGGATTACTGTATTCGTGGTGATAATTCTCCTTTTTACCGTTTTTCATAAGAACAACATTAAATTTCGCAGTGATCCATTGAATTAGATAGTGACATCAACCTCAAGAAAACTGTGACATTCATCGTTTTTCACGCGAACTCTTCATATCCAATATAATGATTTTCAGTAAAATGCGTAAGGTTACTCTTTATGTGAAATAGAAAGCATACTTACAGTGGCGCTGAACTTCAAGTAGGTATCCCCGGACTATTCTTCATTATTTTTTGTATTACGCAGAATATATTGACAAATGAAACGGCTTACAGAAATTAATTATGATATTAACTTATATAGAATTATTTGTATTTATCCTTGCGAGTTATTTTGAAGTCCAATGATGAGCAGATATAAAGGCTTGGGAGAGAACCAATAAATTAAGATGCTGCAGAATGTAAACGTGCGGTTAATTCCGAGTCTCATTACAAGCCTGTTTTTTTAGTTGGTTATTTAACTACGCTGTATCAACTACTAGGTTATTTAGCATCTATGGGATTTCTGATAGCGAAATGGCACTTGGAGAGATGAGGCCGAGGATTCGCCATAGATTACCTTAGGTTGGGGAAAACTTCGGGAAAAACCCAACGAGTAATCAGATCAAACGGGATTCGAACCCGCGACCCAGCGCAACTTCAAATTGGCAGGCAAGCGCCTTAGCCGACTTAGCTACGCCAGTGGCCTACAAGCCTGTTATATAGCCTACTCAGCAATTATATAAATATCGTATCACTTTTAAATTCCGAGTTTCATAAATATAAAAATACTAGTGGCTTGTGCAGCAAATGCGAAAACGCAAGTAACAATGTCAGAACGATCAGTGGGTTTTTCATGTGGGGCTAAATAATAGATAATTCAGGTCATTGTGAATTGTACGCGAAAGTTACAAAAATTTTCAGGTTTGCTATGCTTTCGAACAATAAACATAGCATCTTGGTATACCTGCTGCATGTAGAGCTTGAAATGTAGAGGGTAAAATCATTTCATCCTGTTAAGAGATCTTGCTGAAATGATCAGGAGACTACAAAATGTTCTAGGTCTCTTATTTTATCAGTAAGTAATACCTTTTGGTTTTTCCTTAGGAACTGTAATTTTTGCGCTCTCTCGAGCCAGTACTGAAGAGAATGACGCATATAAATATCTGTACCACACCTCCATTAAATATATGAAAAAGACCCAATCCCACTTGATTAATAACTATAAAAATATTTGATTTTTAATAACAATATTATTATCTTACGTAAGTTTTGTAGTTATATACTACATAGCTGCCATCCAGTAAATTATAGAAATGAAGATCTAATTTCATATATTCTCAAATCTACTTATATAACCCCAAAAGTTTGACTTTCATATCATCAATATAACATTAATACGTATAGTTACTGAAAAATAGTCGCATCATGGCATTAATTATAATAATATTTAATTTCTAATGGTAATAATGTCATCAAACCATCTGAAATTTTGTAGATTTAATATCCAATACACAGTTATACTCATAAAATTACACATCGTAGAATCAGACCTGTAAATTATTTTTAGTAAGCCTTGAAGTTTTTAATAACCAATTGAATTTGAGCTCTAAATGTGTCAGCAATCCTACAGGTCATGGCCTTCATGTAATAGCCTATTGTTTATTGTAGGCTAATGTATGTTTTGTTTTATTCTAAAATGATGCAGTAAAACTGACGGAAGATGGATTTTGGAAAATATGAAAATTATGTAGGAAAACTAACGCTTTACTGAATGTTACTATTTTTCCGAAAAACTTCGGGTTCCAAGCTTCAAAATGAGGGGTCATTTATTAAAATCCTTTCAGCCGTTTTTCCGTAATTTCCATTACCAGTTCAAATTTATATATATATATATATATATATATATATATATATATATAGATTAGATTAGATTAGATTAGATTAGATTAGATTAGGGTAATTTTCCCGAACAGTTGAACCAAAGGTGACACAACTTCAGTTTTTAAATTGAATTCTTTCTGTGAGGTCTACATAATCATAAGCAAGTGTTCTCACTTTCCGGCTGCAAACATTTTCAGCATAATTAAAAGATATTCACCTGCACATTCTAATGCACTGCTGCTGAAGCTACGCCATTTCACTGAAGAAGGTCCTCACTTTTCCCCCTTTTTTTTTAAGTTTAGACCCACTGTACAAACTGTCCGTCCATCTCCCTTCCCCTTGTCCTTTACATTACTTCCACATGTAGGGCAAACTTGGCTAATTTCGTGATATTTTTATTTAAATTTATCACTAATTTATACCAGCGGCAAATGTAATTCTGATGGTACAGTATAAATGACAGAAGATGGATTATAACTTAGATTATGTTCACCGCGTTCTTGCAGTGACGTGAGCAGAGTTTTTTGAAACTATCTGAAGAGTTGTGAGATCTATAGCTTTGAATTTGTGCGTGAATACACCGTCCGATTTCCTTTCTTAAAAGAAGAGTTTTTTTTTTTGCTGTGTTTTGTGGTTCAGTTTGTTTTCAATGTTAAGTACTGACATTTTATACTTCTTGGTGAAAAATACAGGGACATCACTTTATTTTTACCAACATTTTTAACATTAACCTGTCTATACTCGGAAACACTGTTTCCCCCTTCCATTACAGGAGTTTGATGTTACTAGTGCAATATGTAAACAAATCATTTTACTAGCTATAGGAGGAGAGAAAATTAGTGTATCCATTTATGTTGTAGGGAAATACGATATTACGATTTTCAGTTTGATCATCACTTTTACGGAATTTATCAAAATACAGTAGAGTAGTAACATTTTTTTTCAAAAACTCAACTTTTCAGGCGGCTATGTTCTTTATGTAATGTCTACTTTATTTAGCATATTAATTATTGATGTTATCATACAATATAGAGAGTGCATTTAAATTGAGGGGGGTCATAAGTAAAGGGCTGTAAGTGCACTTAAGTTACTTTTGAGAAAATGGGGTTTAAATATTTAAGCTTTCCTAAAATCGGTGAAATTTTTTTTATTTAAATTTTAATGTGTGATGCGATTAAAATATCCATTTGCTACTAAAATTTTAGATACTTTTGCTTACACTGGATGCACTTAACTCATGTTATTACAAATGTCACTAGCATTCCTTTGCTTCTAGCCACCTCAATTCAAAAAAAGCTAATTTTAATTTTTAAACAAGTTGCTGAAAATGGTTGCCGTTCATTACAGTGCAGGCTTCAATTCAGTACGCATATTATTAAAAAAATTTGGAGCATATTCTCTGAAATTGAATTTATCGTTTCTTGAATATAATTTTTTAGTACGATATTATTAATATAGGTTCTTTCTTCTATAGAAAACGGAACCATATTTCTGAAACACACTATACACTGCAGTGTTTACTTCACTGCTTGAAGACTTCGAATGCAACAGCGGCCGTAAGTTTGTGTGTCTGACGGGAGCAAGGACATTAGTGAAGGGGTGAGAGTGAGGTACATTCAGAAATGCAGGTACAATAAAAATGCAAGTAAAAATAAAATTATGTCCCTGTATAAACTTATCAATGCATTGCTTATGTAACACAGCCTTATTTTGGGAAGTTGTTTTCTTAGCGTTTTTCTCATTCCACTAGGCCATTTTTTCCCTTTAAATTTTTCTATGGTATAGTTAACAACATTCCCTGGTGGAAGAAATATCAAATGCATGAAACGTAAAATATTTGTAAATGTATTCATATCATCTCTGATATATGTTCACGCCGTACTTGTTCGGATAGCAGATAATCGCAGGATCAATTGTGAAAAGAAATACAATGTAAGTGATATGAAAGAGGCAATTTTTTGTGTCTAAAACAAAGGAAAACTGCCGCAGAGAAACGTCTCTTTCTTGGCAAGTTCGACGAGGACCAGAAAGGGACCAATGCAACAGGAAAGGAGAATGACATTTACAGCCCCTCATGTGAGTTAAAAGAGGTAGACGACGGAACATTATCATCTTCAGGAGCCAAACAAAGAAAATCTGTGCTCAAAGAAAGGCGTAATGCTTTTTGTGCGGATCTTGCTCATGAAATTTCGAGGACGACAAACATCGTGATGCACTTGGGGACCTACGATAGGTAGCGAAATTCGGTCGTGAAAGCCAGCTATAACGACTGAGGGCTTCATCGACTTAACCACACGATAACTGCATTCTGGTTGGATGATCGTCCACCTCTATTTCGGCATGTGAACGTGAGCCGGTTGGTCGGTCTGAGCTCTTAAAGAACTGTAGGGTCACAGATTATTATTATTATTATTATTATTATTATTATTATTATTATTATTATTAGAGAACGTATTTTATGTGCTAATAATTATCTATATATAATTTGAACTGGTAATGGAAATTACGGGAAGACGACTGAACGGATTTTAATAAATGACCCCTCATTCTGAAGCTTGGAACTCAAAGTTTTTCAGAAAAATAGTAGTTCTGAGTGAAATGTCATTTTTTCAACATAATTTTCCTATTTTCTAAAAGCCATCTGCCGTCACTAACTACTTGCATTTCAGAACAAAACAAAAACACACTACAGTAAACAATATTACACATATTTAGAGCTCAATTTCAATTGGTTATTAAAAATTTCAAGACTTACTAAAATTAATTTAGAGGTCTGATTCTGTGGTGTGTAATTTTCTGAGTACAGCTGTGTATTGGATAGTAAAATCTACAAAACTTGAGGTGGTTTCATAACATTATTACCATTAGAAATGAAATATTATTATAATGCCATGCTGTGACTATTTTTCATTAATTATATTATTAATGTTATATTGATAAAAGTGAAACGTTTTGTTGTTATATAAGTAGATGTAGAGAATATCTTAAATTAGATCTCCATTTATATATTATTGAAAACTATAAAACTTACGTAAGATAATTAATATTGTTATTAGAAATCAAATATTTTTGTAGTTATTAATCAAGTGGGTTTGGGTCTTTCTCATATACTTAATGACGGTGTGGTGTCGATTTATATGCGTGATTCTATTCAGTATTGGCTCGAGAGAGCGCAAAAATTAGAGTTCCTAAGAAAAGACCAAAAGGTATTACTTACTGATAAAATATGAGGCCTACAAGATTTTGTAGTCTCCCGATCATTTCAGCAAGATCTCTTAGCAGGATAAAATGATTTTACCCTCTACATTTCAAGGTAGTTTACGAAACATTCAGCAGCTATACCAAGATGCTACGTCTATTGTTCGAAAGCATAGCAAACCTGACATTTTTTTAACTTCCACCTATAATCCGCAATGATCTGAAATAGCTACTGCTTTACTCCCACATGAAAAACCGACTGATCGTCCTGACATTGTTACTTGCGTTTTCGCGTTCAAACTAAAAAACTGAAGGTGTATAGCAGGGCTGGGAGCAAGAGCGGATTCTACTCTCTCACGGGGAGCCATATGACTTCTCTTCATCCCCTTTGTTCCCCGCCGAACACCGCGCAGCGTTGATTCAGTAACGGATGAATATTAAGCGTCCCCGTTTAGAGATTGGATCCGCCCCCGATGCCCAGCTCTGGTGTATAGGTTTAAGAAAAAGTATTTGGCATAAAAAAACCATTCAGAGGGAGTATGTTTCATTATTACGGAAGCAAATACTTTCAGAATATCTGATATTCTTCATTGAAAATAAATCTGGAAAATGTTTATTTGAACGTCTAGTTTGAACTTCCAGTTGCGTTACATTGTTGCGAGGAACGAATATTAAAATTGTGTTAGGCCTAATATTCCCGTTATGCAATGAAAATCGCTTCCTCTCCAGTTAATGTTAATGTACAGATCATTGTGTAAATAGCGATATTTGAAGTGGTGTTAATCCCGATTTGAATAGAATGCTCAATAGCCATGCCAATCCACAGATTGTACGAAATTATTAATTTAATGCTGTTTAATTTCTAAATCTTAATATATAAAATTGAATGTGGGTATGTTCTCTATACAAATCTACACGCTTTGACCGATATGTGCCAAAGTTTGCACATTTAACCTTTATAACCAGGAGAAGAACATAGGCTACACTAAAATTGTGCAAATGGAAGTTAAATCAATTAAAAAAATAAAAAATAAAAATAAAGAGATCAAATATTCATGTATTATATTAAAATGCAAAATCTTCTACAGTCAATTGTTCTTTATTATTGCCTGTTGTATTCAACATAGACTTTCACGAGGCCTTGGAAATTTTAACACGAAATTAAATTACATTGTTGTTACACATCACGAAGGCTAAAACTAGATTTCATACAATAAGTATATTTACGCAGTCCAGGACCGTATTATGAATTCCTCGATGCATTTTGTAGATAGTGAGCAGGCTGTTTTATACAACTGAATTCTAGAATTCTTTGAAACTACAAGGATAGCTACGACATAATTTACTTAATATTGAATAACCAATAGTATTATTGCGAAATATTAAGCCACCAAAATTATGCACGAATAAGAATTGGTGTGAAAAACTCATACGAAACGTAAAAGAATTGGCAATATGAACTGCAAAAATAAAATATGTTTTTATTCCACGTATTGCTAGGATACTCATTCAATTTTAAGCAACTGCAATTTCAATGCCGCTAGCATTTGTAATGGCCATATTAAAATTAACCTCAAGGGCAGTCGCTCAAAGTTGCAGACATTAACTTAAAAACTGCGTGTTTTTCACATCTTCAACTATATTTTATACAAAGAAGTGGAAAAAAAAAAAAAAAGATTTTACATATAACAATAAGCAATTCAATTATACTTTTGTCATGTTGTTAATGTGCATAAGCCCACTGAAAATAGCACTGTATTAATTCCCAAAGTATTGTTGTTCACGTCCGAAAATGTGTTGCTGCGAAATTAGATCTGTATAATCACGTTGCAAACTTAGTATGTTAAGCGTTGTGGAAATAAAAATCTCTTAATTTCTAAGATACCGGTAGGCCTATACGTTTCTCAGAATATTAGTCTTTTTGTTTACAAATGACTTATTGCGAGTTTATATTGCATCTGTATTCTGTGTATAAAGTTATAATTAATATAATATGTTCTGAATTTATGAGATATAGTTTCAAGTTACGTATATTATAAAAACTGGGTATGATATAAGTGGGTGTACAGCGGTCCAGAGGTAAAAAAATCTTCCAATATAAATTAAATTATGTATGTATATATTGATTCGATGCTGAAAGTGATCAGAAAGAGGAGGAGAAGGAATTATATTTTCGTTGGGTTTTACTTTGTTTATAGTTTGATTTTTCTATTACTTTATTTGTATTTCTGGCGGTGTGAAAGAGAAGGCCTAATGGCCTTAACTACACCAGAATAAATAAATAAATAAAAACAAATAAATATATAAATTTAAAACAACAGTTTAACTTCAGCGACATGTTGAAATGTTTTCTTTTCGGTGCCTGATTTACAACTGTTTTAAATTGAGTTAACCCTGGCAGGCATTTGGCTGAGTTCATTAATTCATGTAAGTGACGTTAAGTAAAGATTCATCTTTATGGGCGAGGAAAGCTTACCAAAGACAATTCGTTTTGGTTGTGTATAGTTAGGTTTCCGAGATTTCCGAAAATTTAATAACCAGTTTAATTAAAAATAGAAGCAGAAAGGAAAATCCGGGCAACGCCGGGTGCTTTCAGCTAGTTAGTTTATAAAACTGGTGAGGCATACGTGTAAGATTTGATTACTGATGTAAAGAGCGAGGGAGTTGTAGTGTGGGTAATTAAACGCAATGCGGTAGAACTACACATAATATATAAATAAGAAATTATTAATAGTAGTATCTAATACAGTAAATAAACAGTATATGGTACAAAATATTAAAAGGAAGCCAATCCGAAATATGTTCACGTCACATAGACTCTGATCTGGTGTGTACTCACGATAACTCTCATTGTTGTCGTCTCTCTGAACAGCTACTGGATGCTACGGCAGAGCAGTGAGTTCTGTGCGGCGGATGCGACGTTATATACGAGGATCCCCACTCGTGCAGTCCATCTGAAATATATCTTTCGTCTGTGTAGCCCTGAGGTGACGGTGCCGACTTGTATCTTCTTTCTTACTCTGCCATCTCGAGAAACCTAATTAGTTGTGCTGATGAAGGTCATCCCGGTGGATTTCAAGTGTGAAGGAAGGATGGCTTAACCCCCTGGTTTACCGATTAGTGGATAAATCTGTTAGCCATTAGACCTGTCATGTGGAACGAGGGGGCCCGGTTCAAATCCTGGTTGAGACAAGTTACCTGGTTACCCTCAATCTATTAGTAGCAAATGCTGGGTTAACTTTCGCCGCTGAACCCTGGACTCATCACGTTCATCTCACTCAGACGCTAGATAAATAGAGCAGTTGATAAAGAGTCGTAAAATAACCAACTAAAAAAAGACCTGTCATAGGCTACGTTAATTGTTTTGAGAGGCTGTTAATCAGAGTGCTGCATTGGAGTTAAATCGCTCGCTTGAACTCGGTCGAATGTCGCACCCTCGAGTGAGATACGATCGGTCGTGATACGGTCGCAATAAATAGAAGCACAGTACAAGGTCATCTCACCGACATGTCTTATCTTGTATGGAAGGCGACAGATAAGATACACATATGTTTTGCTCACACGGTAAAAATAAGGCTTTATTTTCTGTGTTTATGACAAACGTTTAATGGAACAGTCAATGGAACGTACCACAACAGGAACATGAAGTTATAAATAAAATAGTATGAAAAACTTCGATATACAGTTATTATTCCTAATTAATAATTGTTCAATATTTGATTTACCACATATATAATATGATAGGTCCATACATAGTGTTCCGCCTATATACTGCGACAATGTAGAAAGTTTTACAAAATATTATTGATATAGCAGTAGATTAATAACAATATTAGTACAGAGATAACGTCACAGAAAATGTAATAAAACGAATAATCATGCTGCACAACTGTTACAGACGCAAAGATTGATACACTAATTATTATTATTATTATTATTATTATTATTATTATTATTATTATTATTATTATTATTGTTATTATTATTATTACTAGAAAACTTGATACAGATCTTGCATTATCGTGATTGTGTTCTCCGTTTATAATAATTACATTTACATCCAATAACATCTATCAGATGTGGCAAAAACAAAATCACTCTTGTGTGTGGGGGAACATTTACCTACAACATTTATATTACATTTTAAAGCAAGTTTTGTAGTTGTACTTTGGAGAGGTTAGTTAAACACTGCAGAGTTTTGAAATGATAAACATCTATGATGTTACTACACAGTTCATCACTGTAACAAGAACGAATGTCTAACGCTCGGCTTATACCGTTCGAGGATTTATCGCTCGTGACAATTTTACCCATCATGCATGTGCGCTACCTATATGATTATGCTATGAACTACTTGGCGCTCGAGCGAAAACGTCCGATGAAGACCTCTGCTGTTAATGAAATGATTAGTTGAAACAGAGTTTGTACATAGAGAAATACTGTCGCAGCAACAGAACAAATATTCTCGTATAATAATAATAATAATAATAATAATAATAATAATAATAATTTTTATCTTTATTGTTGTTAATATTTAGTCAGCTACCCGAAGACAGGTCTGAACCTCACAAGTGGTGCCAACAAGGCACCACTTATGAGGCAACTAAGCCAGGAGATAATGCGGTAGGGTGGCCAATTCCTTTCCCCCCTCCATTGTATACATGTATACATCGCCGACTAGCTACATGTTACACTAATTAGACTTCAGATGTGTACAAACAATTACTGTTTTTCCTGTGACACATGTCGTGAAGTGAGTGTTCTGAAATATTCTATATCATTGAAATACATTTATAGGCGTGCATAAATAAGAGATCATCAAATAGTTTATTGTTTAAAAACACTATTGTGAATTTAGATAAATATACAGTAGTCCGAATATGAAATAACTAAGTATTCCTTTTACCCTAGATCATATATGTAACAGATATGTCGGGCTTATAGGCTTTGAGGTTAACAACTTTTGTCAGGTTTACTACACTGCCATCTAGTTGTTACATAAGGAGTCACGTCGTAATTCCCATTTGAATTGCATTAGCGACTGTGCTGCCATCTCGTGTTCGTTTACGGCGGACGGGTGGCGATCCTGGCGGTTGTTCTCTTCAAGGTGCTGCCGATTTTAACGTAGCGAGGAGTTATCTGTTACATATATGATCTAGGCTTTTACTCACGAAATGCCTTACCACTATCACGAAATTAGATACCCCTATCACGAAATTACCTACCAAACACGCACATTTTCAATCCTATTTTTTATTAATAATTAAAATAAAAAAAATAGAAAATACACCTCTCTGATTATAGCTATATTTTGTTACAATAATGCCATAGAAATAGAAAAATATAGTATCATTTCCAAAATGGGGAAAAACTAGCCATAATATTAAAAATATCACGAAAACACCTTTCCTTCTCCTATATACAATCTTAAATGTCCCAAATATTCGCCAGTCGTCGCAGACCCCACACGCGCGGCGCCAACTCGAAGTCATACTCGCATCGTAGTTGTATACCAGATCACATTTACTGTATTTCCAGGACTTGGGGCTCCGAGCTCTGGGTTCGGCTTGTCAATAGATGATTGATGGAATCTTACCTGCAGAGCCCAGGAAGGGTAGTCCGCCTGTTAGCGTCGTATTCACGAATGCTACCGGGCCATCCGTTGTAGTACAGATAATACTAGTGATTGTAATAATATTAAGAGGCAAGTATTAGAAAATCTATCATTCATGCAAAGGAACTTGAAGACTTGTAGTGCTGGGTCATAGTGCCCCCATTCCATTTTGTCTGCACTTCCAACCAAAGTGGTGGGATAAGCATTCATTGTCATGATATGGAGTGATATTCATCCTTGGTTTTGGGATAGCTCCGTGGAGCAAATTGTGCCCATCCCTGTCTGAAGTAATCATAGGTGATAAACTTTGTGTATCAATTTTCTCAATTTAGAGCAACGATAATTTATGTTTTCCCAACATAAGTTGGTGGTAACAGTATAAGTAATAGTATCAGTGGTAGTGGTAATACTAATAGTAGTGGTTATAGAAATAGTACTAGTTGCTGTAGAATTTGTATTAGTAATATTAGTTGTAGTATTAGAATTAATGCTAGTAGTAGTGGTAGTATAAAATGCAGTACTATTAGAAATAGTGGAAGGTATACTAGTAGTAGTGGTAGTAGAAAAGGCAGTACTAGTAGAAATGGTTGTAGATATACTAGTAGTAGTGGTAGTAGAAAATGCAGTAAAAGGTAAAGGTATCCCCGTAACATGCCATGAAGGCATTTGGGGGCCACGGAGGTAGAGCCCCATGCTTTCCATGACCTCGGCACTAGAATGAGGTGGTGTGGTCGGCACCACGCTCTGGCCGCCTTTTACCCCCGGGAAATGCAGTACTAGTAGAAATAGTTGTAGATATATTAGTACCGTTAGTAGTGGTAGTAGAAAAGACAGTACTAGTAGAAATAGTTGAAAATATACTAGTAGTAGTGGTAGTAGAAAAGGCAGTACTAGTAGAAATAGTTGTAGATATACTAGTAGTAGTGGTAGTAGAAAAGGCAGTACTAGTAGAAATAGTTGTAGATATACTAGTAGTAGCGGTAGTAGAAAAGGCAGTACTAGTAGAAATAGTTGAAAATATACTAGTAGTAGTGGTAGTAGAAAAGAAAGTACTAGTAGAAATAGTTGTAGATATATCAGCAGTGGTAGTAGAAAAGACAATACTAGTAGAAATAGTTGGAAATATGCTAGTAGTAGTGGTAGTAGAAAAGGCAGTACTAGTAGAAATAGTTGGAAATATACTAGTAGTAGTGGTAGTAGAAAAGGCAGTACTAGTAGAAATAGTTGAAAATATACTAGTAGTAGTGGTAGTAGAAAAGGCAGTACTAGTAGAAATAGTTGAAGATATACTAGTAGTAGTGGTAGTAGAAAAGAAAGTACTAGTAGAAATAGTTGTAGATATATCAGCAGTGGTAGTAGAAAAGACAGTACTAGTAGAAATAGTTGAAAATATACTAGTAGTAGTGGTAGTAGAAAAGACAGTACTAGTAGAAATAGTTGAAAATATGCTAGTAGTAGTGGTAGTAGAAAAGACAGTACTAGTAGAAATAGTTGAAAATATACTAGTAGTAATGGTAGTAGAAAAGGCAGTACTAGTGGAAATAGTTGAAGATATACTAGTAGTAGTGGTAGTAGAAAAGAAAATACTAGTAGAAATAGTTGTAGATATATCAGCAGTGGTAGTAGAGAAGACAGTACTAGTAGAAATAGTTGAAAATATACTAGTAGTAGTGGTAGTAAAAAAGGCAGTACTAGTAGAAATAGTTGTAGATATACTAGTAGAAGTAGCAATGGTAGTAGCAAAGGCAGTACTAGTAGAAATAGTTGAAGATATTCTAGTAGTAGTGGTAGTAGAAAAGAAAGTATTAGTAGAAATAGTTGTAGATATATCATCAGTGGTAGTAGAAAAGACAGTACTAGTAGAAATAGTTGTAGATATACTAATAGTAGTGGTAATAGAGAAGGCAGTACTAGTAGAAATAGTTGTGCTTATAATAATAGTTGCAGAGATAATAGAAATAGTTGCAGAGTAGTATTAAAAGTTGCAGCTGTGATGGTATTGTGGAAGCAATAGTAATAGTTATAGAGATAATAGTGTTGAATAGGTAGTAGTAGCAGTTGTAAATATGATGGTGGTAATTTATTAGTAGTAATAATAGTTGTAGGGTTAATAGTGTTAGTTGGAGAAATAGTAGTAGGCTAGTAGGTGTAAACGTGATGGTAGTCTAGTACTTGTAGGCCCTAGTTGTAGAAGAAATGTTTCGAATTAAAATGTTGTTTGTTCATATAAGTTTTATTGTGAATATTAAACAAAAAATGAAATAAAAATGACTCCAATTAAGGTTAACGCTTTCTGGATTGCAATTGATGCTTTCTGAATAATTCCGGTATGTAAAGTTATTTTGAAATTATTTTTACTTTCGGTAAGCTGTGTTTTATTTAAAGAAAAATGTATAACGGCTGTTTTATTCATATAGTAACGAACGCCGGAATAATGAATTCTTCAGTTTTGCGAATTTTTATATTTGTCCCTGAATGTAAAAAGTAAGCGTAGGCTATAGTGCTGCTCATCGGAGTGACTACTACCGCGGAGAAATCGAAGATTACGAATAAAGCTCTCCACCGGTGATCTCCGGTACTATCGTAGGTGGAACAGGGAACAAAGGAGGGATGCGGTGGTTCGGAGCGAAGCGAAGTTGGAGGACGTAGAGCTCAAGGACGACCGGCGGGTACGGACTGAGGGTAATTGTGAGTGGAATTAAATGGCACCAAATCGTATATCCGTCGCATGGAAATTCGTTCATTTAGTTGAAGATAATAATAAAGTCTCACGCTGTGAACTTTGTGGGCGAATTTACTCTAATGCCCACGTGCATCAACGTCGGTTAGTGTAACCATCGGTTAAAATTGTGACCTAATCCCCGATTAAGCACTTTTACGGTGGATCGACCTCGGTTACGACTTAAATAGGAAGTTAACCACAGTAATCTCTAACCGGCCAAATATGAGCGGTTAAAGGAGATAACCAGCGATTAGTAGAGCAAGTAAAGCAAAATGGCGGCCATAACCACAGGTGATTATTTCGAAGACGATTATTATTGTGTAGTACTTGAATTACTTGGATAGAGCGTGAGCGTGGAGGTTCTTTAGTTGAAAGAGAGAATTCTTGCGAGCAATTAGGTGACAGAAAATTTCAGGAGGGATTTCGTTTATCAAAATCTACAAATGGATCAATTGAAATAACACAAGAACAATCATATTTCTCCAACGGATCGGCTGCTTATATTACGATTCTATGTAACTATTATTTTCTGTATTTTAAGAGGGAATACTCGAATACCAGTATCTCTTTCTCTATGTCACTGGCTGAACAAAGAGAGGTTATGGATGGATCTTAGGATAATGCACAATTCCCTGGTGTAGTCCAAGATCGTACACACATTCCTACCAATTTTCTGCATCCTTTTCCTTTATGGATATTCCATCTTTTTTATATAATAGGCCTACATTTAAATCTAGTAATTAAGTCTATCGATACTTCAACCTAACATTGGGATATAATCATTTTTGGATCCAATTTTCCATTTTGTACGATTTTAACCTAAAAGTACTGAAAAACAAAGAAATGGAACTCACAAATATAACAGCGCTCAAAGGCAAACAAATGCAACGCGAAAATGTAGGATACGTTCATTTCGATGTAGAACATAGTGAGCGCAGTCGTTTTTAGACGTTGACTATTATCTTTGCAGCGGTATGGATGCTTTCCTTTAGTCATTTTGTAGAAACAATGTACCATCATAGACTTTACTCTGGTTAAATGAGGTGTCAGCTAGCCAAGTTTTAGTAATCGGTGATTATGAATGGTGCACATAAATTACATTTTAACCACGGCTACTGTTTAACCATCGTTTCGTAATCTATGATTACTGCGTTTTTAATCAATGTTGATGCACTTCGCCATAAGGGTGGTGGAACTTCGAATTTGTTAGACCATTTGAAGCGATCGCACAATCGCGAACTTGAAGAAAGAAAGGAAGTAAATTTAACTGTTCAAAACACTTTTGAACTCTTTTAAAAAGCGTGTTTACTTTGATTTATATATAAAAGTCCTACTAAATAATTTCGTGGTTTTGTGTGCAGACAGAGTAACATTGCGAATGAAAAACTGAAAAGCAGAAGAATTTCAGCAAAAAAAAAAAGGACCCTCTAAGATTGATCCAGCATTATGTTACGAGATGAAACTCCAAACTTCAGTGATGAGCCGCGTACTTGAAATGAAATATGAGTTGGTGATTGTGTTGCCAGAAATACCAAACGCTCCTAGGACGCTAACAGGTCCGTATTTGGAAATCTCTATAGCGTGGACCAGGTTGTGGTACTCGTACTTGCTGTCAAAAATAAATTATTACCATTCAGATACACATTGACGGTTAATTAGTGATATCATCGTTTTCGTAGTTTTAAAATTGCGGAAAACATTTGATACGATTTTTTAAACTGCTTTAGTGTTATTGTTCCAAAGAAAAAAAGTCTTGAAATTTCTATAAAACGTAACTTTCGAGGCAATAAAAATATTTAAAAGGCAACTTGAGTTATCACATGAAAATATTGAGTTTCATTCTGAAAATAAAGAAACGTAATAACATAATTACAATTATCCTTAAGTTGATATCCGCTTATATTTTTTATTACAGAGGAAGAGTGACGTTTTAGACGAGGCAGTTCAAATACTGACACCCTTTAACACAAAGATCACAATCTTGTCTGGTGAATAATCTTAATAAATTATTTTGGACAGTAAACTTTAACCCATTGATACCACACGTTTCTTTTGTTCCATTCTGAAGCTCCGTTAATATATTTTACGTTAATCTAAACCGATTTGAATAATAATTGACAAAAATTGTTTGTGAATAAACGAGTGTTTCCAGGAAAATTATAAATGTTTACATTAGCTCTGAAAAGCTTTACTTCTGCGTTAGTTTTCAGTTAATTTTAATGTTATTAATTTGATCAGTGACATAAAACTAATATGCCTTTCCACATACACTATGAATTTCAAAACTAGAAAAAAAAATCTGTCAGCTAACGTAGTACATAGGTACTTCAAGCAAAACAAGAAAAAAGAAGAGCCGAAGAAAGAGAGAGGGAGGTAAATAAAAAAGAGAAAATGAACAACAAAAAATTACACACTTATTCTAAAAGATACGCGGACGTCAGCGGACTCCAATCACTACCTGATCCGATTAAAGGAATGCTCAGCGGAAAGTGTATGTCTGCGCCGCAGCACATATACAACCTGCGCGGCATCAGTCGGAGGTAACCGGAGGTCTCCGATTGAAAGCGCGCAAACAACCGCTCCGGAGAAAAACCTAATCATAAGCAGCACTAGTAGGCTATGCCTTTATAACGGATAGCAGTATAAAGAATTTACCAGTTTAGCGAAAAAGTATCTCTTATAACGCATTTTTAAGAAAGTGTCTAATATCCTCATGCTGAATAAAACTCTATCAGTCCGTGGAGACTGAAGTTATGATTAACGTATGTGTAGCTCTATTGTCACTGAGTTGCCTTTGAACCTAAACCGACCGACTACTGAAATTCCACTTCACACATCATCTCTGTATTCCTCATCTTTCACTGTTGCTACCTCTCGTCACTGGAATTCTCTGCCGCCTGAAGTCAAGGGCTGCCGAACATTGAAATCTTTCAAATCCAAGTTAGAAAATTATCTTATGACGAGTTGCCAAACTAACTTACTATTATGACAAGTGTTGTATTGCATGTTTCCACGTATTCACATTTTTTTATGTTCTAGTGATATTTAACTTATTTTATATTTTTGTTTTCAAATTTTCCGATAATGTTATATCTCTAATGTGATAAGTTGAGCTATATATAAACATAATTTTCCTTACTGTGTGTACTTAAAATACTGTATTCATTGTATGCTTTGTACTGCACTATTTAATACTACTATTAGTATTATTATTATTACTATTAGGCCTGTTATTATTATTTTATTATTATTTATTATTATTATCATTACTATTCTTATTTATTATTATTATTATTATTATTATTATTATTATTATCAATAATTGTCTTATTTTTATACTTTGTAGGCCTCATTTATTTTTGACCTGCTGTTCACATTTCATTATGCTTTTTTCTTTCTTTCTGTATGTTATATATTATGTCTGATTTCTTCTTACTTGTTGTTTACATTTTATTATTATTATCTTATCCAGTTTTGTGTGTAAAATTGTAGTGTACTTTGTAAATTTGTAGTGTTTCTGTAACGCAGTTTTTACTCCTGGTTGAGTGTTAGAGAAGGCCGTACGGCCTTAACTCTGCCAGGTTAAATGAATTATTATTATTATTATTATTATTATTATTATTATTATTATTATTATTATTATTATTATTATTGGGTGTATGTAATGTATGGAATGGAATTTCGGGAGAAAGGGACTGCGACCCACCACTGCGACCTTTCAGGATCTATGCGCTAACCCTCAAGCTAGGCGCATTCCCAAAGCCACACCGGCTGAATACACTAAGGTTCTGTGTACCCGCGCGCCCTAGACCAGCCCCCTCTGTGCGTCCAGGGAATGCTGTGGAGTGATGACGAAATTGAGAAATATTCACGGAATGACGTAGATGCCTAATATGGGGAACGGAAGAGCCCCAAGGAAAACCCCAACTGTGACCTTGTCCGCCATGAGTGTCACTATGGATTTTTCAATGGAAAGTCCCAGGCCTAACCGGGACTCGAACCTGGACCGCCTGCGTGACAGGCTGAAGGTCTGACCAGTCAACTACTGCACATGTATGGTTGTACTCTTTAGTCTTTGTATCCGAGTCGACTAATCTGGTATTCCCAAGAAACTAGTTCGATTAATTAAAATGTGTCTCAGTGAAACATACAGCAGAGTCCGTATAGGCCAGTTTCTATCTGATGCTTTTCCAATTCACTGCGGGCTAAAGCAAGGAGATGCACTATCACCTTTACTTTTTAACTTCGCTCTAGAATATGCCATTAGGAAAGTTCAGGATAAGACAGGGTTTGGAATTGAACGGGATACATCAGCTGCTTGTCTATGCGGATGACGTGAATATGTTAGGAAAACCCCACAAACGATTAGGGAAAACACGGGAATTTTACTTGAAGCAAGTAAAGAGATAGGTTTGGAAGTAAATCCCGAAAAGACTAAGTATATGATTATGTCTCGTGACCAGAATATTGTACGAAGTGGAAATATAAAAATTGGAGATTTATCCTTCGAAGAGGTGGAAAAATTCAAATATCTTGGAGCAACAGTAAGAAATATAATCGCAGAATAAATATGGGAAATGCCTGTTTTTATTCGGTTGAGAAGCTTTTGTCATCCAGTCTGCTGTCAAAAAATCTGAAAGTTAGAATTTATAAAACAGTTATATTACCGGTTGTTGTGTATGGTTGTGAAACTTGGACTCTTAGTTTGAGAGAGAAACAGAGATTAAGGGTGTTTGCGAATAAGGTTCTTAGGAAAATATTTGGGGCTAAGAGGGATGAAGTTACAGGAGAATGGAGAAAGTTACACAACACAGAACTGCACGCATTGTATTCTTCACCTGACATAATTAGAAACATTAAATCCAGACGTTTGAGATGGGCAGGGCATGTAGCACGTATGGGCGAATCCAGAAATGCATATAGAGTGTTAGTTGGGAGGCCGGAGGGAAAAAGACCTTTGGGAGGCCGAGACGTAGGTGGGAGGAAAAAATTAAAATGGATATGAGGGAGGTGGGATATGGTGATAGAGAATGGATTAATCTTGCACAGGATAGGGACCGATGGCGGGCTTATGTGAGGGCGGCAATGAACCTTCGGGTTCCTTAAAAGCAATTTGTAAGTAAGTATGTAAGTATCCAAGTCGACTACTATCGATACTCGACGCGAATCGACTTGATACGTGGAAAAGAACTGATAATTCAAGTAAAGTAGAATTTTATGTGGTTAGCTGCATTTTACTCTCAGCAACAAGAAGCAATACAAGTAGTGCTCTCTAAAAAAACAAAAATAAAATTATAGAACAAGTTTACAGCGGTATGAAGAAGGGAGATGTGGCGAGAGAATGTGCTCGACTCTTTCCAAGTTTCTAAAGAACAGGAAAGGCCTTGAACTTTGTAACACTGAAGATAGACTTTTTCTTAATTCCTGTTACTAGATTCTTTAGAGGTTATGTTCATCAATACCAATGCCTGTTTAACGAAATTTCGTTTTAATGAATCTTCCAGGTTCAAAATCCTGCTAGAATTGGTATTCCACATAAAACAAAATTAGAAATACATGAACAAGTAGAAGTTAAAGATATTTGAAAAGATAAATTCCCCATAAAACGAATATTGTTATAACATTTTACTGTATTGAGAGACAGGTTAGCACCTAACCAATTTATTTTTAACCATGTTAACTTCCGTATTTGAATTTAGGAGCGCTATTTCCCAGTCTGTAACAGTGAAGATTAAAACAGTGTCATCAGCGAAAGAGTAAATATTTCTTTTAATTTTATCTTGATATATTAATAATAAGTCATTAATATATATAACAAATAATATAGTCCTAAGGCAATTTCTTGAGGGATGTCAGTAATAATAGTAGAACAATAGCTGAAATTATTTTCAATTTTAATCTCCTGATATCTATTTGATAAATAAGAGCGAAATATGTCGAAGACAACATCCCTAATTTCCACAGTGCCAAGTTTGTCTAAAAGTATCTTGCAATTAATGGTATCGAGGGATTTCTTTAGATCTAAGAAAAGACCTAGACACTTGTTACCTTCGACTGATGTTTAGTTTTATATTGTACTAGCCGTACCCGTGCGCTCCGCTGCACCCGTTAGAAATAAACATAAAGTAATTACATAATTAAAATAGGACATTTGATCCAAGGAACATTCGTGTTTGATAGAAGGATAAATCGTTTAATAGGTTACTTAATTTAAATTGCATCCAAATAATTAAAATGCGATCATTTTGGTCCAGAGACACTTATTTGGTGCAATGACAATTCCTCTAACGTGTTTCTTAATTTTTATTACATGTAACCATAGTTTAATGAAGATTGACATAATTTAGATTTAATGTGTATATTTTATTTTACTTCTTATAGGTTTCCATTGAATTATGGTAATAACTTAATTTTAACCCTTGTTTTCTACGTATTCAGTAAATGGCGCTTGGCCCACTATGGTTCTGAACTCTTCAAATAACTTAAATTATATTATATTATATTATATTATATTATATTATATTATATTATATTATATTATATTATATTATATTATATTATATTATATTATATTATATTATATTATATTATATTATATTATATCAGAAGTTACTGTAATAACATTATAGCATTATGTCCATCTAGAGAAACTACACTTTCAATGGTGAAATAATAATTAATTATACAAATCGGTTAATTTAGCTTCCGATATTACTTCATACAAACCCAGAAACAGTCTCTGTAGGCTATCTTTCATAGCTTTCGATAGTTGCTGTCCAAGGCCCCTTATAGACGAAGTTATTTGTTTTTTAATTCATTACACGGCCTTAGATGGCAGTTATTTTAATTTTAAAACTCATTTATCTCATTAAATATCAGTCCTATCAAAATTTTTCAAGGAATAAAACTTAACGCAAATTGTTTTTAAAGAAACTTTTTTTATGTAACATTTTTCACAAAAATCAATAATAAGCGATATATTTCGATTTATTTAATTCAGGCCTCCTTATAACCCTCCTTTTAAATAAAGTATTTTGAATGCCATATAGCCTAGAATCTAAGTTACAACGAATTAAATTTATATTCCAATTTTCATATAAATCGGTTCAGCCATTATCGCGTGAAAAGGTAACAAACATACAGACAGACATACAAACAAAAATTTCAAAAAAGCGATTTTCGGTTTCAGGGTGGTTAATTATATATGTTAGGACCAATTATTTTTGGAAAATAGAAAATTACAAGAAAAATTTCGGCTACAGATTTATTATTAGTATAGATTATATTAACGGCTAGTAATCTGAGAAACATCTGATATAAAATGCTTCTTGCGTTCATTTTTACTGGAATCAAATCACTGACACACACAAATTCGTTCCATCCATTAGCTATGGAAAGCTTCGTGTCTTCAACTGTCAGTCGCTGTATAGAACAGTAATTTCGAAACTATGCATCACCAAGACATCCGCGGGACCAGCTATACATAATTCATAAGCTGGATGACGGTATATGATTTCTAGGTGTAAAACAGGAGCCTACCGTTTTGTTCGGTTGTGGATAGAATATCCAGTGTGCAATTATGCCACTCAAAAGGAGTTAGTGAGTGAACTGCTTGCGAAACGTTTCGTGGGACCCGAGATGAGATCATTTCATCTCTTGAGTCATGTTGCTGAGGCATCATTTTATAGATAATCTATGATAAACTTACGTGTCCACCAGAGGCGGCTCCTCAGGGCAGGCAGGGTAGGCTAAGCCTACCTCAACACATTTAGAAAAACCTAAAAGTGGATATTTATTAACTACCCCAACACATTTGGAAAACCTTACATAATTATATACTCTTGTCTAGGTGCTTAGAAATTCTTCAATTAACTATGAATGGGATTTTTTGAGGGTTAGTTGGACGTTGCTTACTACTGGCAGTTCGATTTATGCGACAAGAATACACTGGACAGATCACGATGCGTCAGAAGGTAGGCAGAAGCGAAGTTAGCCGACCTTCCACGTAACTTCAAAGCTGGCCCTGGAGTAAGCATTAAAAGAGATCGCTATTCTAAATGCTTTCTTAGCGCATGCGTTCTATGCTGAAGCCAGCGCGCTAGAATTCTGCCTGCCCTAACGAGAACCCACGAGCATTATCGAACACCTACGATTTGCGAAATTTCTGTTTGAAAGTTTCACGAGTTGGAACGTAGATTGTTACGAGTAGTATAACAGTTTTTAAACAGTGTGTTTTAAAAGATGTTTTTTTTAACAGTGTATTTTAGAAAATGTGATTTTTGCAAGTACGTACTGTATATTAATGTTACGTATATTTGGTGATTTATAGTTAATGTAAGTGATAACAATAATATTATATTATGACTGATATAATAAGTAAACTGTTACGTTGTCCGTTTTCGCGTCGTAATGACATTGAAAAGAGAAGTATTTTGGACAATGGACGACCCACTCCTGCATTAAGCTCTATTGTTCATAAAGTCAGTGCTGAAGGTGCAAGAAAATTTAATCCATCATGGTATGAAACACTGTGAAATGGAAATATAAAAATTGGAGGTTTATCTTTCGATAAGGTGGAAAAATTCAAATATCTTGGAGCAACAGTAACAAATATAAATGATACTCGGGAGGAAATTAAACACAGAATAAATGTGTGAAATGCATGTTATTATTCGATTGAGAAGCTTTTGTCATCCAGTCGGCTGTCAAAAAATCTGAAAGTTAGAATTTATAAAACAGTTATATTACCGGTTGTTCTGTATGATAGTGAAACTTGGACTCTCACTTTGAGAGAGGAACATAGGTTAAGGATGTTTGAGAATAAGGTTCTTAGGAAAATATTTGGGGCTAAGAGGGATGAAGTTACAGGAGAATGAAGAAAGTTACATAACGCAGAACTGCACGCATTGTATTCTTCACTTGACATAATTAGGAACATTAAATCCAGACGTTTGAAATGGGCAGGGCAAGTAGCACGTATGGGCGAATCCAGAAATGCATATAGTGTGTTAGTTGGGAGGCCGGAGGAAAAAAGACATTTGGGGAGGTCGAGACGTAGATGGGAGGATAATATTAAAATGGATTTTAGGGAGGTGGGATGTGATGATAGAGACTGGATTAATCTTGCACAGTGTAGGGACCGATGGCGGGCTTACGTGAGGGCGGCAATGAACCTGCGGATTCTTTAAAAGCCATTTGTAAGTAAGTAAGTATGGTATGAAACACATAAATGGCTAACAGGAAGTGAAGTTAAAGCTAAGCTGTAGGTGGTCACGTTTGTTATTGTAATCTAAAGAAGGTACTTGGAATCAGATCATATTTGTAACTCGGTAAGTCTAAAGAGACTTGAAAAGGATTTGAATCCAATTTCGGAAATGTTGTCTGAACAACAAGGGTTGCAAGACAACAGTATTACAATAAACTAGAAAAAACCGACAAATTATGAGACGGCTCATTGATGTAACAGTATTGTTATGTAAGCAAGAGTTAAATTTTCGGGGGGCATGATGAAAGCGAGCTGTCATTGAATCGCGGGAATTACATAAAAATGTTCTGTAAATTTTGCCTACCCTGGACATTTGACTACGAGCCGCCACTGGTGTCCACTTCCTAACACACAGGCTAGTTCTCGAATAACGAAGAATTGGGGCAATCCTATCAATTGGATACTTTAAAGTAGAAAGGTGCAAAGTGCCAAAATCATAGAAAACGAAATTATTATGCAGAAAGGTGCAATGTGCCTAGGAGGATGATGTATGAAAGAGGCAACATCCACTTATGTTTCATAAGTGAGATATTTAGATGTTACGTTGCCAGTACCATGCAGTTTCAGACGGTAAGCGCCCTATGAGCTGCATCATAGAAGGGCAGAATGTGCACAAAATATTATGAAGACTGATACGAGTCTTTCACAGTTGCCTGATAGTAATGTTTGTTCCCTTGCAATTTGTGTCCACACTTATATACAGCGAAATGTTTTACAGACGTCAGCTTTTGTGTTATAACTTTGGAGTTTGTGTATGTGATACAATGCCGTCTTACATGTTTATGGTCCACACCTGTGGAGTAACGGTTAGCACGTCTGGCCGCCAAACCAGGTGGCCCGGGTTCGATTCCCGGTCGGGGCAAGTTATCTGGTTGAGGTTTTTTCCGGGGTTTTCCCTTAACCCAATATGAGCAAATTCTGGGTAACTTTCGGTGCTGGACCCCGGACTCATTTCACCGGCATTATCACCTTCATCTCATTCAGACGCTAAATAACCTAAGCTGTTGATAAAGCGTCGTAAAATAACCTACTGAAATAAATAAATACATGTGTATGTGGGATGAAAGCATCGCGAGTAGAGGTGCCAATGAGATTATCTCGTGTGTACTAAAACTGATGAACACGGACATAACAAACATGAAGAATCTGATAATCTGGAGCGATAACTGTGCAGCTCAAAACAAAAAAAACCGTGTAATGGTTTTCACGTGTCTCTTTTTAGTTGCCATTGGTTTATTTAAGCACATAGAACAACGTTTACTTCTCAGTAGCCACTTGCAATGCGATTCTGATTTCGCTTTGATTGAAAAATAAAAGAAAGTGACAAAAGCCTTCATTCCTAATGACCTGCTTAAAATCGTACAAGACTTTCAAGTTGTAAAACCATTTCAAACAGTTCCAGTGCTAGAGTCAGATTTCCTTAATACTCAAGATGTTGCTGATCAACTAATTTCCATCAAGAACTTTAATATTTCTAAGGCATGTTACATTCATTATGATGTTAGTAAAGCAGGAAGTGTTTCTGTGAAACAGTCCTATGATAATGAAGCAGTGCATACCATTAAAGTGCTTAAAAAGAAAAAAAAAAGCATGGAAGATGTGCAGTCAGCGTTGTTTCAAGTTAAAATACAAAATAGGCAGATTACTGAAGAAACGAAGAGGGATCTACTAGCAATGATTCCCTACTTTCCAAATGAGGAGCATAGATAGTTCTACAGGCAGATCTGTGAGTAAAAATTGCTCCAGAATAGGAAAAAATAAGTATTGGACTTTGCACCATTCTACTGCAACTGTATCCATTACTTAACCCTTTTCACAATTCCTATTATGTAATTAAATATGGAGAAGTAATGTCTTTACATACCACTATTATTAATGAGTAAACACTGTACTATTGCTGTTTTCTGTCACTAAAAAAACATGACACAAATATGTGTACAATTATTCTTATAGCTACATTTGTTTGTCTTATCTCCAGTGTTCCATTTTGGCACTTTGCATCCTTCTACTTTAAAGTACCCAATTGTTTCATCTTCTCTTTAACTGTTTTAGTGTTAACAGATTTTTGCGACTGAATCCGACGACAGATTTTAACTTTTCTTTATTTTTCCTTTCTTTCTTCCTTTTCTTCTTTCTTTATTATTTTTAATAATAGACTGGTACACAAGAAGAGGCACTCCATACACACAATTTCTTGTTTATTGTATTTATTTACAAGCAAGTAACCCGTAGAGTAGAGGCAGGTAAAATGTAAGGAACAATTGATGCAGCCTGCGTGACAACAAAATGACAAGGTCAGGAGAACAAGAAATACATTACCGTCTAGAGTCGTGCATAACCGGTTACGAAAGATGGAAAAGACTATTGCTACTGAACGCCTGGCGCTATAGACAGTATGCGAAGCTCTTGCGTCTCGCAGAGTGATCCAATGTTCGGTTTAACGAATGTCCGAGTCTCACTCGGTTGGACGGCTCTGGATCATGAACGATGATAATAGTGAGCCATCCAGGAGTTCCTAGAATCATTGCAAGGACGCGATTATCATCGTGTACCTTTCAAATGATATTTCCTCCTCTCTCCTGATTGATTGAAGCACGCATCATGAAGCTACAATCATTAGACTTGAGAGTGTTTTATTTTTGTTAATAACTTTTTATCTCCCTAAAAACGATTTATTAGAGAAATAATAATACATCCACTTAGAATAATTAGAACACATAGGCTATATTAACAATTACTCTTTCAGAGGTAGCCTATGTATTTTGAGTTTCAAGTATGAACGTTACAATAGTAAGTATGAACTTATTTTGTAAGTAACTATTTTATTCTTGTATTTGTTTACATGTCAGATTTCATCTATGCATTACGCTTTATTTCCTTTGTTGTTACCGGTGTCCATTAGTTGATTTATGTATTAGTTATGAAGATAAATGTACCAAAGTGTCCAATCGATTATAAACCTATTTCAAGCTAACTTACTTATGACTTTTAAGGAACCCGTGGGTCATTGCCGCCCTCACATAAGCCCGCTATCAGTCCCTATCCGTGCAAGATTAAACCAGTCTCTATCTTCATATCCCACTTCCTTTAAATCTATTTTAATATTATCCTCTCATCTACGTCTCGGCCTCCTCAAAGATCTTTTTCCCTCCGGCCTCCCAACTAACACTCTATATGCATTTCGCTCATACGAACTACATGCCCTGCCCATCTCAAACGTCTGAATTTAATGTGAAGAACACATTGCGTTCTGTAACTTTCTCCATTCTCCTGTAACTTCATCTCTCTTAGCCTCAAATATTTTCCAAAGAATTTCAAGATAACACTTTTTAATTAGGAAAAGTAAATTTCCTTCAATTGTGTCGTTACAAAATGTCATCAGAGTTCCTGTATGATGAAATGCGCTTGGTATTCTGTCCTATATATACCGCTTCAAGGCCGGTTATTCGAACGAATGTCAAATCTCACCGGTTGATCTGCGAGCGGTCGAATATAAACCGGTTGTAAGCGCTGTTCTGTAGCACTCTGTTACCGTCAACCGAGGTGACTTTATCTCATTTTCAGGACCTTTTCCCCTTTAAAACATTTTTATCGTGTGAAAAGTATTTTTTATTTATAGAATATTATTCTTAAACTGTTTAGTGTCTAATGAATCATTTAAAGCCATTTTTCAAAGTTATTGAAATTTCCTCAGTCCACATATTTTTTCAAAAAAAAAAAATGGGACAATCTCACCTCGACCTGGGCTGACTTTGCCACTGAATAAGCCTTTACAGGATATAGTGAAGCAGTGACACTCCTATATTATCATAGAAAAAATGAATCTCAATAAACTATGATAATTTCTATGTATAAAAAGTAATTATTTTCAATAGCTGAAAAATTTAAACTAGGCAAGTAATATAATTTTATAAAAATTTCCATTTATTTTCACATTTTTAAAGTAATTTGAGGAATACAAAAGCAGACACAAAAGACTGGAAAGCAAACAATAATAGGGGAATTCGTGGGTGGATGTGTAAAGTGTGTTAGGTCGTGAAATTGTACTTTTGAAAAATCGATTATAAAAGTTTAAGATCGAATTTAAAATCGTATTATGAATGATGGAAAAAGTGAAGTTAATTTTTCGGTCACTGGTACTACTCTGAATTAGCATAGCATAGCTTAGTACAAAACACATTTTTGAGGTATTTGGAGACTCATAAAGAATATTGAATTCTTGACAGTACAGTTTACACACCCGCCCGTCAATTAATTGTATTTCAGTAGTAATCATTCAACTCTGGGAGATCTCGGAGGATCAATGTTTTCCAATTCGTATTGCAGAGATGCCAATTCTTACTTTCTTAATATTTTGTGCAAACCTCATCGTTAATAATAGGATGAAACCTTTTGATCCAAAGAGAGCCTGGGGTATTGTCCTTGAATTTAGGCACACTTCTTTATACCTTTGCAGATAATATTGCATAGTCATTCTAAAATCAATTTCATCCACAGGAAAGCCAAACTCTGATAACTTGATAAGACGGTCAAGAAATGTTTGCTCCTCCCTATCATTGAAAATCTTTTGTCTTCCCGGTGTTTTTGTGTGCCTGTTTTTTAATTATTCTTCAAAGCTGCAATAAGAATTCCAAAATTTATGGCAGCTTTTCATTGACTTAATCGATTCATTAAGACATCATCTACAGCTTTCTTCAAAATTTCTTCATTGTAGTTTTTGTAGCGCCGGCTACCTGCTGGGGACACACATACGTGCGTGACATGATGGATCAGTACGCACCTAGGCCTACCTATATAAAAACAAAAGAAAGTATCAGTATTTGTTGGTATTCATGATGCATATAAATACAAATCAAAAATAGCTAAATCCATGTTCAATAAGAAAACCATGACCAAACTTTGATGAGACAAATTCACCTCAAATCGCTGTTAGAAACGCCACATTTCCCTAAACCCAACAAAATAACCTGAAATGTTTGCTTAATAAACGTTAACTTTCATTGGTGTTTCAAGTAGACATATTAAGGAATGAAAATAAATACTTTTCAGCTTACTGAAGTAAGTTCAGACACCTGTTGCAATAGAAAGTTTGCTGCCCAGAAAATTCACTGAAAAATGTAAACACCACAACAGTTCCAGTACAACCAACTGTGGAACCACAAAGTCCAATCTGAAATTTCCATACTGAAACTAGTTCAGTCATCTATCGGAATCAGCCATTCATTGAAACATATGCGAAATGGTGCCACTTTTATTTTTTTCTATGATATGAGACAAAGTCACCCCAGTTGACGGTACTGATAATTTATCTGCGGTTGGTTGGGGTGTAGCCTGACACCCTGACTTCACGGCGATCACAGAGTTTGTTTTGTGTTGCAAGACACATTTTGTCCGCCTGTGCCGTAGAATATGAACGGAATCTTGGATATAAACTTATACATTAAGATAAGTGGTTCGTATACGGAGACTAAGAGGAAAGCAGAAAATAAAAAAGGTTCGAGAATGCTAGGTTTGCAGTGAAAGATCTGCGCTTAGGCAGAACACTTATGTATGTATGTATGTATGTATGTATGTATGTATGTATGTATGTATGTATGTATGTATGTATGTATGTATGTATGTATGTATGTATGTATGTATGTATGTATGTATGCATGCATGCATGCATGTATGTATGTATGTAAGCCTAATTGACTATAAAGAAATCAACAAATCCATGATAGAATATGGGGTTAATATTTAACTCACCTTAAGCATAAACACTTCTTTGCATACTACATTTCTCGCCAAAGCTGTGCTGTTTTCTAATAGATGGTCCTCTTCCTCGCTTCGTGTTAGTTTATAATGTCAGGCGATCTTGTTCTTGTTAGAGCAATATACAATAAAATTAGCTCATTTGTAAAAACTGGTTAGGTAAAAAGGAACTTTATTGAAAATTTGCCCTTGTGCCTTGTTTATAGTTATAGAATTATTTGAAACTATGTTATAATTATTTAACTATAGTGCTTATTTGTTTTTTTATGATTTTTACTTGCTTACTTAACGACGCTGTATCAACTACGAGGTTATTTAGCGTTGATGGGATTGGTGTAAGCAAGATGGTATTTGGAAAAGTGAGACCGAGGATTGCCTGACATTCGCCTTACATGTGGGGAAAACCCCGGGAAAACCCAACTAGGGAATCAGTCCAAGTGGGGCTGCATCCGAGTGCAAAGCCAGATCGGCAGGTAAGCGTCTTAACCGACTGAGCTACGGTGGTGACCTTTTTATGTTAAAATAGACTGTAACAAATTCAGGCAATCTGTATCCTAATGCAAACAAAAACAAAACTCTGAAATTACAAACGTAATAAGGAAAGGATTATAATTAAGTCTCTAAAATAAGGTATATATTGAATATTAACATCACAACATGTATCATTAGAAAAATCGATCTTTAAGAACGCTTAACCATTTTAATCAGCATGATTTATTTCCAAATCTTTGAAAACTATATGTTGCAGAATGTTGATCACACCTGTGGAGTAACGGTTAGCACGTCTGGCCGCGAAACCAGGTGGCCCGGGTTCGATTCCCGGTCGGGGCAAGTTACCTGGTTGAGGTTTTTTTCGGGGTTTTCCCTCAACCCAATATGAGCAAATGCTGGGTAACTTTCGGTGCTGGACCCCGGTCTCATTTCACCGGCATTATCACCTTCATCTCATTCAGACGATAAATAACCAAAGCTGTTGATAAAGCGTCGTAAAATAACCTACATTGAATGCTGCCAGCATCAAAGCATCCTCCCTCTCCCCGCGGAGGAATACATTATTAGACTCATGCTCCGACGTAGGTTAAGATCTTTCTTGGGCCGATTATTAGCTGATTGTTTTTTTAAGTGTTCCTCAAGTTCAGACCAGTCCACACACTCTAGATAACTGTTTAGTTGATGCAGCGTCCTTAAATAGACGATTGTAACCATTATATTGTTGTTTTCAGACTCATATCGAATTATCGATTCAGAATAACCTCACTCGTTAAAAGTGTCGTCAAATAAAGCAATGTATTTCTTAAGATTGCAAAGCTCAGTTGCATGCAGCTACCTTGTCCTATATTTGACCCCCGTGTTTGTCTCGCACCCCGTCACAAAGCAGCGAAGGCTGTTGCAACCAATACGAACTCATCTGGCATTCAAGTCGCCCACTGTTTGTCCTTTCCTTTTAAAATTCATGGCCATCTGAGACTTGGCTGGTGTCATATATTTTACGGTCCTGTGTTAGAGGGAAGTACTGTCAATATTGAGATAATGTAAGATGAAGATACGAGTATAAAGAAAAAAGCCAGAGAGATAAGTTTCATGTGTGTTTAACCTAATGGATTTTTAAAAATAAAGAATTATGTACGTTTCCGTTAATTTTTCGAAACAATTAGTGTATATTTTCTTGTTAAGCTTTAAAATTCTACCGGGAAAGATTTTTTATTAAGGGCGTAATTTTGTAGATAATGAACGTCCTACTCTCTCTGAAACTCACATGTCGTCCTCCGCAAATCCTAGTTGGGACAAGCTACCTGGTTGAGGTTTTTCTGGGGTTCTCCGTCAACCCATTAATAGCAAATGCTGGGTAACTTTCGGTGCTGGATCCTGGACTCATTTCACCGGCATTATCACCTTCGTCTCACTCAAACGCTAGATAACCGTGACAGTTGATAAAGGGTTGTAATATAACCAATTAAAATAAAAAAAACACCACATATATCTTTCCTTTATAGAACATTACTGCATACTACTGCCCGTGTCTCACATCCTGAACCGAGAGCTCCCTAGTGCTTATAACCACGCCTCTTAGGTCTGCTCGGACTGGCACAGCAGCATATTACATGTGCGGAAAACATTATCCTATGCCAGTGCAGGGGTTTTTACTGTTTATAATACTGGATGCTCTAATCGTGGTTACCACTATCGATATTATCTCTGATGGCGATTTCCTAAAATGTATGTACACACTAGGTCACTCTTCGTTCAGTCTGGACAATTGCTGAATTGCCATAAAGCAGCATTTCTCAAAGTATGTTCCGGGGTTCCGTGATCCCTATATGATTTTAAATTTTATTCCATACGTTTTTTTACTTGGTTATCTAACAATATTGTATCAACTACTACGTTATTTTGCATCGATGGGATTGATGATAGCGAAATGGTATTTGGCGAGATGAAGTCAGGGATTCGCCAAAGATTGCATGACATTCGCCTTACGATGGGGAAAACCTCGGGAAGAAACCCAACCAGGTAATCAGCCCAAGCGGGAATCGAACCCGTGCCCGAGCGCTACTCTGGATCAATAGGCAAGCGCCTTAGCCAACTGGGCTGCTCCGGTGGCTATTTTATACTTAGTGGATACTATAAAAATATATAAATATTACAAAAATATGAATCAATAATATCATGAAACCACGGATGATGATGATAATAATAATAATAATAATAATAATAATAATAATAATAATAATCCAATAATATGCGTAATAACAATATGTTTGATGAACATCTAAAACAGAAAATACCTATAATACTTATCACCTTCATCACTGGATTCTCTGCATAGGTGTTCACTAAAACAAAATACCAAAAAGACAAAATGCAAAAGTACAGTAGAAATGAGACTACAACTTTCCGCCATAAAATCAGATTGCAGGCTTAAAAAGCAAATACATTCGTCCCACTGAACAATTATTGAGATACTAGCTTTCACTTGTCTGTCAACTATTACATACTAATAAAATATTACAAGGATTCCGTAGTTATGCTTTAGATTAAAAGGGTTTTCGCGGTGGAAAAAGTTTCAGAAACGCTGCCATAGAGGAAAGAGTTTACGGATGTGTACACGTGATAACCGTAATCGCGATTAGGTCGATAATCTCAAGTAGAGACTGTAGTCTACCACTGGTATTAGTGTTTAGTTACAGGAATTGATGAGAAGGACATAATTTGTTTTGTGAGGGGACAGCCTATACATTCGCTTGTCCATAGCTGATCTTGCTCCATAGCTGACGAAAGCAATCCTGAAAAGGCCGATATGTTGAACGTAGGGTAGTAGGCACATGCGGTACCCAGGACCTCCCACTCTCCCCCTCTGCCTCTCGCCACGTAAAGAAACAACTCAGGAAGTGAGGCACGGGCAGAGTAATGTATTAATATTTTGTAGATCTTGAAGGCACCTGCACTCTATACAATGTTGTTTTCACTTTTTTATTTTGTTGGATTTTGTCATTAAATTCTGAATGTGTCTAATTCGTTTGTAGTTGTTCATCTTTTTTTGTATTTATTTTTGCAGATTTTCAGAGCACAAGAACTCATTTCTGTCTCTTAAATACGGTTTAGAATTTAGCCTATATCGTTATGCGGAACTAGCCATGTTGCACAACTGTACAGAGAATAAAAATTATAATTTCTTTGTAAAATCTAAACTGTCTTTACGTGCTTTTCCTAACCCTTAAGTACCGGGTACTACTTACTTACAAATGGCTTTTAAGGAACCCGCAGGTTCATTGCCGTCCTCACTTAAGCCCGCCATCGGTCCCTATCCTGTGCAAGATTAATCCAGTCTCTATCATCATATCCCACCTCCCTCAAATCAATTTTAATATTATCCTCCCATCTACGTCTCGGCCTCCCTAAAGGTCTTTTTCCCTCCGGTCTCCCAACTAACAGTCTTTATGCATTTCTGCATTCGCCCATACGTGCTACATGCCCTGCCCATCTCAAATGTTTGGATTTAATGTTCCTAATTATGTCAGGTGAAGAATACAATGCGTGCAGTTCTGCGTTTTGTAACTTTCTCCATTCTCCTGTAACTTCATCCCTCTTAGCCCCAAATATTTTCCTAAGAATCTTATTCTCAAACACCCTTAATCTCTGTTCCTCTCTCAAAGTGAGAGTCCAAGTTTCTCAACCATAAAGAACAACCGGTAATATAACTGTTTTATAAATTCTAACTTTCAGATTTTTTGACAGCAGACTAGATGACAAAATCTTCTCAACCGAATAATAACAGGCATTTCCCATATTTATTCTGTGTTTAATTTCCTCCCGATTGTCATTTATATTTGTTACTGTTGCTCCAATATATTTGAATTTTTCCACCCCTTCGAAGGATAAATCTTCAATTTTTATATTTCTATTGGACAAAACTTTGTACGACGTCAACAAAAGTGATATTCCTCGAAAGTTACCACAGTTGGTTTTGTCCCCCTTCTTAAAAATAGGTACAATTATGGACTCCTTCCATTGTTCTGGTACAATTTCCTTTTCCCAAATAGCAAGTACAAGTTTATAAATTTCGCTATATAATACACTTCCACCCTCTTGTATTAATTCTGCTGGAATTTGATCGATACCTGGAGACTTGTACTTTTTCAGATTTTCTATCGCAATTTCGACTTCTGAAAGCGTGGTTCGGGTATAAATGGCTCAGCAGTTTGTATTTCAATTTCATCCCGATCATTTTTATTTGGCCTATGTACATTTAGTAGTTGCGCAAAATAGTTTTTCCATCTGTTTAGGATTGATGGAGAGTCTGCAAGCAAGTCACCATTCTCATCCTTGATCACGTTTACTCTTGGCTGATATCCGTTCTAAAATTCCTTTATACCCTTATATAAATATCTAATGTTTTTATTCTTACTATTTGTTTCTACCTCATTCAGTTTTTCCTTCAAGTAACCTCTCTTTTTATTCCTAAGTGTACGACTTGCTTCCCGTCTTTCATTGAAATAATTATCTCTCTTCTCCTCAACTGGATCCTGTAAGAATTTCAATTTTGCCTGTTTCCTTCTTTCTATTACCATGCAACAATCTTCATCAAACCACGGTTTCTTTTTCTTAGTTTCATAATAACCTATGCTCTGCTCAGCTGCAATTTTGATATTATCTCTGATATTTTCCCACACGCTGTTAACACCTAATTCTTTCTCAACTTCGTCGTAACTTTCTAAAGTGGCAAACCTATTCGAAATTTCGACCTGATAATTTTGCTTAGCTTCCTCGTCCTTTAATTTCAAAATATTGAATTTAGTAATATTAACTTGTTGCTCTACTCGCTTGGCTACTGATAGTCTTTCTCTTAATTCTCCAATCACCAAATAATGGTCAGAATTACAGTCTGCACCCCTGAAAGTTCGAATATATACTATACTAGTATGTCTCCGTTTATCTATCAAGATGTGATCTATTTGGTTGTGTGTCAAGCCATCTGGAGAAGTCCAAGTATATTTATGTATATCCTTATGGGGGATGTTGTACTTTTGACAATTAAATTTTTCAATGTGGCAAAGCTGACTAATCTAACTCCATTGTCACTACTAATTACGTGTAGGCTCTCTTTTCCAATAGTAGGTGTAAAAATAGTAAGGTTAGTATTATTTTTTATTAATCTTTTCTTATTTTTTTATTATTATATGCCACAAATAAGGCTGATATCACGGTTTAATTTTTTTGTTTTGTTTCATGGTTATAAGAGGGCCTGAATTAAATAAATCGAAATATCTCGCTTATTATTGATTTTTGTGGAAAATGTTACATAACAAACATTTCTTTAAACATCATTTCCGATACGTTTTATCCTTTGAAAAATTTTGATAGGACTGATATTTAATGAGATAAGTGAGTTTTAAAATTAAAATAACTGCCATCTAAGGCCGTGTAATGAAATAAAAAAAAAATGACTTCGTCTATAAGGGGCCTTGGTCAACAACAATCGAAAGCTATGAATCATAGCCTACAGAAAACGTTTCTGTGTTTGTATGAAGCAATATCGGAAGCTAAATTAACCGATTTGTATAATTAATTATTATTTCACCATTGGAAAGTGTAGTTTCTCTGTATGGACATAATGCTATAATGTTATTACAGTAACTTCTGAGTGAATTGAGGACAGGTAAGATTAAAATAGCTTCTTATGCACAGAAAACTTGATAGGCTATTCTGTGTATTCGTTTCCTGTATTTCTTAAAACAATGTTTATCTCAGAGAATTAACGAACAACGAGAGTGTATTGATTTAGTATGCAGTAATAATATGTTAGCTTAGCATTTCATTATTTTATAATCCAAATTTTAACTATGCTCAATTGAATCGAGTTAAAATATATAAAATACATATGCATTAAATGCAATGCAAAAAATTTGGGTATGAGCCAAGCAGATTATGTTGCCCTGTTGTAAAATAAAATTTGTTCCTCCTGAGATTCAAGAGCCCCCATAAGAAATTGAAAACTTACTTATCGGGGTACATCCGTTATCAATATACTTTTTATATAATATAATATAATATAATATAATATAATATAATATAATATAATATAATATAATATAATATAATATAATATAATATAATTTAATATAATATAATTTAAGTTATTTAAGTTATTTGAAGTGTTCAGAACCATAGTGGGCCAAGCGCCATTTACTGAATACGTAGAAAACAAGAGTTAAAATTAAGTTATTACCATAATTCAATGGAAACATATAACAAGTAAAATAAAGTATACACATTAAATGTAAATGATGTCAATGTTCATTGAACTATGGATGCATGTAATAAAAATTAAGAAACATGTTATTCACCATTTGAGTGCTCTCTGGACCAAAATGATTCCACTATAATTATTTAAATATAATTTCAATTAAGTAACATATTAAACGATTTATCCTTCTATCAAACACGAATATTCCCTGGATCAAACGTCCTATTTTAATTATGTAATTACTTTATATTTATTTCTAACGGGTGCAGCGGAGCGCACGGATACGGCTAGTTATTTCATAACCTCTTTCTCATTCTATGGGGCCTAGTCTTCAGACAACAATGCAATTGATAATTGAAACGAATTATACATCAATATGACGCCATTGAGTTGTTTGAATAATTATTACAATGAATTGAAATTACATAATACTACAGTTAAGCACTTTAGAATTAGACTGTGTTAAATTAACTATTCCTGTCTTTATACTCCTCCTATTTATTAATCACACCCATTTGTGTACGAATGACATTTGTTCAATAATTTAAATTAAGTTGAGGATTCGTTAACGTTTTACATTGTTTTACGTTAAAAATTAATTCATTACGATGCCATATTCATCTGTTTCCCTTTTTGTTTTTGAAGACTGTCTCGATTTCAAATTACTTTGTTTTAAACGCATAATAAGTTCAGTCCTGCAAAGCCTATTGTAATTAATGACGTCACTGTATAAACAGAAAGCGTGACTAGATTTCTGGAATGTCAAGAGCATATCGCTGGCAAAAGTGCAAATTGCGAGAATTTGCGCTTTTGCGCCAATTTGTTTAGAATGGCCTATATCTATCTTTCCATTGCGCTTTAACTTACATCCCAGAACTGAAAGCCTCCTATTACTAAGTTATCATCCATTCTCCGTAAGTGGCTAACACTTCTCCTTTTGTATTTTCGTGAAAAGTTGTTATTTCAGTAACATTTGGGAATTGAAATAATTTGAACTATTGAATTAAACTGTAATGTAGTTGGTTGTTATCGAATATTGAGCAATTTAAAATTATGTAATTTGCTCTCTTGTACTCCAATATTTAAAGGGAAAATTGAAAAATTGAATAAAATTTGGACAGGGAAGAAGATGGTCTTGATTCATATCGTCATTAAAATTACGGAGAGGGAGGGCGTGTAGGAGATTCTGCAATTTCAGATCTCTGTAAATGTTCATTGAGGCAATCATGGCGTGTAAATAATCTGAATATTACACCGCAGATTTTAGCGCAAGTTCAATTTATTATTAAATTATATGTAGGGTAAGGTTGCCTATATCGCACTGCTTTAGCATTTATAATTTTTATTGAACAATACAGTTTTTATTTTCTGCATTCCTTTACAGAGATACATTCCCAGAACATTTACCTTTGATGTAAAAAAGAATCCTTGAATTTGATTTAATATTTTTTAATAAAAATGGCATTTTCGAAACACTTGTCAGCGGTGCCATTTAGGCAACTAGTTTCCTAAATAGCACCTGCGGTTTCTTAAATCGCACCTCTTTAACTGCAGGGAACAGGATGAAGGAAAGCTTTTAATATTGAACATATTGAAGAGTATTTGAATGAATAATGTAATAAATGCAAATTACAAGTTTATTGAAATTAATGAAAGAGAGTAACGCATCTTCAAATGAAATTGAAAAATAGAGCGTAAATTACGTAACATTTAAACTTTCTGAATGCGTTTTTTATTGTTATACATTTGCCATGTGCTTCACCAGACAGTTTAGACTGTAAACTGCGTCACCTTTTCTCCACGATTATCTCGAAGCCACACCTAAGAGCTGCTTCATGATACAGCTATCTGAAATAATTTGAAGATAGAAACATCTAAAGGCTGGGCCTATGAGTATTATGACGAGGAAGCTGAAAGAGGAGCATACCATTTTCCCGAGATAATCTAGCTTCTAAATTTTTGGAATGGGTCGTATAGGTGAACATACAGAAGCAGCACTTTTTCCTATGGCAGGTTTGAGTGGCAAATAGAATGTTTGAGCTATTCGACAAATAGTTCACTGTTGATATAACCTGACTCAGAGCAAACAAATAACGATCCTGGAGGAGCACCAGGTGATGATGAAGGATGCACTGTTTGACGTTTAAAAATTATCACAGGTGGCACAAAATACCTGGTGCGCTTGTACAAACACACTTGTTGTATTAACGCCCTTTTCACTACTTGATATTGCACCCACCTGATGCATTTCTAGTTCAGTTAAAATTTTGGGGACTTCTTTTGTACGGTTAGAATTGCTACAGTTGCTCATATCACACCGGTGCGAATTAGGCACCTACAAAGTGGTGCGAATTGAGAAACTACGTCATAAGTTATTATTTCCTTCATTCTAGCCTATAATCGCCACATGTTCGAAAATACTACTAAGTTAAATGTTCTTTAATATTTCTTTAAACCAATAACATCTTAAGATTGTGGATTCCTTTGCATACAAATCCGTTATTTAGTTACAAAATGTTAGCTAAATGTACATCCACCTGAACGATTATATTAGATACACTATCACCACACTGCTGACACAAAGAAGTGGCAGGAATCAAGTGACATGGTGGAAGTTCATATGGTAGATTGTAACAATACCACTAGATGCCACACTACTATAGTAATTTGTTTTAAACTAGGAGTGGTGCGATTTAGGAAGCGGTGCGATTTATGCTACTCTACCCTACAGTAGAAACTCGATTATCCGGACTAATTGGGCCAGGGGTCGACCGGATAATCTAAACTCCGGATAATCTAAAACAAAATTTTAAATCGATATAACCAATAATTTCAAAATGCTACAGAAACTTTATTGCAATACATGTACAGTACATGAATAGTAATAAAATAAACACACGTGCTGTACTACAAAACATTTATGAACAATTACAGTGTGAAGCCTGAAAGCTTGAAATTTGACCCGGTTTGAAGAACGTCAAGAGAGACTCGGATTGTTTCTAGGGATAACTGCTTATTTTCACACGGTTAACCGGTTAATTACCGGGTACTTTTCCTTGTAGGTTTAACCTGATAATCGGTTATTTTCCGCAATAACCAAACGACCAATTATTTTTTTAAATACACACCGAATCAAATGTATTTTAAGTTTATCTCAAATTTAATGTCTCTCGAATAACGTTTCTTTTTATTATTTTGCATTCTCTGTAATCAACCTCGTATACAAATTGTTTCGTGGGCCGTTCCTAGATGGGCTGTGGGTTTCTGCTTTACTTACTTCATCTGTCCATCAGGGGCGGCCCGTCCCTATGTGCTACAGTGCTACAGCACAATGATAATTTTTGCTCAAATAATGTATTTGTAATACCGTAGTACTTGATCTGTCATTTGACAATTTCCCGTGGTTATGTTCATGACGCGTTATAAAGTGTTTAGTCTTCGCTCTTCGCTCTTTGGTGCCTCAGGGGGTTCGTTGTGCTACTCTAAACTCCACATGAAAATGTAGACAATTAATGCGCATGTGCGAAGCTGAAATCACTGCTCTGATTGGCTATTTTTACGCGGGGAAGTGCTGTAGTCAGCTTCAGCACAACACAGCTTGGAGATAGCAAAAGTAAAGCGTAACGAAAGAATGCTTGTTTGTGGAAGACTACGGAACTATTTACAATGTATTTGGTAATTCAAGTGTCCGACTGCTGCTGCCATCTACCAGTTTTTTTAGGTTTCTCCTGAATCAATCAGCAAGCGACGGAAAATGAAATCCGAAAATTGAAGCCAAGGAAGTATGTAACCGTATAATTCAGGAAACTACTCATCGTTTCCAGTCTTTAAGCTACCTAGACGCAACAAAATTGTTAAACAGCGAATTTTTTGGCAATTTTTTTCATAATTTTCCTGAACGCGAACTTGAAGTTGCTGTCAACAGCTATACTGTACTGAACAAAAGAGTGTTAAAGACACAACTTGGAGTTCTATACGGAAGATCCGACTTCCTAAATATAGATGGAGCTGTCAATTGTTACAATACATAGCCTCCAACAATTCACAGGATCCATTCTGTGAAGTAACGAAGTTGTTAAATATTTTGGTTACAACACCAATGACCACTGCTGAGCCAGAAAGATGTTTTTCTTGCTTGAAACGCATAAAAACGTTTTTAAGGAACACTATGTCCCAGGATCGCCTCACTGCTCTTGCAATACTGTCAATAGAAAAGAGTATAATGTCCAGGATGGAGGGATTTAACGTTTAACACCAGGGTAATTGACAAGTTCTGCAGTAGAAAGGAACTCCATATTTCGTCACTAGGCGAGTCTCAAATTGAGATAAATACATATAAGTGTATACAGTAGGCCGATGTAGAGATTGTAGCACACTCATTATTTTGATCACCAGCCGCTACTGCTGTCCATAGATGGCAAAATGAAACGCGACTTCGAATCAATATCAGTAATAGCCTGCATGCCTATCTTGATCACTGACTTTCTCTGATTGGTTTATAATATATAATATATCTGCGGGTGTTGGAGCATTTCAAATGGCGAGAAACTTTTTTTCTAATAGCGTAGGTAATTAATATTTTATATCCCTGTCCTATTAGGTCTCTAGCTTCCCAATAGCGATAACTTTCACAGGTGACTTCAAGGACAGACATAGTCGTAGATGTTCTCTGTCCATACGGCGAGAAACTTTGACTTCAGTATTATTGGTTGTAGGAGAATAGATTGCCCGTCGAAATGTATTATTTAATCAGGATTATTATTGTGAAAATTATGCGATTTGTGTTATTTTTTATTTATCTTGCCTGTAACCCTAATCTGAGTTCAGTAATTAAGTGAATGCAATTTCATAACCTATTTTTTTGTTTGTTTTGTTTAGGGACGTCATTGTTGATCTTCAGCATCTAATGGCGTTCTTTTTAACTATCTTCTTGTTGGTTTGCAGTTAATTGCAAATTGTTCTTACATTTCTATTGCAGATAACCTCTCATTTTGTTAAGTGGTTATTTTTGATCGGTTAACTTCCTTTAAGTTAAATTAATTTTGAAATAACCGGTTAACTGATAACCAGTTAATCGATAACCGGTTATTTTCGTATAACCTCCCATCCCTAATTATTTCTTGCCGGCCGGCATTTGCCACAGAAGTAAACAAGCTACTATCACTCCCTCTCCCTCCTACTTACGTAATACTACGTTTACACGGCGACAGTTTAGAGAAGAGAGCTAGAGATTATAGCTAAGTATCACCGTGTAAACGGTTTTGAGAGCAGGTATCTCGTTGACTCTAATATCTAAATAGAGTCTAAATGGAGCGGCCTTGAAAACTGCTCTCGCCGTGTAAACACCCTGAACAGAGAACTCGCATATACTGTCAGCTCTCATTAGAGCAACTCTAAATTATTCAGCTAAGCTGATCTTTTTCATTAACTCTTCCGTACGAAATTATAAAAGGTGGCGCATAACTCTTGAAATACAGGTCTAAAGTAACAATCATGCTACGTTTACACGGCGACAGTTCAGAGTGAAGTTCTGAAGAATCATGAGAGCTCTCTAACGGAGTGTTTACACGCTGACAGAATATAACTTCTCTAAACCGATTAGCGAACTCTCATGAGATTTATATAGCTCTAAACTCTAATGTTACTCTCCGGACCACGTGTTTGTGCTAATGCCGACATGTGACAACGAAATCAAAGCACTAAAACGTCAAACGTCATGCCTCTATTTCGCCTCCGCCCGCCTCCACTCAGCGTTGCCAAACCTACCCATGCTCCGGCTTGTATAGTCGGAGGCACCGATTTTGGCAGATGACCTCGATGACATTTCCAGTAGGAGAGCCAATATTGTTTGTGTAAGTTGCGAGAATGAGATGCGATAACATTCTGAGTCGTTCATATTTTCATAACAGCAGCTCATATCAATTATCCTTATTATGAAACACACCACGGTACAGTCCTACTCAAAGAATACCTTTAATAAATGTAAATGACTTCCGTTCGCAATGATTTTACAATACGTCTCCTACATTTTCTAAATTAAATTAATTCTTAATTAAAAGGAAAAAGCATTGCATTGCGCATATATATATATATATATATATATATATATATATATATATATATATATATATATAATAATCCTACCCTTACCAGATCAATATACAAGATCTGTCCAGTAATAAACTAGGGATCGTCTACTGGTGGTGCGACAATTCAAGTTAATAAAATTACGATTCTTCTTAAGAACCAAAATATAATTTGGTTAATTGGATAAAATTGCATGCTGCGGAAGTTAGATTTATATAAGAGTATAATAAATAGGATTGTAATGGATATTACAAGGGCAATAATTTCTTCACACGCACATTGTGAATAGAACAGAGAAGAAAGCATTTTAAAATATTCTAAATCGTACAAAGTATCGGAGAAACCAATTTTCCCTGCACAAATTATACCAATTGAAAAATATAATTACCATTCACAATAAATACTGTATTTTATGGATTCTAAAAAGTTGTTTATTAATCTAGAAGTATTGGCTGATGACTGTATTAAATTCCAGCACAACATTCATTCAGAATATGTAGAAATTACACTTTGGATTTTACTAAATGTATAGGCCTACTATCAAAAGGTGTTACATACCCCCTTAAATATTGTACATGTGTTACCTGTGCGATAGCCGATGTTTAATTTTTTTAAATATAATTCATAGTACTGAAACTGCCATATTGAATTCGCACAAATTTTATTATTCGTAATTTTCGTCTCGAAAACCCCTAAGATATCTAATTTAATTTTTCATCCATTTTTGTCCCACTCCACCACTTTAGGGACAAAGTCGGACTAAATAATACCTTATTCGTATTCTGGTTCGCAAAGATCCCCAGATATCGACTTTCATCGAGATCAGATGACATGAGATTTCTCACTCCCTTCTGCCTTTTCATCAGTACCTTAGGATATGGTATTTAAAAAATCCAAGAATGTTTAACCAATATTGTACAGAGTAACCTTCATTTTAAATTTTATGTCTCTAGTTAAATATAGTTTAGTGAATTTTTAAAATCGTCGACTTCTTTCTCTCTCCTCTCTACTCGGAAGTAAAAAAAAAAAATGAAGTTATTTCAAGGGACTAGCCTACATGAAATTGAATTTTTTTACTTTCCTTCTACATTTTAGAAACAATTCTGAGAGATGAGATGAATAGTCTAACCCAATTTTATGAGTGAATCTTTGTTTTAAATTTAAAGGCTGCACGTCTGCTGGTTAAAAAAAAAATGAATCGGTATAATTATTTTGATCATTACTGCCTCCCATTTTCCATCCCTTAATGTTCGAATTTCGTAAAACTCAGTCTTATCTATTGACTAAGGATTAACGTATTTCCATATACATATATATAACAGATTATATTTCCATTTCGTACAATATTCTGGTCACGAGACATAATCATATACTTTGTCTTTTCGGGATTTACTACCAAACCTATCGCTTTATTTGCTTCAAGTAAAATTTCCGTGTTTTCCCTAATCGTTTGTGGAGTTTTTTCTAACATATATTCACGTCATCCGCATAGACAAAAAGCTGATGTAACCCGTTCAATTCCAAACCCTCTCTGTTATCCTGAACTTTCCTAATGGCATATTCTAGAGCGAAGTTAAAAAGTAAAGGTGATAGTGCATCTCCTTGCTTTAGCCCGCAGTGAATTCGAAAATCATCAGATAGAAACTTGCCTATACGGACTCTGCTGTAAGTTTCATTGAGACACATTTTAATTAATCGAACAAGTTTCTTGAGAATACCAAAGACACATATAGACTACTGTAATATTTGTTTAGTTTTTGGAGGTGACTGTCCAGAGTACACAAATACTCGGGCGTGCATGTTTACTCTTATGTCCTACCCATTCCACTGCGACAGAGATAACAGCCGATCTTGCAGCGGTGAGGACTCGCTCTCCAGTTCACATTAAGAAAATCCATCTGCCAAAATCCCTGGCGCGACCTATAACTGAAGATGGCTCTGTATGTTGCCGACATGTTAAGCATGAGAGCGCGACGATAATACTACCGTCACTAACGTATTTTCCTCTATCTTTTTCATGCTCATATTTTCTTCTTCTCCTGGCTTCAACGGCTGGATCATTTAATATATTGTTGTGGGGATGTTGCACCTACAGTTGGCAAAAATACGAGTATTCAGCTGATCTCGTGTTAACCCATTTACTCCCATTGTTCCCAAATGGGAACATGCATTATTTACGGCGTAAATGATTTGAGAGGACCAATAATCATCTTATTTTGTTTCTTATGTGTCAATATGTAGGAATATATAAGAAACACCAACACTTTTAATAAAAAATAAATTGGGCTTAAATAATTTGGGCAATTCTGAAATATTTATATTCCAATCATTGAAAGTGTCTTGGGATCAAATGGGTTAATGTGGCATTCTTAAATGACTTACAAGGTAATGCTAAAAAACCGGAACGCAATCCCAATGGAAGATGGTGCGCTTCCTTTCATCGGGCATCGAATTCGGGAGCTGTTTACATGACTTACATTCGGACCACATCAGTCGAGAAATTTATATTACGGCAAATAAATTTGGGTAACCGTATAGATAATGTTTCATTATTATGACCTTCACGTCTATCAAAGGAACACGTGTGCCGTCATATCCCTGTACTGGTTTTCTAAACTCGTCCATCCGAAGAGACGACACGTGCGGGAATTGCGCAACCAATTTTGAAGACTAGTGTTTTGTGTGGCTCCACTTTTTATGCCATTACTACATATCTGCCTCGTCTCTATCCTGTTAAGGATGTTGTGATCATAATTACATGTGCTTCGTTCTAGAACTTGACCTCTAAACACTGAAATAAAAACGTAAAAAAGAGTTCATTAATTGGATTTTTTGGAAGGTGCTGAACTTCTTAGCCTTGAACAAACGCCTGTACGAGTAATAATGGGAAAGCCTGACGCGTTGCTCCTAAGTGCTACAGGATGTTTTACGCAATAGAAGTGAACTGGCTTCCTGGGCACTCCTTGCTGATTTCTGAGGAGGTCCGCGGAGTTCCCAAGGAATGGCAGGCAGACTTGAAACAGCTAGGCTGGCAAGTGTTCGTTCTGCGTCTGAATTTCTTGGCAATTCCAGAAATGTACGTGAGCCGAATGTTCTCCGATGACCAGTCCACTCACCTATTCGAGGTAGTGTTGTCGCTGTCCTGAACTGCGGACGTAATCAAACCTGAGAATGTTCCCATAGCGATGTGCTTGAAATATTTGTAGGTGCACATATTATAGCTTCAGCACCCGAAAGAAAAGCGCTGACATCTTTGAATAGGCATTTTAAATGTTCATGACAATCATTTATGTACTGTACATAAAGGACGTGATTGCAAACGTAATCGGAATTATGTATTAGTAGTCTATGTTGATACCCAGGCGGAAGGCTTTGTGTTGACTATATGCACGCATCAGTACTTGTACTGTCAAGTCGTTTGTTACATTTTGGTTGTAAAGATTATTCCTTGTTACGATTATTTTTATACCGACATCAATATATTGATTTCTACCAACACCATCCATAGTGAATAAATTTTAAACTGTAAGACTACTTTTATTTAAAACTGAAATTAAAATTACTAACCTTTTTTATAATGCACTATCACCTTTACTTTTTAACTTTGCTCTAGAGTATGCCATTAGGAAAGTCCAGGATAACAGAGAGGGTTTGGAATTGAACGGGCTACATCAGCTGCTTGTCTATGCGGATGACGTGAATATGTTAGGAGAAAATCCATAAACGATTAGAGAAAACACGGAAATTTTACTTGAAGCAAGTAAAGCGGTCGGTTTGGAAGTAAATCCCGAAAAAGACAAACTATATGATTATGTCTCGTGACGAGAATATTATACGAAATGGAAATATAAAATTGGAAATTTATCTTTTGAAGAGATGGAGAAGTTCAAATATCTTGGAGCAACAGTAACAAATATAAATGATACTGGAGAGGAAATTAAACACAGAATAAATATGGGAAATGCCTGTTATTATTTGGTTGAGAAGCTTTTATCATCCAGTCCGCTGTCAAAAAATCTGAAAGTTAGAATTTGTAAAACAGTTATATTACCGGTTGTTCTTTATGGTTGTGAAACTTGGACTCTCACTTTGAGAGAGGAACAGAGATTAAGGGTGTTTGAGAATAAGGTGCTTAGGAAAATATTTGGGGTTAAGAGGGATGAAGTTACAGGAGAATGGAGAAAGTTACACAACACAGAACTGCACGCATTGTATTCTTCCTCTGACATAATTAGGAACATTAAATCCAGACGTTTGAGATGGGCAGGGCATGTAGCACGTATGGGCGAATCCAGAAATGCATATAGAGTGTTAGTTGGGAGGCCGGAGGGAAAAAGATCTTTAGAGAGGCCGAGACGTAGATGGGAAGATAATATTAAAATGGATTTGAGGGAGATGGGATATGATGATAGAGAATGGATTAATCTTGCTCAGGATAGGGACCAATGGCGGGCTTATGTGAGGACGGCAATGAACCTTCGGGTTCCTTAAAAGTCAGTAAGTAAGTAACCTTTTTTGTTGTCATCAATCAACTGTAGACACGACAACACTGGTTTTTACTCCACGTGGAGTAGATATGAGAACGTCAATTACAATTAAAATATTGCTAACGCATCATTGCTAGACATATGTTACTGCTCTTTGTTATTGGAGCGGCATCTGAGAAGGCCTATCAAGAAACAAACCCTTATTCAAAAGAAAGCGTCGTCTATTCCATCGCCTGGATATTAAATGAACACTCGGACTTCAGTATATAGTTGTTGCCCAGCCATATAATATTGTACAGGGACATCATTTTATTTTTACTTCAATTTTTATTGTACCTGAGTTTTGAATGTACTTCACTCCCACTCCTTCTACTAATGAAGTTCGAACTGTCCTCTACACACAGATCCAAGACCGCATATAGTAAACAGCACTGAGTTAGTGAGTATAGTACGTTCCAGAAATATGTTCGCGTTTTCCAGTGACGAAAGAGCTTTCAATATTGAATCATATTTTCGCACAGGTACTGTCCGTTTGCCTACTCGTATCCCTATTTCCCCCACCTGCTTCTGCTCGCCCCTCTGTAAAAGCTGGGCTGTCTTAGCTCTTTTCTGAAAACATTAATTTCTGTTAGGAATTGGACGTTTACGTAATATTATACAACTGTTAAAATAACTTAAATAAAAGGGCCTCGTTAAGTAATTAACTGTCACGTGATTTTCCCCCTTTCTACGATCCTGCGGCATAACCACTTGGACGGACAATAGATAGCATGTCTGAGTAATTTTATCTGTGCGGGTCGGGCAGAAGTGAAGATTGAATTTACAGTACGTAAGATACTCTTTTATAGAGTAGGTACAGAATTATTTCAACATGAGTTACTGGTACGAAGGACGAAAATGGCAATTGGAATTAGATGCAATAGTCTATAGTGCGATAATATGCACAAAAGAACTGAAGCCTGTATCGAAATGAACGGCCACCATTTTCAAAAATGTTTTTAAATATCCATATTATGATTATTTTTCAATTTAACTTCATTCTCTAAATTGTACGCTAATGTGCTGTAGACAGTATAATATACACTGCATAATGAATACGTTCGAATGGCTAACTCAGTTCGTGAGTAAAAACACCTTATTCTTAATACAGTACTGTATTAAGATTAAACAAAAACCTAATGAAAATTATCGAACTCAAAATCGCGATATTTCCTAGTTTACGTAAATGGATGAACCAATTTTCTTCCCTCCTATACCTAGTAAAGTGATTTGTTTGTATTTTACGCCAGTATCATCGAACTACTGTCTTGGAAAGGGGAGCAATCTGTGTTTCCGTTTCTCTAAAGGTATAGCCAGGTTAATATTAAAAATGTTAGTAAAAATAAATTGATGTCCCTGTATATGATACGGAGTACATATAGGCCTTTGAACAGTTACTTGCGCTAAAAATGGATGTTCAAATAGGAGAAGGAAATTAAGGTGGAAGGAGGATGAAATTTTTGGTCGTCTTTAATGAAAAGTTTTTTTTTAAGATGAATCAGCAATCTCTTATTTACATGTTCAGGAAGTTTCAGAGCTCTGCGTCGCTTGGAAGTATACAAATTACGTCATATTTAAATGGCTGCATTCTTGAATTTCAATTTCGTGCGCAAACTTCACAGGCTGTTTTCTCACCCATTTTTTCAGCACATTTCATGTTCAAAATGTGCAGACTAATAATTTTGATGCTAGGAATATGAAACTTTTACTGCATGTTCTATGTACTGCGGTTAACAAAAGACAGTAGTATCAACAGGATAAAAACGCATAAAAATAGTAGAATTAGTACGCCTACATTGTACGTGTAGATTTATTAAATATTAGGTTTAAACTTCTTCAATAATTCTCTCGTACTTCATTTTACCAACTCGCATAGCATAACAAACAGTTTTATCTTTAACTTATTCAGCAAAATTAATATTATTAATTTTGAGCTTGTTTTATCTTGTAGCATACTACAACATTCTTTTCTTATGATAACTTACACATAAGCTCTTTTTGGTATACAGTGGAACTCCACAAGTAGTCGCTCACTCTCGTATACTTCACGATACAAGGTAGGTCAACGCATCCTGTCCCGTGCTGCACAGGGCTAACCAGTTGAACCAATGCAGTAGTGTGCAGATACTGGTACATGTTGGCAGCAAGGCAGGGAACAAAAAATGTGTACTTACGTTGAAGCAGAAGTTACAAATATTGGAACGGTTTAAAAAAGGTGAATCAATCAGAGCCATCGCTCAAGAATTTGACATTTCGATCAGAACAGTGCATAGGATAAAACAAAATTCATCTAATTACGAGGCATTCTGTAGTGATTACAATAAGCTTTGTTATTATCAGTTGATTGTAGGATGGAAACACAGCTTATTTTGTGTATTTCCTAAATTTAATCAATAGGGATGATTTATGTTCTCTCTTGAAGGGTATACACCATTTTGAAATAATTTAATACACAAACACAACTATTACATGAAATGCTCAATAAGTTTTTGTAGCTTTATTCTCTTCGGCTCTAATCAACAATAACAACAATCCAGGTTGCCAGGCGACGATAAAAAAGAAAAGATGCGGAAACAAATTTATTTATTTTATTTTATTTATTTATTTATTTAATAATAACATATACATAAAAATGTTACATTAAAATACCCTGAAAGAGCAAAGCTCGTGTTCGGGGACAGTTCCGTTACATAGATACACATACTTTGTAGACAAGATACTTAAGAAAAAAGCTCACATAAAGATGATAATAAAATTAGTAAATAATAATACTAATAATAACTAAGTGAAAAAGAGACGATGTTTAGATTGATGGATTAATATTAAATTATTATTAGTAGTATAATTAGTGCAGGTCATGTTGATATAGTAACCAAGATAAAATAGAAAAATACACTTAGGATAGAAATAAGCTTGTTTTACAATACATGGTACATAATATATATACAGGGAAGTCTGTTATATAAATTTTTTAATTCTGTATCTGAAAATTTCATTGCTTAAAGTAGTCAATTCTGGATGAAATTTTATTATCGAATTATATAGCCGTGGACCATAATTTGTACTGTGTAGTAAAGCAGCAGATGTGAAATATTTAGGTTCAACTAATTTAAGAATTTCATTTCGTCTCGTATTATGAGCATGTGGCTGAGCTACAAATTTCATTCTATTTTTATGATAGAATTTCATTAAAGAGTATTTATAAATTTGGTCAATTCTAAAAACATTCAATTCAGAATGGATCAAATTTGTTGGATAATCCAATCGCCTTTTCAAACAAATTTTGATTATACGTTTTTGCAACATAATTAGAGGAAAAAGAGCAGTTTTTGTAATGCCTCCCCATTCAGTTATACCATATTGGATAACAGATTCAACTATAGCCAAATAAACCAAACGTAATACATGAGTAGGCAAGTAAATGAATGTGGTGTATAAACAATTGAATACTTTTTCATATTAAAGTATAAAAATATAGGGGTGCCATTTAAAATTTTAAAGTAGGGATGGCTGGCGGTAGGAAGTGAAATCTAAAATGCAATTAAGCCTTGTTTAAGACTTCCCCCTTGATATCTAAATTTACGTGTTTTTTTGGTTTAAATTTAATTTAATTTAATTAACTAGTTATTTAGAGTGGGAAGTTTTGAAATGAAAGCCCCGTATATACATACATTTAGAGATTTTTTTCTCCAGAAGTTTGTTTTGTGTTTCAGATGTATCACGTATGTATTATACTTAATCACGGATTTGTTTTGTTATATATTTTACATATACTACAATTTATTATTTAAAATTATGTACGTTAATTATTTATGTTTCAGTCCGCAAGCCATAAAAACATTGTACAGCCCTTATGTTTATCAATGTCCGCAGTACTCCGTAGAAAGACAGCGTTCGTGCCTCGTCTCGCACACGGACCATTGCTGTGTCTATTTGTGGAGTTCCACTGTACTGTAAGTTCATTTGAATCGTAGTACATCTCAGTATTACATTTACAATTGAAGACCTGAGTTCAAAAAGGGACTTTTCCACAATTATACTGTATTTGTGTTCAGAATGTTCCAGTGTGTGTAAATGCACTCTGGATTGTTAAACGTCAGAATGAGACTTATCAGATACTTGGAAGTCTGACAACAGGAGTGCCAAGTTCAGTTCACTTGTAGCTACAGTTGCCAGGTATTTGAGACTCTAAAAGCTTGTCCCTTATTAACCCCATACGGAATGTCCAAAATCCAAAATGCTTTATTTATTGACTAGTAAAATAATCATTTTTCATAATTTTCTTTCAATATTCACGTCTTTATTGTATTAATATCACATCATTATATTAAATTATCGCATTGCAGATAGAATGAATGTCAAGTGGTAAGTGAGGCGGTTCTTTCCAAAACATACCTTATCCATTCTTTTTAAATGAATTTGTGGTACACTGGTTTTCTTTGTTAGGCGTGTAATAATTCTATCGTAAGCAATGTGTCAAAGCTTTCCTTTTGCCATAGAATGTTAAATGTTATGTTTTATTTAACGACGCTCTCAACTGCAGAGGTTATATCAGCGTCGCCGGATGTGCCGGAATTTTGTCCCGCAGGAGTTCTTTTACATGCCAGTAGATCTACTGACATGAGCCTGTCGCATTTAAGCACACTTAAATGCCATCGACCTGGCCCGGGATCGAACCCGCAACCGTGGGCATAGAAGGCCAGCGCTATACCAACTTGCCAACCAGGTCGACCTTTTGCCATAGAAATTACTGACGAAAACTATGGCATTATTCCGTAACTTGCCTTATCCATCGTACTTGTCATTTCATAATTCGCCTAATTAATCGACCAATAAATGATAGACTTTTCGGCACGTGATATGATTTCACATTTTTCTCCGCGGTTTGTGTCGGCTGTCCTCTATGTCTACGGTGTATCAAAGTCATTATTCTTATGTGAAAGGCTTTTTGTCTGATATGAATAGGTAAATGAATCAGTAATATGCACGTTCATTATTAATATTTATATCAGGGCTGGGCACCAAGAGCGGATTCTACTCTCTCACGGGGAGCCATATGATTCTCTTCAACCCCTTTCTTCCTCGCCGAACACCGCGCAGCGGGGATTCCGTGACGGATGAATATTAAGCGTCCCCGTTTAGAGTTTGGAATCGCTCCCCGTGCCCAGCCCTGATTTAGAGGACGACAGAGAATATTACTCCTGCCACTAACGGCAAATGTAGACGGCGGAAAAACGATCAAGATTCCTGGAAAAGAACCTTGAGAAGGAGATAAAGAAGCAATCCAGCAGAATATGAGAAGTTATTTCTCAAACATGCTAAAGTCTTCAAGTTAGGGAGGGATCGCTCTGTAAATAATTGAAAATTGGCTGCTAAGATATGCTGAAAAACAGCATCGTGGCATTTCAAAATTTCCTTTGGGGAACATTCTTAGAGATGTACAGGGAATGTGAGTTAAGGAAGAACCTCACTGTATTACAGACATCTAGCCTATGTGGGGAAATCGGTGGTGAAAAAAAGGGAAAAGTCTGTAAGAAATGAACATACTCGTACCTTCTGCAGAATTGCCAGGAATAGTCTTAAACTCCGCCAAAGTGAAGGATGTAAACGTAAATAATTTGCTAGAAAAGGATTTTGGGGTACACTAAGGAAAGAATAAATTGCTTGTCTTTCATAAAAACTCGTTCAAAATCGTTCAGCTGCAGAAGACAACATTTCCCTTGAAGTTTCTGTGAAGGCTGTGAAAAGGAGGAATCAGATTTAGGAGTGTAATTCAGATTAGGAATGTAACAGGTATGTGCGGGGTTGGAGATGTGACTTTTCATTAATGCACTTTGATAATATATTTTGGTCGGTGTTTGAAACTTTTGTTTTAGAATACTCCAGTGGTAATGTCATAAAATTTTGTTTTAGTTTTGTCAGATATCCAATAAATGGTTATAAGGTACTAAACATATACTTGGGTTCTGGAAATCGAAAAATATTGTTTTGTACGGTATTGTCACAGCTCATGTTTTCTCCACATTTATGTTCTATATCAGTCATGTCAATTGATGCCCATAGGAGCAAGCGCGCGCTTTAGAGCCCAGGAGAGCCTGAGCGCTTTACAACGGAAAGGAAAGAGACAGACGAAAGAGGTAATATATGCCGCTTGGTCGAGCTATATTCAGGGATGGCTAGCACCGATTCAAAGGATAAAGGGAAGAGAACTTATTAAAACTGTATCCATGTTTATTTTAAGATTTGTCTGAGAAGTACAAGTGCATTATAAGAATGTAAGTTTTGATTTTAATGTTCATTTTTCACAAGCTTGCTTTTTTATTCAAAAGGAATATTTTCTCAACTTTTTTTTTTACAGAAAAGTGAAATTTTCAGATATGTTTGTTTAGTAGAATTACAGGTACTAAAACAATGTTTTCGCAAATCTAATATATCGTAAATACGTATTACTGGAAATAGTGTATTAAAATGTTTGAAAATATTCGCATGGAAAAAGTTTTTGTAAGGAAATGAATTAACAAAGAAAATACTGTTACATCACAAACAAAAGATATGTGCCTATGTATTGGTAAAACGTCAGCTCTATAGCTTCAGCAGATTTCGAGATAATTTAATATTCTGATAACAGAAAGTTGCGCACCAATGTCACCTGAAAGTATAATGCGTTAACAGTTTCATTATATAATATTAGTTACAGTTAAAACATATACCTAGGCAACTTTGCTTTGTACTATAATATTGTTTTGATTACTTTTGTAAGGCTAAATATACCGTCAATATAAATGTCAACTTATCATATCATATTCAGTGTCCTTCTTTGGGATAGCACTTTTTTATGAATGATGTGTTTAATTCACTTAGTACAGTATAGTTGTAGTTATTATGGGATTTGTGTGAATATTTCGTCTTCAATCTTTATTATGTTATTAACGTTTAAAACACAACTGCAATATTAGGCTAAGAAATAGGTGTTAGTACTTTCGTTTTACAGACAATATAGAAAATAACAAACAGAAAGAAGCCATATAAAAATAACGACATAAAATTTCACGTTCCGTTTGAAGTTTGTGCACCACTGTTTTCTTAATCCAACAAGCTGCTTGTTCCCCCTAGCATACCTAGCGCTTAATGCCCGCGCACGACGTCAAGGTCAGAAAAATGCGCTTGCTTTGACATCACTGTTCTATGTTCTATTCCAGCCGTGGCGAAAAGGCCATGGTGCGCCGAGCCACTGTGTAAGCTACAACGTGCATAGCACCTATGGAGGGAGGCGGACAGCCGAAGGGGAAGTTAATGTTTAGGACGTGTAACGAAGAAAGAAATGAACAAGAAAACATAGGACACATTATCACAACCTAAAATTAACTGTCTTCAGAATGTCTCTGCTACAAAGTTTCAAAATCAGGAGTTATGTCACTTACTGTCAATCGTAATTGATCACGAAGGTATTTGTCTGTCAGTCGTGATCTAAATTTGATTTTTACTATTTTCATTGTTGAAAATAATTTTTCACAAACGTAAGTTACAGCGAACATGGCTTCAACAGAGCAAGCGAAAGAACGAAGCTTCAAATATTTATTTTTTTCCAAAGATTTGAAAAGTTCAATATCTGTCAAGTCCTTACATCTAGCTTTCATTTAACGTCACATTGTAAATCTGTGAGTTTAAATTGAAAATCTAATCGCATTATTCGTACATATGCTGTAAAAGAATCGACGTACAGAGATGATGATGATGATGATAATAATAATAATAATAATAATAATAATAATAATAATATTAATAATAATACTTAACCTTTTAATGTTTCATCAGTAACATGTAGTAACTTATAATGCCGTTTTATGTTAGACAACCGTTTTCCTAGTAATATTTGTGAACAAATCATACATTTAATATTTTCATCATATTGTAAGCAAAAGAATGCATCCTCCCATCCTACTTGAAACTTTCGTTTTTATAGAGGTACATGGTTTCGAGAGAGATATTGCGACGATACGCCACTCGCAGGTCCGAGACAAATACAAATAGAACGGAGTTTGACTCCAGTGAGTGAGAGGGTGGGGGTTGTAGGTAGGAAGCGAGAGAAAAGCACTGCGAGCCACAATGTGCTCGTGAGTCGCATTTTCGCCGCGGCTGTTCTATTCATTGTGTTCTGAAACAAATCAAAACAACTAAAATAAATTGTGGTTCGCAGGCCGCAGTATTGTTAGGGTTAAATAAGCCAGAATGTGTTATTTTTGTTCTTGTTTTCTCAATAATATTACTCACACATTGTGGTTTTCAAGCCGGGATATTCCTGGAGCTAAAAAAGCCAATGCCTTAATTTTTGTTCTCTTTGTGGCTTTTCAATAAGGTTATGTAAAGTAATTTTTGTCTTATGTTGCTCCAAAACCTGTGTCATCCAAAATGAAAAGTTGAATAACTAGGATTCTGTTGATAATATTTCATATTTCCCTGTTTGGTGTTCTCCTTGATCAAGGTTTGAACTGTTAGTAAAAAATTCAAGAAGTCTGGATCAAGATGAATTATGTTTTTTTTTTTTTTTTGCGTTTCCTGAAAAGTAACTTATAGTGGATAAGGCAAGTTCTGGAAAGAACCGCCTCAAGTAATGCACGCGCCATTGTTTCTGTGCGCTTCTACTTTGTTAGTTACGACGTTATGAGAAATAAGTGGGGGAAGAAATAGATGTACCGAGCGAGTTGCTCATACGTATTGCATGTGACTCGCATACGGGAGGTCCGTGGTTCGATTCCCGGACTTACCAACCTGACTGTGGTTTTCTACAGTAATTAGGCAAATTTGGGGTTGGAATTTTCATTGCCACAGTCCATTTCCCTTCCCCTCCCGTGTAGAAAAAGAATTTAGATTTTCATATCATATCATTTATCTTCCTCATCTCATTCAATAGACATATTCAGATCAGGACGCATGTCTTCATCCGCTTACGGGAGAGGGCGTCCTCTGTACAACCGTTCCTGAGTTCCCAGCCTCCCGCTATGTCTTTGCCAGGATTCATTCCTTAAGAGCACTTCCAAGGGCGCTTCGACATCTTGGAAGGGCCTTTGGAATGGATCCTGTGGTGCTTGGTCACCTTGGCGGTGTGAACTTAGAGCGGGGGAGGGTAGAAGGCCCCTATTGGATGAGTGGTAGAGGGTTACATGCGGCCAGTGGGCTGGTACACTCTCATCCTCTTTCATCCCATGCACTTCGGGTGTACAATAGGCCTCAGTATGTCCGACGTGCAAAGGGTCGTGCTAACCCGCCCGTAACCACCTAACCTAACCTAAGAAGTAGATGTTCCACATATCTCACGAAAGCTGGAGTCGACGAAGTTAACTTACATTTTAATCACAGTTGTCATTAATTTTTCAAGAAATTAACGTAGTCAACTTTATTAGCTAATGCTAAGAGGAAACAAAATATCAACAATCATAATATACTTTATGCTCGACCATGCCGAAATGTAGTAATTATACACCTGGTAGCAGACCTTTAATGCATGTCATTAAAGTACACCTACTCATTAAAGGTCAGGTCTTTCAGCCAATAACGACTCAGGTTACAACTGTTCAGCCAATGACAGGTCAGCTTTCTACCGTTATAAAACCGCAAGTATCGATTATTCTCGGATATGCAATCGAAAGAGAATTGGCGAAAAGTCACGGAGGCTGGAAATCCAATACTGTCGCAGAAGGTTATGTTCTGTTACTATAATAATTAGCGTTAATTGTAAATAATATTCAAATAAATTCAATTTGTCATCTCGTTTTTCAATGTCTAATTTAATTTCAATGTTATCTCTGTAGGTTCTTATGGCCTAGCAAGGTCAATGTGGACATCTGTTCCTCGGAAAAAATCAATATTTTCGCGTCTGCGCACATCTCACAACATACGGGACATTGCTCCAGGTCAGATACAATAAAATTAATAATATCAAGTTAGAAGTATGGTCGAGCATAAAAAGTCGTATGAAACTCGCCTATAATGGTAATTAAGAAGCTCGTATAAGAATTATGAAACTCGCTTGCGCTCGTTTCATAAATATCCATACTCACTTCTTAATTACCTTCATTATAGGCTCGTTGCATAATGTAGTATTGTATTATACAGTAATGCAATAGATCTAAATTCAGTTTATAAAAATGTATAATTTTTCTTAGAAATCAATAAGGAGTAGGGGAGACTGTTGTACCTTCAGCATAGTATACCTTTGAACATTTTTTTTTTTTTTTAAGTTTTGCTGCTACCTAGAGGACTCAAACTGAAGTAGATTGTAGAGAAAGCCGCTAAGTAGCTCTGGTCTTAGTTTTAGTTTGATTTATTGCAAAGTGTGAGTTCCGTAGACAAAAGAAGTTTTTTTTAGTACCAAAAGTAAACATTTCGTTCATTGATATGTTTCCTAACACAAAACCAGATTGTATTTGTTAATATCTTTCAAGTACGGTGTGTTCCCTATCATCTGGTGAGTAATAACATATTTTAATTTCCATTATTTATTTGACTCTCTTAGTTTTCGGAGCCATATTTGTTTAAACGTGCACCCTTTTGTACCTTTGAACACAAAACATCTTGTAGCATGGAACATGTTCCAAATTACACGATACTATCGGTTTTTGTTTTTCTTTTATTTTGAGGTTATGTCACGAAGTAAGTCTGGAATTAAAGAGATCCCCAATTGATTCGGATGCCTTGAAGAAAGCTGTTGAACCAGTTATTGCTTCTCCAGGAAATAAAATCTAAATCAGAGAAGCCTGCTCTGGTTTATGATGGAAAATACATTTTAAATATGATTGTCAGTTTTTACAGCTATATTCCCCCCTATATTCCAAGTGTCCCAACTTACAAGAGAGTATGTTCCAAGGTACATGAACCTGTTGTATCTTAGAACACATTACATATCCCTTCATTTTATTTTTTCCATCCTTAATAGATCTGTAAAACAGGAAAATACATACAGGAAGTAGTAAAGGAATCTTCAATAATTATTTCAAGCATTTTTTCATTTAAAAATTTCATTTCCCAAAATTAAAAAAAAAAAAAAACAAAGTATGAAAAGTGTTTAAAGGTACAACAGTCTCCCCTACTACAGTATCGACTCGATCATCACAGATGACCCAACGGCAAAGTTATATATTCCGCTAGAGTAGCTGCCTGATTTCCATTGCACCGTCAGGAATGCCACCACACAAACTTATCCTGTACGATCGTTATGCTCCTCAGGAATAGGAATGAAGTTGAGCTCAGGTTTCGTTAATGGGTTTCCCATGCGGTACTTGGCTTAAGGTAAAATCTGTAAATATACAGGGATATCATTTTATTTTTACCAACATTTTTAATATTAACCTGGCTATACCTTCGGATCAACGATTAAGAACCGGAAACACCGTTTGCTACCCCCTTCCATGACTGGAGTTCGATGATACTAGCGTAAAATACAAACAAATCACTTTACTAGGTATAGGATGAAGAAAAGTAGTTCATCCATTTACGTAAACTAGGAAATATCGCGCTTTTGAGTTTGATAATTTTCATTAGGTTTTTGTTTAATCAAAATACAGTACAGTATTAACAATGAGTGTTTTTACTCACGAACTGAGCTGTCCATGTGGACGTATTCATTATGCAGTGTATATTATACTGTCTACAGCACATTAGCGTACAATATAGAGAATAAAGTTAAATTGAAAAATAATCATAATATGGATATTTAAACACATTTTTGAAAATGGTGGCCGTTCATTTCGATACAGGCTTCAGTTCTAATGTGCATATTATCGCACTATAGACTATTGTACCTAATTCCAATTACTAGGTTCGTACTTCGTATCAGTAACTCATGCTGAAATAATTCTGTACCTGCTCTATAAAAGAGACCTTACGTACTGTAAATTCAATCTTCATTTCTGCCCGATCCGAAAAGATAAAATTACTCAGACATGCTATCTACTGTCCGTCCAAGTGGTTACGTCGCAGCGTCGTAGAAAGGGAGGAAATCACGTGACAGTTAATTACTTAACGAGGCCCTTTCATTTAAGTTATCTTAAATAATTGTATGGGTATAAGATTACGTAGACGTCCAATTCCTAACAGAAATTAATGTTCTCAGAAAAGAGCTAAGACAGCCCAGCCACTAGCATTTACAGAGAGGCGAATAGAAGCAGGTGGGGGAAACCGGGATGCGACGTAGGCAAAAGGAAAATGATACAATATTGAAGGCTCTTTCGTCACTGGAAAACGCGAATATATTTTTGGAACGTACTGTATACTATGACCGTAAGGCTACAATGACTGTATATGCGGTCTTGGATCTGTGTGGAGGACTGTTGAACTTCATTAGTAGAAGGGGTGGGAGTGAAGACATTTAAAAACTCGGGTACAATAAAAAATAAAATGATGTGCCTGTAGTTTATGCTAAAAATGTAGCTTATATCTATGATCGGAACATGGCTTTTTTCATGGTAAGATTGCAGTTCGCATTATGGCTAGAAATCGCTATTAGGCCTACTATAAACAAAACCCAAGGTTAACTTTGAACAAAATTAGGATCTACCTTCTTAAACCAGTGTTTACTCACGGGACACTTCATGTATGAAACTTTCAGCCGTGTGAATGAATCCAAAAGATGTACAAGTAATCATTAAAAAAATTATGCAAGGCTAAAATACTTACTCGTATAATGTATAAGTTGTACAGGGACATCACTTTATTTTTACTTGCATTTTTATTGTACCTACGTTTCTGAATGTACTTGATACCCGCCCCTTTAACTAATGTCCTTGCTCCCGTCAGCCACACAAACTTACGGCCGCTGTTGCATTCGTAGTCTGCTAGCAGTGAAGTAAACAGTACAGAGTATAGTGTGTTTCAGAAATATGGCTGCGTTTTCTATAGAAAAAAGAGCCTATATTATTGAAGCTTATTTCCAGGGGCAGGTATTTATGGACATGCATATGTAGGACTTGGTAGGACTTTACCATTTGTGTTTTTTAATATTGGTGTCGGCGGAGATTGTTGGAGATTGATTTGTACTCTTGGCAAAGATTAATGGAAATTTTGGAAAATACAATTATTTTGAAATTGGAGTATTAACTCAGTATGAGTATTACTTTCCAAAGAATTAAATAATTAATATTAAAGGTTCGTTGGATTCTGGCAAAGGTGCGGTATGACCTATAGACAATATTTGTTGGATTGAGACTGTATTTAACACACATACATTAAAGACGAAAAAAACTTGCAGCCCTCAAATTAACACTTTCAAATTATTAGTGAAATGTTGATTCTCCGTCTTTAATGTAATCAGAACACCTGGAATACCATGTAATGTAGCCTACTTGAATGTATAACAAAGAAAAAAGTCCGAAAAAAGAACTCAGAATATTAAATTCGCTATAAAACGACGCAATAAAAATAATTCGCGAATATGTTCATATTTCGCTATTAGAACTCTATTTCGCGATTTGTCGCGATTGTTTTATCCGCATATTATTAATCAGAATCACTTAATTCGTAAAGATTAGTAAAACTCTATTGTATATCTATTATGTCGTGATTTTCGCTATCTCCATAAACATCCGGCCCTGTTTATTTCGCACAGGTACGGTCTGTAGCATGACTGAATAACTTTATCTGTGTGGACTGAGCAAAAGTAAAATTAGAGTTACCGAAAGTACGGTAATATGCTGAATAAAGTAGCCATTATATAAAGAATACAACCGCTGAAGAGTTGTGTTTGTGAAAAAAAAAAAAAAAAAAAAAAACTGTTACTACTCTACTGTATTTTGATAAAATACTGTAAAGGGAATAAAGAAACTGAAAATCATAATATCGTATTTCCCTGTAACATAAATGGATACACTACTTTTCTCTCCTCCTATACCTAGTAAAATGATTTGTTTACGTATTGCACTAGTAACACCAAACTCCTGTAATGGAAGGGGGTAACAATGTTTCCGAGTATAGCCAGGTTAATGTTAAAAATGTTGGTAAAAATAAAGTGATGTCCCTGTACAAAAAAAATATGCGCTCAATGGGGGATATAGTGTACCAACACGTAGAATATGATACCCAGTTTGGGGATAAAATTACAGTTGTGTTATGATGATGGAAGAGTGTATGAGAGAAAAATTCTCTCCGACACTGGGATTTGAACCCGGGTTTTCAGCTCTACGTGCTGACGCTCTATCCACTAAGCCACACCGGATTCTCATCTCGATGTCGGATCGAATCCTCTCAGTTTAAGTTCCACTTCTTGGGTTCCCTCTAGTGGCCTACCCTCACGCACTGCGTCATAGATGTATGACAGTGGCACAATGCCCACAATGTGCAGGGGTGCACTCGTTTTGAGTGACCAAGTGGCCGGGATCCGACGGATGGGAATCCGGTGTGGCTTAGTGGATAGAGCGTCAGCACGTAGAGCTGAAAACCCGGATTCAAATCCCGGTGCCGAAGAGAATTTTTCTCTGTTCCACTCTTCCATCAACATATGATGACGTAGAAATTCTGCACTGAAATATCATATGTACTTCGGTACATCGTAATATACAGTTGTGTTGGTTTGAATGTTTTATTTTTGTTTCGGCTTACAAATTAAGAGTCCGCTGCGAAGCGGGGGAATGTCGAATTTATTTCATTTTGCAGGAAAGGAAATTTAAACTTTGAAACAATATTACAGAACAATGAGCAAACATAACTCATGTACTTCTTTTTCATACAACTCTACACATATTACAGAAATGATATGCAATAAACTGTGGCTCTTGCTAAGCAATCTTTGTTACCAGAATAATTTTTCATCAATAAATGCAAACAATAAATGAGGTGTGTAGTTGTAAAATCAATACATCACTTTTATTTTTCGAAATGAGTTAATGTTATATTTCATAACTTCATATGATTCTACAGGGACATCATTTTATTTTTACTAACATTTTTAATATTAACCTGTCTATACCTTTAGAGAACCGGAAACACCGCTTGCTCCCCCCTCCAAGATTGGAGTTCGATGATACTGGCGTAAAACATAAATCATTCTACTAGGTATAGGAGGGAAGAAAAGTAGTTCATCCATTTACGTAAACTAGGAAATATCGCGATTTTGAGTTTGATAATTTTCATTAGGTTTTTCTTTAATCAAAGTACAGTACTGTATTAAGAATAAGTGTTTTTACTCACGAAGAGAGTTATCCATGCGAACGTATTCATTATGCAGTGTATATTGTCTACAGCACATTAGCGTACAATATAGAGAAAGAAGTTAAATTGAAAAATAATCATAATATGAATATTTAAACACAATTTTGAAAATGGTGGCCGTTCATTTCGATACAGGCTTCAGTTCTTTTGTGCATATTATCGCACTATAGACTATTGCATCTAATTCCAATTGCCAGTTTCGTCCTTCGTACTAGTAACTCATATTGAAATAATTCTGTACCTACTCTACGTACTGTAAATTCAATCTTCACTTCTGCCCGACCCGAAAATATAAAATTACTCAGACATGCTATCTACTGTCCGTCCAAGTGGTTATGCCGCAGGATTGTAGAAAGGAGGAAATCACGTGACAGTTAATTACTTAACGAGGCCCTTTTATTTAAGTTAAATTAAACAGCTGTATAATATTACGTAAACGCCCAATTCCTAAGAGAAATTAATGTTTTCAGAAAAGAGCTAAGACAGCCCAGCTTTTACAGAGGGGCGAGCAGAAGCAGGTGGGGGAAATCGGGATGCGACGTAGGCAAACGGACAGTACCTGTGCGAAAATATGATTCAATATTGAAAGCTCTTTCGTCACTGGAAAACGCGAACATATTTCTGGAACGTACTATACTCAGTAACTCAGTACTGCTTACTATCTGCGGTCTTGGTTCTGTGTGGAGTTGGAACTTCCTTAGTAGAAGGGGTGGGAGTGAAGTACATTCAAAAACTCAGGTACAATAAAAATTGAAGTAAAAATAAAATGATGCCCCTCTACAACTGCTATAGCACTGTTATGGTCCAAAGCCAGATACATCACATGGATTTGTATGATGAAAGAATAGTATTGGTTGCAAATCCTTGGTTCCTTGCAAACGTTTTTCCTTCGTACTGAACAATTATGTTTTAGTGATGTATCTGATCTTGCAACTAAACGCCTCAATGACAGAAAGGAGGAATGTCAGCCATTAATGCAAGAATAAATAACAAAAAGTAGGAATGTCAGTAATCTTACAAAGATCTGTTCACTCTATGTTATTTCACATTGAAGAACCTTTACGGGAGTGTTTGTTGTAATATTCTGTTGCATCTGCACAACAAAGCTGCTTGAGGAGTTGCAAATCTTTGAATTTATCCCATGAAATTGGTAACACAGTTTAAAAGTAAAAGCTATATTTATTACCGTGATGAACCTTCCCAAGCTGGAGGAACTCTCCACTTCGTAATTGAGTATCCTTTATTTGTGTAAGTAAGCCATTTGTTGAAACCGTAACTGCAGTTTCCCACATTCCACATATGTGGATCTAAGCTCTGCTAGACGAGGATGATTAACTGTAAAAATAGTTTCAGTGTTAGGTCTCGTTACAATCGGGCTAGTCTTCTTAAGCAATGGTGTCAAGTACAGTGTCCAGTTTCTCAGCATAGCTTGGTCAACATGAACAACATGGTAAGCAGATGGCTCCATGCGAGCACTCTCAAATACTTCTATCCAATGTTCTGCTAATTCTCTTGGATATTTCTGGTTTATGAGAGCCATGTTTCAATCGCAGTCTATGTAAGAATGGCCGCGAGCAGGGAATGTTACTTTAATGCAAACCAGTCTCCGAGCAGCATGCACCGCAGTGCTGCTCATCGGAGTGACTACTACCGCGGAGGAATCGGAGATTACGAATAAAGCCCTCCACCGGTGATCTCCGGTACTACCGCAGGTGGAACAGGGAACATACGGAGGGATGCGGGGGTTCGGAGCGAAGCAACAGTTAGCCCAAGGACGACCGGCGCGTACGGACTGACGGTAGTTGTGAGTGAAATAAAAAGGCACCAAATCGGATATCCGTCGCATGGAAATTCTTTAATTTAGTTGAAGGTAATAATAAAGTCGCACACTGTAAACTTTGTGGGCGAATTTATTCTAAGGGTGGTGGAACTTCGAATTTGTTAGACCATTTGAAGCGATCGCACAACCGCTAACTGGATGAAAAGAATTACGCAAAACATTGGTACGATTTCTTTTTAAATTGTTTTAGTGCTATTGTTTCCAAAGGCTCACAGTCTAGGAAAAAGTCTTGAAATTTCTCTAAAACGTAACTTTCGAGGCAATAAAAAATATATGAAATATTTACAAGACGACTTGAGTTATATCTTGCAGTTTAGACAACTTGAGTTATATTTTACTGTTTGGATTAAAATATTTCTGAATGAAACTAAAGAAACATGTGGTAATAATATGATTACAATTATCCTTAAGTTGATATCCACTTATATTTTTATTACAGAGCAAGAGTGGCGCGTTTTAGAAGAGGCAGTTCAAATACTGACACCCTTTAACACAATAATCACAATCCTGTCCTGTGAAAAATCTGAATAAATTATGTTGGACAGTAAACTTTATCCCATTGATAGCCCACGTTTCTATTGTTCCATTCTGAAGCTCTCTTAATATATTTTACATTAAACTAAACCGATTAGAATAATACTTGACAAAATCTGTTTGGGATTAAACGAGAGTTTCTAGGAGAATTAAAGTATAAATGTTTACATTAGCTACTGAAAAGCTTTACTTCTGCGTTAGTTTTGCAGTTAGATTGAATGTTATTAATTTGATCAGTGACATAAAACTAATACGCCTTTCCACATATACTTTGAATTTCAAAACTAGAAAAAAATGTCAGCTGACGTAGCACTTTAAGCAACACAAGAAAAAAAAGAGCCGAAGAAAGAGAGAGAGATTAGCATAAAGGAGAGAATAAACGACAACAAATTACAACTTATTTTAAAAGATACGCGGACGTCAGCGGACTCGAATCACTGCCTGATCCGATTAAAGGAATGCTCAGCGGAAAGTGTATGTCTGCGCCGCAGCACATATACAACCTGCGCGGCATCAATCGGAGGTAACCGGAGGTCTCCGATTGAAAGCGCGCAAACAACAGCTCCGGAGAAAACCTAATCATAAGCAGCTCTAATGCACCGCATAAAACCGCTTTTGTTTTGACCGGCACATCCATCACAGAACATCTCAAGATTCTTCACTTTGGGGTACAAAATATTAAGAATAGAATGATGAAGGAATGAGGTGAAGTCATCAGAATGTTTTTTCCCTACTGTTTCTGGATAGCAGTAGAAAACTGAATATCTCGTGGACAAAGTGTGGATGTTGAAGGAATAGAATGACATTTGTAGTCCGTAATATTCATCGTTCTTTGTTAAGGTTAGGCACACGTAGGGTTTCTTGAAAATCAAAAGCAATAGCTTCGTGCATTCCACTCTTCATGCAGTTCTTTCTTGCTTTTCGTCTTCTGTCATAAAATACTCGCGCTTTATACTTGTGAACTTCATTTTCCACTGCGCTGTCTTCATCTGATTCTCAATGTTGTGTTTTCATCTCCTGATAAGCAAGAATCTGATAACTTCTGTTGAAGTGCCTTTGCATTAGCCTGGTACTTATCACATGCATGTATCGCAGCATGGAAAACCTAATGCGATATTAAAATCTCGTATTGAAGATCTTTTTGTAATATTCTTATGAAACAGATAACAGTTTTTCTTCTTTGTACATTTCAAACGTTTTATTAATATTTAGTGTATCTGGCAGATAAACTCTCTCAATTTTCTTCCTACTGTAATGACTCTGCCTTCCCTTGAATGAGTTGATATGCTTGACCACACTGTCTGCCACATCTTTTGGTTTTCTGCAATGTTTGTGGTCATATTTGCCTCGCCGATCTTTCGGTGATGTCTCAGTAGTTTTTAGAGCTTCTGTAGACTCTGCGTGCGTTTCTTGGTAATGCTAGGGTAAAGACATGAATGCCTTATAGCAGCCGTGGCGAAAATGCCATCGTGCGCCGAGCCACTGTGTAACCTGCAACGTGCATAGCACCTATGGAGGGAGGTGGACACTCGAAGGGGAAGTGTAGCAACTGTCTGACATTAACGGTTTTTCATTTTCCTTACGTCAAGCACTTAAATAAAATTATATACAATACAAGGCTACAAACTAATGCTTAGTACGAAGAAAGAAATGAACAAGAAAACATAGGACACATTATCACAACCTGAAATTGTCTTCAGAATGTCTCTGTGACAAAGTTTCAAAATCAGGAATTATGTCACTTACTGCTAGTCGTAGTTGATCACGGAGGTATTTGTCTGTCTGTCGTGATCTAATTTGATTTTTACTATTTTCATTGTTGAAAATAATTTTTCACAAACGTAAGTTGTAGCGAACATGGCTTTAACAGAGCAAGCGAAAGAATGAAGCTTCAAATATTTATTTTTTGCCAAATATTTGAAAAGTTCAACATTTGTCAAGTCCTTACATCTAGCTTTCATTTAACATCACATTGTATATCTGTGAGTTTAAATTGAAGATCTAACCGCATTTACATCTGCTGAAAAAGGATCGACGTACAGAGATGATGATAATGATGATGATGATAACAACACTTAACCTTTTAATGTTTCATCAGTAACATGTAGTAACTTATAATGCCATTTTATATTATACAACCGTTTTCCTAGTAATGCTTGTGAACAAATCATACATTTAATATTCTCATCATATTGTCAGCAAAAAATGCATCCTCCCATCCTACTTGAAACTTTCGTTTTTATAGAGGTACATGGTTTCGAGAGAGACATTGCGATGATACGCCACTCGCAGGTCCGAGACAAATACAAATGGAACGGAGTTTGACTCCAGTGAGTGAGAGGGTGGGGGTTGTAGGTAGGAAGCAAGGGAAATGCACTGCGAGCCACAATGTGCTCGTGAGTCGCATTTTCGCCGCGGCTGCCTTATAGCATACAGCAATGCCTATGTAAATAGGCCTACATGACACTGCCCCTTTTTATACTGTTTCGCTCTGACATTCCCCCTTTTTTGTGTTGTATACCAGTTCGTAACACAATGTAGATCTGAAACTGTCATCCTTCTTGCAGTGCAACAAAGTGTATTGCCTTAGTTCCTGGCCAGCTTGGCTGCCATTACAGCCAGGTTGAGGAGAGGGACCCGGTGCGTAATGCTCCCAGCTCCTTTCTCCTTGTTCCTAGCCCTTTTCAATTTATTTCAATACAGTACTTAACAAAAGTTTAAGACCATGAGCAAACTTCATATAATTATTTCCTGGTCATATATTTTTGTTTCTATTTTCCTCATGAATATTTTGTCAATTATTTGGACTGTGAGACATCTATCGACGCAAAGAAAGTAACATTATGACATTTAGTTTTCGAGTTATGATTTTAATGAAATATTTTGTTACTGTAAAAAATGCTACATTTATAATGACGGAAAAATTTATTCATGTTAAACCAACATGTTTATTGTAGTGATGATTTTTTTCAAGCAATTTGAGAAGTGTGAGAACACATTGGCACCAGAAAGAAAAATTAAAAAATTTTATTTTCGTTTTATATTTTTTTGCATATTTTTCCAAAATAAGGAAAATAATAGTAGAAATAACGTTAAGTAAAGGCATTCATAACTTCACTGCGGACTGAGCTAACGTAACCGGACCTACGCCAATCGAAAGTACGTTTCGCGCTCAGTAGATGGCGTATAGTTCATTTTTCAAGTTTAACTTCCGTTCACGTGGGGAATCGCCATTTTGCACAGTTTGTTTTATACAAGAAAATGGTGTTACTGGAATTGTGAATATGGGAAAAAAAAAGTGTGTCTGAAGCTTTGAAATGGCAAGTAATAGATATGAGGAGGTGCGGTAGGACTCACAGAGAAATTGCAGCACAATTGGCAGTAAGTAAAACCTGTGTGACAAACACAATAAAAAAATTTGATGAGGAAGGTGCAGTGACTGATAAACAGCGTAGTGGCCGGCCCAGGGCAACCTCCGTACGCGGTGACAGGCAGATTTCCAGGATCTCAAAAATGAACCGTAAGGCTTCTATTCGTGCAATAAAAAGAGAATTTGAAGATTCCACACAAAAACAAGTGTCAACAATGACAATTTCTCGTCGGCTAAGGGAATTTGGAATGTATTCTTACATGCCGCTTTAAAACCACTGTTGAGCACTACAACTAAGCATAACAGAAAAATTTGGTGCCGAAGCAAGAGAAACTGGTACATGGAACATTGGGGGAAGGTTCTGTTTAGCGATGAATCTCGTTTCCAGCTCTACAGTTCCCGAAAAGTCAGGGTTCGAAGGACTCCAATAGAGATATTTCTCCCTGACTGTCTCGTACCAGCTGTTCAAGGAGGAGGCGGCGCGGTTATGATATGTCAGCTGCAGGCACTGGAATACTGAGATTCATTCAGGGTACAATGAATTCTGAAGAATACATCACTACGATGAGAGAGAACATGCTACCATCCGCCCAGATGCTTCACAATGGATAGTTTGTCTACCAGCAGGACAACGCACCCTGTCACAAATCTGCAGCAACAATGCAATGGTTTGAAAATGAAGGCATCTCATTGTTGCAGTGGCCAGCCAGGAGCCCGGATTTAAATCCAATCGAAAATCTGTGGAACATCATAGGTGTTCGTGTAGCAGCTCGCCAGCCGAGGAACGTCCACGAACTTTGGGAAAAAATTTCTGAAGTGTGGAATGAAATTACGCCCCAGGAATGCAGGAAATTGATTCTGGGTATGCATAAGTGTATTACAATGTGTTTGAAGGAAAAGGATGGTCCCATTGACTACTGAACATACAACTTTTAGTGAACAATAAGTGAAAATTTGATTTTAATAATTGAAATGAAATTATTTTAATATTATTATTAATTTTAACTAAAGAATGTGAAAATGTGTCGGGTTGTGTCTCATGATTAAAAGAGGCTCCAGTGATTATTATAGACTCTATTTTCATTGACTATTGAAGTGGAAAAACGATTTTATTTAATTTTATTTCCAACTTGATTTTCAAATTTTATCTCCAGGTGTACGCATTATGTAGAAGTCTTTATATACTCCCTTTTACTATAGATGAACGAAAAAAAAACGCTCAGAAGTAGTAAACTATAATACTATGCATACTACAAAATAATTTTTGTCGTGAAAGTGTACAAATATATATATATATATATATATATATATATATATATATATATATATATATATATATATATATATATATTACAATTAAATGTATCTGATAGGTGGTCTTAAACTTTTGTTAAGTACTGTAGGTTATTTTACGACACTTTATCAACAGCTTAGGTTATTTAGCGTCTGAATGAGATGAAGGTGATAACGCCGGTGAAATGAGTCCGGAGTCCAGCACCGAAAGTTACCCAGCATTTGCTGATATTGGGTTGAGGGAAAACCCCGGAAAAATCCTCAACCAGGTAACTTGCCCCGACCGGGAATCGAACCCGGGCCAGCTGGTTTCGCGGCCAGACGTGCTAACCGTTACTCCACAGGTGTGGACGCCCTTTTCAATTTCTTTCTAGCCGCCCCTGATAACCTTTTACTCCTCAGGTGCAGCCGATTTATAGAAGAGGCAGTGATGCCCATTTCCTTGTTAGGTGATAGGTTTCCCTCAACTGGAGAGTCCCAGTCACCCCTCTTTGTTTTATATTCTTGTGTTAGTTCATCCATTTGTAGTCCCACGAGTACCGGGGAAATAAAGGTCACCAACACAGAGCCCCGATTGTATTGGGAAGGCTGGGTACTGCAGGGGTTCGCCTGGTGCCCTATAGAGATCGTTATATATATATATATATATATATATATATATATATATATATATATATATACGTTGATGATTGGTATAAACCGCATGCCCAAATATTGCACATCTATTAATAAGTTTAGTAGGGTGTGTTTTAGTATCTATTAGCAGTACGTGGCTAAAATTTCATATCAATATGTGCTGTAATAAGTGAATACAATGTACCTAATCACAGGTACGTAGTGAATTCATAATAGTACATTATGCAACGAGCCTATAATGATAGTAATTAAGAAAGCGAGTATGGATGTTTATGAAATGAGAGCAAGCGAGTTTCATAATTTTCATACGAGCTTCTTAATTACCATTATAGGCGAGTTTCATACGACTTTTTATGCTCGACCATATTTCTAACTTGAAATTACCGGTATTCAGATGTATACATTTTATTTGTATCTGACAAGATCGGAAGTGACCTTGTTCTAGGTCGTGAATTGTGAGATGTGCGCAGACGCAAAAGTATTGATTTTTTCCGAGGAACAATAATGTCATTGACCTTGATGTATAATCCCGTTAAACTTGATAATATTATAATATTATAACCTTGATTATTGAATTCGACATTGAAAAACGAGATGACAAATTGAATTTATTTGAATATTATTTACAATTAACGCTAATTATTATAGTAACAGAACATAACCTTCTGCGACAGTATTGGATTTCAGCCTCCGTGACTTTTCGCTAATTCTCTTTCGATTGCATATCCGAGAATAATCGATACTTGCGGTTTTATAACGGTACAAAGCTGACTTGTCATTGGCTGAACACATGTAGGCTGAGTTATCATTGGCTGAAGACCTGTACTTTAATGAGTAGGTGTACTTTAATGACATGCATTAAAGGACTGCTACCAGGTGTATAATTAGTACATTTCGGCATGGTCGAGCATAAAAAAATATATTTCAATAAAAAATTATTTTAAGGAGAAAGATTTATTCTAGAGTAACCATTCGTTTTGTATTTTAAAACTTAATGTATATACACCAAATATAAGTGATACTCGGGAGGAAATTAAACGCAGAATAAATATGGGAAATGCCTGTTATTATTCGGTTGAGAAGCTCTTATCATCCAGTCTGCTGTCAGAAAATCTGAAAGTTAGAATTTATAAAACAGTTATATTACCGGTTGTTCTTTATGGTTGTGAAACATGAACTCTCACTTTGAGAGAGGAACATTGGTTAAGGGTGTTTGAGAATAAGGTGCTTAGGAAAATATTTGGGGCTAAGAGGGATGAAGTTACAGGAGAATGGAGAAAGTTACACAACACAGAACTGCACGCATTGTATTCTTCACCTGACATAATTAGGAATATTAAATCCAGACGTTTGAGATGGGCAGGGCATGTAGCACGTATGGGTGAATCCAGAAATGCATATCGTGTGTTAGTTGGGAGGCCGGAGGGAAAAAGACCTATAGGGAGGCCGAGACGTAGATGGGAAGATAATATTAAAATGGATTTGAGGGAGGTGGGATATGATGATAGAGAACGGATTAATCTTGCTCAGGATAGAGACTAATGGCGGGCTTATGTGAGGGCGGCAATGAACCTCCGGGTTCCTTAAAAGCCAGTAAGATGTAAGTAAGTAAGTAAGTAATGTATATACACACAACACTAAACAAATTAAAGAGCTGTGATAAATAGTATTATGCTTATGACTACTTGAAGATAAGCTATTTTTAACAATAAGTTGTAACTCACCTTAAGCGGTTAAAGTGGGAGCGGAGGACAGCGATTTTTATAACCAGGGGCCTGTTTCACAATGTTTACAATCTTTGTAAATTGTAAACTTTGCTTGTAAGTTGTAAACTTCCGTTTCACAATCTTGTAATGTTGAACTTTACAAAGGAAATCAAATCTTTACAAATTAAATTTTGCTCACTTTACAAGTATTCTGTTTCACAATGAAGAGTAATTTTACAAACGTGTAAATTTTACTTGTAAAATTAGCACATTTTCTACAATACCTCTGAGATGTGTAAAGTTTGCTATTGCAACAAATTATGAATAAATGCAATAAAGAAATACTTATTAAATTAATTTTTGAGTAACTGGATAATATTAAGAATTAAACTAAAGCAGTTTTGATGTGATTAAGGAGTTCTAATGACTCAGACGAAGATATTGAATTTAGGCCTAATCAAACGAAGACGTATACATAAAATTCTCCGGGCAAGAATTAATAACACGTTCGTATCATTGTATAAATTTAATGAAAGGTTTCGAATTAGTCCCGCGCTATACTTCAGAATACCGCGTAAGTATTTATATACGAAGACTGTATTTAATAAATACTCGCACTTAATAAAGAAGTTCCCTGCACCAAAAATAAATAATTCAATAATGCAATAGCGACACTACTTACGCGGTATTATGAAGTCGTTTCGAATCCCGTTTCGCTGGAATCTCTCCTACAAGATATGGGACATCATATCCAACATCCAAAAGAGAAAAGTGATGCCGTAACCCCTAACCTCAAAGCGAGAACTGCATTGTTTTGCATTGGATGCATACTAGCTGTAAGTTCCGTGGGTTAGCAGATAAGGACGGAATTTCAAAGATATCAGTGTGCAAAAGTGCCCACAGAGTAGTTGATGTTGTTAAAAGAGTTAAATTCGGGGCAGGTTTTTGATCACCAAAACGTTTTTACTATATAGCTCAGAATTTTTATGCTGCTGATGGGATCACTAATGTTTGTGAGGTTATGGATGCAACATTAATAAATACTGATGGATCAACACAAAAAATTAACCTGATTTTGTGGTTAGACATCGTAATTATTTTATGAATTGCATATTTGTACGTGGACCAAATCTGTTATTTACTTATTTGACTGAATTTTGTGCTAACTTTGATCATTTAAGTAATAGACGTATTGGTATACTCGACCAATCACATCACATGAAACTCCATTGTCGCCAGTATATAAAAATCTAAATACTTTTAATTTTTTTAAACAATACTTTATATTTTCTGTTGATGAAATATGAATCAGCAAGCTTAGAATAATCTATTTTAGTATAAAATATAAACATATGTATCGATAGTAGTAAAAATACAGCGACTTTAGCTCTGCTCCTTAGCGATTTTTGTAAACTGTCGTTGGCGATCGTGTGTAACCAATAATGCGTATTTGTAAATTTCTTTAGCTGATTTTATAAAGTTCGTCAGACTTTACAAACTAATAAAATAGCATTGTGAAACAAATTACAAGCATTTGTAATCTTTTACTTGTTATTTGTAAATTGTTAATTTGTAATTTGTAAGAATTGTGAAACGGACCCCAGGTGGAACAAACACGACAGAGCGAACATCGGCGAACATCGGCGAACATCGGCGAATATCGGCGAATATCGAACTTCACCATATTCGACAAGCTTGAACAATGCAGACGCTTTTTGAAAGCATGAAGGGATGGGGGCCGAGGAGACAAATATTTTATAATATTGCCGAACACGACGACAATGTGTAGTTTGAAAATGAGCTTATTTATCTTATTTAACAGGTTGGATAGTTGTTAATAGGGCCTAATTAATTATATAGACTATAATATTATGAAAATGAAAAAAATTATTTAGCAGGTTGGATATTATTTATTTCATTTATTAACAGAGTGGATAGTAGAAGTTGTAATTATGTATAGCAGCCGTGGCGAAAATGTGATCGTGCGCCAAGATACTGTGTAACCTGCAACGTGCATAGCACCTATGGAGGGAGGCGGACACCCGAAGGGGAAGTGAAGCTACTGTCTGACTTATTACGTCAAGCACTTAAATATAATTTCATATAGTATAAGGTTGCAAACTAATGTTTAGTACGTGTAACGAAGAAATAAAAAAATAAAAAATATAGAACACATCACAACCTAAAATAAACTGTCTTCAAAATGTCTCTGTGACAGAGTTTCAAAATCCGGAATTGTCACTTACTGCCAGTCGTAGTTGATCACGAAAGTATTTGTCTGCCAGTCGTGATCTAAATTTGGTTTTTACTGTTTTCATTGTTGAAAATAATTTTTCAAAACGTAAGGTGTAGCGAACATGGCTTCAACAGAGCAAGCGAAAGAACGAAGATTCGGATATTTGTTTTTTGGTAAAGATTTGAAAAGTTCAACATTTGTCAAGTCCTTACATCTAGCTTTCATTTAACATCACATTGTAAATCTGTGAGTTTGAATTGAAGATCTAACCGCATTATTCGTACATCTGCTGAAAAGGATCGACGTACAGAAATGATAATGATAATAATAATAATGATATAATAATAACAATAATAATAATAATAATAATAATAATAATAATGATATAATAATAACAATAACAACACTTAACATTTCAATGTATCATAACTGACATGTAGTATAATGTCGTTTTATGTTATTGTCCAGTAATGATCGGAAAATCATAGTTAAGCTTTGAGCGCTAAGCATTTCAAACTTTCAATTGCTTCTCCTGCAAAATGTATTCCAAATGACATCCATCATTCTTGCAGTGGACTCTTCAAATCATACATTTAATATTCTCATCATATTGTCAGCAAAAAATGCGTCCTTCCATCCTACTTGAAACTTTCGTTTTTGTAGAGGTACATGGTTTCGAGAGAGACATTGCGATGATACGCCACTCGCAGGTCAGAGACAAATAAAAAATGGAACGGAGTTTGACTCCAATGAGTGAGAGGATGGGGTTGGAGGATGTAGGAAGCAAGAGAAATGCATAGCTATCATTGCGAGCCACAATGTGCTCGCGAGTCACATTTTCGCAACGGCTGATGTATAGTATGATAGTGATTTTTTTCTAATTTTATTATGTGTAATGTGAAAATGAATAACCTTATTTATTCTCAGGTTAAATATTGCAAGCTACAACGAATTATGTGTACTTAGTATAGAATTAGATCATATATTTTATTTATTAACAGGGTGGATACGTTATGATGACGTGTAGTATGAAAATGAAATTATTTATTTATTCCTATGGACTTAAACAACTTATATTACGTGTTCGTGTTAAAATACTTTCATCATCCATATAGTCACACATATATTGTTACCGAGCAACTTTGTTTTGTTTGAGTATTATGCGAAGAAAGTAATTATAGTTATTTTCTGTCGGTAATTGATATAGTAAAAACTGTCATATATTAATAAAACAAATGTGATTTACCTATATGTACATATATTTCTGTAGATGTTTAATGATAATTTTGTAATACAAATTACCTATCTTTACATCTAAATAAAACTTCACAAGATTTGTTCTAAACTCCATACGGAGCTAAATGCATAAAGAGTTGGGAGGGGAGGATAGGAGAGGTCAGCGAGCTTGAAGGGTCAGATTCGAGCGAGCTGGATAGATCCGCTTCTTCAAAGCAGACTTCGGTTCTTGTCACGCTCGACAAACTTGAACCGAACATAGCGCTTGAAATGCACGACACTAGTGGTTACACAATTACATTGGTTCATCGCATAGCCTTAGTGTTCGACTGTGCCGCATAATCTTGTTGGAGTAAGCATTTGAAATTCTGTCATTTTTTTTATTCCATCATAGATCCTGGAAGAGGTTCCCAAACTCCAGGTATGCTCATCCTCTGACTCCCGATTACGTTCTGTAATCACAACCTTCGAATGTAGAGCGTGCTGTTCCTCGTTCGAAGCTCGACGGATGGCTGCGGAAGGCAGTTCAAGTACTTAGTAAACGTACGAACTGTGCGGGACAATGACACAGTCAAAACCTTCTGTAAGCAAACGATCATTCCGTACAGTGCGAGAGGAAGACTATTTTTGTTGTGAAAACGTAAAGTGTTTACTATGTTGTAAGGTACTGTCAGGAATACTACAGAAACATAACACGATATTATACGCTCTGCTACCCAGAACATGCCGATGTGACAGGGAAGCTGTTTTCTATAATATGTATTCATATACCAACGTTTTTATTATAATAATAATAATCATTATTATTATCATTGTTATTGTAGTGATTTTATTCCAACAGAAATACAAGTTATGACAAAATAATTTTTCATTGGTGCAACGTGCTCTACAGTTTCAAGAATTGAAAGCACTTCATGAAAGGCCAAACATTGAAGAGAGTCGAACAATTCAGAGTCTATGTTTTGGAGCAAGTTATGTAGTAGGCTATGTAGGGAATTAGCTAAGGCACTGAAACTCTCCACGGATGGTGAACTTGTAAAGAGATCTATGGTGCGTGAAGAAAATATAGTTAATTGTATCTCTGTACTGCAACAGCTCGAATGTGAATTCACAGAACATAGATTTAGTGATTTTAGACGTATGGAGACTGATATTAATCTTTTTGTTAATCCTTTCATAGTAAATTTGGTACAATCTGCGAAAGTGCAGTTCTAGGACGAGTTAATTGATTTACAAATTCAGAACTAAATGCGGAGAATATGACTTCACAAGCATAGAAGTATTAAAATATGAACAAAACGAAATATACCAAGATGAGCTTAATCTCTGCCACTATGTTAGCTATCTTTGCCTTAACATATTTTCGAGAATGAAGGTTGCTAAATCCAAAAATCCGAACATAGATCCCGATTAACAGATGAGCATCTTTTGCGCATTGCAGTAAATTCGTACGAAATCGGTTTTTTGATTACTTGCAGAAAAGAATGCACATGTTGAATAGACTGCAATGTATGGTGGAATATGAAAATACCATTATCTATGACATAATAGTATCTTAACTATATAAAATATAATAAATAATGTAATAACTGAATATTACAGTGTATACTCTTTCCTTTTTCAAATTCAGTTTATTATACGAGTACTTATTTGTAAGAGAGTGAGAGCCATGGCACTGGCTGTGCTGTAATGTACAGTAGTAGTTGCGGAGCCCAATCCGTACACAGTGTGTGTTATGCAGTGCAGCATCGTCCGTGTAATCGGCGCTTTTACAATTTTGAGCATACCTGCCATACTCGGTGGAGAAAAAAGGACGTATTTGCTTGAAAACAATGTTTATAAACCGAGCTAGGTGGCTCAGTGGTAACGCACTGGATCGCATTCGGGATGTTCCTGATTCGATCTCCAGTACCGACCAATCCGGTCGAGGTTTTTCCTGTACTTTTCTTTGACTGATATAACTAATTTTCAGTTAAAAGGCGAGTGCCGAATTGGATCCAATTACAACGAAATAACAGACACAACAACAACAACAACAACAACAACAACAACAACAACAACAACAACAACAACAACAACAAGGATTTCCAATAGGCATGGGAGGTTATTCAAAATAATCGCTTATCGGTTAGCCGGTTATTTTTAAATTAATTTAACCTGTAACCGGTTATTTTCAGGTTATTATTTAAGTCAGCAAATTAGTCAGGAAAACAAAATGAGAGGTTACTTGCAAAAGAAATCAAACAATTTGCAATCAACTGTAATCCAACAAGAAGATAGTTAATGTAACGTCATTTCATTTGCAATGTTCGATGCTATGATCATATCTCACCTTCTTTCGAGAAGTTATCATGGCTTAGGTTACATGAGAGGAGAAATCTGCACTCACTTTCTCTCCTATATCGAATTATGCACACTTCATCCCCCTATTATTTATTCGCTCGTTTTCATACTCTCTCTCGCTATCATAATATTAATACTGGATCATAACGCGGTAACACGCTAGAAATTCCACTTCACACATCATCCCTGTATTCCTCATCTTTTACTGTTGCTACCTCTCGTCACTGGAACTCTCTGCCGCCTGAAGTCAAGGGCTGCCGAACATTGAAATCTTTCAAATCCAAGTTAGAAAATTATCTTATGACGAGTTGCCAAACTAACTTACTATTATACCAGTGTTGTATTGCATGTTTCCAAGTTCTAGTGATATTTAACTTATTTTATATTTTTGTATTCATATTTGCCGATAGTGGTATATCTATAATGTGATAAGTTGAGCTATATGTAATCATAATTTTCCTTACTGTGTATACTTAAAAATATTGTATTCATTGTATGCTTTGTACTGCACTATTTTACTACTACTACTACTACTACTACTACTACTACTACTACTACTACTACTACTACTACTACTACTACTACTACTACTACTACTACTATTATTATCATTATTATTACTATTCTTATTTATTATTATTGTTATTATTATTATCATCATCATCATCAATAATTGTCTTATTTTTATACTTTGTATGTCTCATTTATTTTGACCCGCTGTTCACATTTTATTATGCTTTTATCTTTCTTTCTGTATGTTATATATTATGTCTGATTTCTACTTACTTGTTGTTTACATTTTTTATTATTATTATTATTATTATTATTATTATTATTATTATTATTATTATTATTATCTTATTCAGTTTTGTGTGTAAAATTGTACTGTACTTTGTAAATTTGTAGTGTTTTTATAACGGAGTTTTACTCCTGGTTGAGTGTTAGAGAAGGCCGTATGGCCTTAACTCTGCCAGGTTAAATAAATCATTATTATTATTATTATTATTATTATTATTATTATTATTATTATTATTATTATTATTATTATTATTATTATATGCTGAAGATCATCAATGACGTCCCTAAACAAAATACAAAAATTATAAGAGATTATGAAATAGAATTCAGTTAATTACTTCAGTCACGTTTGGGATTATACGCAAGAAAAATAAAAAAAATTACACAAACTGTAGACTGAAGCACGAAGTGTGTCGCGAGAGCAACGCTTCAACTTCATCAGGAAGAATCTGTTGCTACCCGAAGATTAAGATGGAGTCGCTGGCTACTGACGTATTTTTACTAGCAGTACCCGTGCGCTCCGCTGCACCCGTTAGAAATAAATATAAAGTAATTACATGATTAAAATAGGACGTTTGATCCAGGGAACATTCGTGTTTGATAGAAGGATAAATCGTTTAATATGTCACTTAATTTAAATTGCATCCAAATAATTAAAATGCCATAATTTTGGTCCAGAGAGCACTCATTTGGTGCAATGACAATTCCTTAACATGTTTCTTAATTTTTATTACATGCAACCATAGTTTAATGAAGATTGACATCATTTAGATTTAATGTGTATATTTTATTTTACTTGTTATAGGTTTCCATTGAATTATGGTAATAACTTAATTTTAACCCTTGTTTTCTACGTATTCAGTAAATGGCGCTATGGTTCTGAACCCTTCAAATAAGTTAAATTATATTATATAATATTACATATTATATTATATTATATTATATTATATTATATTATATTATATTATATTATATTATATTATATTATATTATATTATATTATATTATATTATATTATATTATATTATATTATATTATATTATATTATATCAGAAGCATTATGTCCATCTAGAGAAACTACACTTTCCAATGGTGAAATAATAATTAATTATATAAATCGGTTAATTTAGCTTCCTATATTACTTCATACAAACACAGAAACATTCTCTGTAGGCTATCTTTCATAGCTTTCGATAGTTGCTGTCCAAGGCCCCTTATAGACGAAGTCATTTGTTTTTTATTTCATTATACGGCCTTAGATGGCATTTATTTTAATTTTAAAACTCATTTATCTCATTAAATATCAGTCCTCTCAAAATTTTTCAAGGAATAAAACTTATCGCAAATTATTTTAAAGAAACTTTTGTTATGTAACATTTTTCACAAAAATCAATAATAAGCGAGATATTTCGATTTGTTTAATTCAGGCCCCCTTATAACCCCCCTTTTAAATAATGTATTTTGAACGCCATATAGCCTAAAATCTAAGTTACAACGAACATAATTTATATTCCAATTTTCATCGAAATCCGTTCATCCATTATCGCGTGAAAAGGTAATAAACATACATACAGACAGACAGACAGACAGACATACAAACAAAAATTTCAAAAAAGCGATTTTCGGTTTCAGGGTGGTTAATTATATATGTTAGGACCAATTAATTTTTCGAAAATCGAAAATTACCAGAAAAATTTCGGCTACAGATTTATTATTAGTATAGATGTTACGATTGAAGTGTGTGGTAGTAGGAAGCTTTTACATGCACTCTGATATTATTCGTGACAGCAATCAACGAATAGTGAGACAGATGTAGGCCTAACTGAGTGTTATCTTCAAAATTTCCGGGAAAGATTCATGCGAAAAAGGAAGAAGTATTACCGAGTATAAAATGAGGAAGAACCATTGTTCCATTGAAAATGCGTCCATAACCGTATGCATGAGATGAATGGATGCATTGTTATTATTTATCCTTGACACATTAGGAAGAAGGGAGAGATAGAAGACTGGTACTTCAGAAGGCTGTGATTGGAAGATTAAAAGGCGCCACTATTTCCATATCCGTTTCATTACAACCTCGAGGCATTGTTGAAATTCTCCTGTTGTGTAATTCTTAATTAATAGATCCAGTTGGTGACGTCGGAGATAAGTGGGAGTCCCTAATGCTGCTTCATTTCTATTTTAATTCAGCAATTACTAAACGTCACACGTGGACGTAAACAACTGCCCTCTATCAACGGAGGAAAACAATTGAACCCACACGATGGGCGACCTCCACCAGAGTGAAAATTCATCGTCATGCTTAGACCATTAAAACGTAACGAGCTATTCTTTTTATAGCCATGTCCATAGTAATGTAGGCCCTACCAATACCTATCCTTTTTAAATAACAATGCTATGAATGGGCCATCCTCACTTAATAGCACAAAAGAGGCATAAAGATATGAAAGAAAATGTATGTTATTATTATTATTATTATTATTATTATTATTATTATTATTATTATTATTATTTATTTATTTATTTATTTATTTATTTACTTACTAGCCGTACCCGTGCGCTCCGCTGCACCTGTTAGAAATAAATATAAAGTAATTACATAATTAAAATAGGACGTTTGATCCAGGGGACATTCGTGTTTGATAGAAGGATAAATCGTTTAATATGTTACTTAATTTAAATCGTATTTAAATAATTAAAATGCGATCATTTTGTATGTATGTCTGTATTTATTCACACTGCAATGGGTATATACCCGTGGCAGTGGTAACTAATTACACTCAATAATGACAATAATAAAATTATTAATTAAAAATAAAATTAATGATAATACTAATAATTAATAATAATAATAATAACAACAACAGAGAATATACTAAATTAAATGAAACGATCACTTAAAATAACATTTGAAATATTCTAATTTGTATCTTAAAACTAAGATCGAACTAAAACCCACGAGTATGATATGTTCATATCTGCACAAGTACCTTTCAACATTACACTCATTTCGCTGTCAACTCACTCACTGCACTGGAACTACGACACATTTCACTGATTCTATCCTGATTTCACTAACACTTCAAAAACATTTCACTATTCAAATACTATGCACTGCCACTATAAACTATAAAGCTTCACTGACAGGAACACGTTTCACTTGGTCGAGAGAGCACTCATTTGGTGCAATGACAATAACTTTAACATGTTTCTTATTTGTTATGACATGCAACCATAGTTTAATGAAGATTGACATATCATTTAGTTTTAATGTGTAAACTTTATATTACTTGCTATATGGTTCCATTGAATTATGGTAATAACTTAATTTTAACCCTTGTTTTCTACGTCTTCAGTAAATAACGCTTGGCCCACTATGATTCTGAACCCTTCAAATAATTAAATAGTGATACAGCATAAACAGTGATATGTAATTATATTTCTTTCTTTCGAAAATGTAAGAATTCACGATCTCCTATGTACCATTGCCATTGAATGAATAAATGTGTTTTTTCTTCCTACTCAAAAATTTTATATTTTGCACATGGGAATTACTGCAGGAACAACAACGCTACAATCTGAGACGGCGGTGAAAACGTATTGTATTGTTATTTTAAAAGTCTATCAGACCTACCAAATTTGCATAGAATAAAACTTATCGGAAATCATTTTTAAAGAAACTTTTCTTATGTAACATTTTTCACAAGAAAGCAATAATAAGCGAGATATTTCGATTTAATTCAGGCCCCGTTAAATGAAGTATTTTGAATGTCATATAGCCTAAAATCTAAATTACAACGAACTTAATTTATATTTCAATTTTCATCGAAATCCGTTCAGCCATTATCGCGTGAAAAGGTAACAAACATCCAGACAGACAGACATACAAACAAAAATAAAAAAAAGCGATTTTCGGTCTCAGGATGAATAATTATACATGTTAACACCAATAATTTTTGGAAAAGCGAAAATTACCAGAAAAATTTCGGTTACATATTTATTATTAGTATACTAAGTTTAATAGCTTTCGATTGTTGTTGTCCAAGGCCCCTTATAGACGAAGTCATTTGTTATTTCATTGCACCGTCTTAGATGGCGTTATTTTAATTTTAAAATTAATTTATCTCATTAAATATCAGTCCTATCAAAATTTTGTAAAGAATAAAACTTATCGGAAATAATTTTTAAAGAAACTTTTGTTGTGTAACATTTTTCACAAAATCAATAATAAGCGAGATATTTCGATTTATTTAATTCAGGCCCCTTATAACCCCCCTTTTAAATAAAGTATTTTGAATGCCATATAGCCTAAAATCTAAGTTACAACGAACTTAATTTATATTCCAATTTTCACATAAATCGGTTCAGCCATTATCGCGTGAAAAGGTAACAAACATACAGACAGACACAAACAAAAATTAAAAAAATGCGATTTTCGGTTTCAGGGTGGTTAATTATATATGTTAGGACCAATTATTTTTGGAAAATCGAAAATTACCAGAAAAATTTCGGCTACAGATTTATTATTAGTATAGATTTATTTATTTAGTAGGTTATTTGATGGCACTGTATCAAATATTAGGTGTTTGGCATCGATGGAATTGATGATATCGATATTGTATTTGGAGAGATGAGACCGAGGATTCGTCATGATTTGCCTGACATTCGCCTTACTGTTGGGGAAAAACCTTGAAAAAAATCCGACCAGATAATCAGCCGAAGCGGGAATCGAACCCATTCCCCAGTACAACCCCGGAAGGCACTACTGCCTGAGCAACTGGGGTGGCTATTATTATTGATCTTGATACATTAAGAGCCCCATACACGTAAAGACTTACCTGGAGGTAATCTGTATAGACTTATCGCAGGGAGGTATGTGAGTCTGAATTGGATGATTGCCCATACATGCTCAAACTTACCTCCTAGATTTATAGTTTACAGAGAAGTCGTAAGAGGACGTTGAAGTCAATTATTTCCCATGGAGAAATGCGACCGCTCGAGAAATGCTGTTCCTCCATGGTTCTGCGTTCATTTGTTCGCTGTTAGTGATGAGATCAACGCGCACAGAATGCATAGAGTAGACATGAACAGCTTGAAGGAGAAGCCGATTTTGTGGACAGTCGCCATTATGATGCTACCAAAACATTGGGCTCCCGGTTAGCACATGGGCAGTTGATTGTGACGTTGCATCGTTGTTTTAATTAATAAATGAACTAATTTCAATATTCCTACGTGTGCTGCGTATGGCTGCACAAACAGGTTTTCAAAAAAAATTCCTGGAATAACTTTTCACAGGTAAATATGCATGTGTGAAATGTACTTATTACCGGTAGATAATGAATGATTTAGCTTAGGTTAGTCGGTTAGATTCGTATTGTTCACCTATTAGTTTGATTAAGAGAAAGGATTAGTGCATTGATATTATTGTAATTAATTTTTATAATCACTAAATCAGACTTACGCTTTGTACGAGCGAAGCTAACCTAACAACCCAAGTTGGAAGTTTGTGTCGCGTGCTATAGAAAATGGGTGTACCGAGGTTTCTCTTCAACCGAATGCACGTATTTGTTTGATGAAGAAAAAGAAATGCTGAATTAATATTATTGTAATTAATTTTTATAATCACGAAACCAGACTTATGTTTTACAGACTTAGTAGCTTCATTAACTCGGTCGTGAACTGACTTGACCCACTTGGCAATAAAACTTCACTTTTGTTCGCCGTTATAATCTAATTATATACTATAAACGAAGAGCCTATCAAATATTATATGGTTAAGAGCATTCCACTTTTTCTCTAAACAAAATCGGAACATCTATACGAAATACTGGCAAAAGGAAGAGAATGATGATTTGCGTTAAGAAGCAAGTTGCATTATTAAATCAAAGCAAATGGATCATCCTATAAAAGTAATTATTATAGGCTAGCATTTTTATTGGACTTGTAGCAAAATAAGGTCAAACTGTTATCTTCCTTTTTTACCATTATTGTTTGTTTAACCTTCCAGAGTACCTATTAAATACCATACTGCAATTTGAAGAGCTGTCAATTTAAATATGTATAGCCTATATGTGATTTATCGATGACAATTTTGCAATTTTTGCTAAAAATACGTGCCTAGAGATTCTGTATTGCGAAACAAACAAGAAAGTGTGAGTCCTCCAGGAAATTAGAGACATATGGAATTCCTATTATCATAAGATCTTCTATAACGTAATAGCTATTTTGCAATGTTTTGGTAGCAACAAGATGGCGTCAGGTCCATCAAACCGGCTTCACTCCGTCCAATGGTATTAAGATGCTAGTGTCTACTCTATGTATTCTGTGCTCGTTGGATGAGATCGGATGAGATAAACTGCTCTTTTTTTTATCACTGTTCGACCTGTGATTGCTCATTTATGATAACGGTTATCTTAGACAGTGAAACAGTGATTGAACTGCGAACTTGTTCGAGTTGAACAGTGAACACTGGACAGTCCATACAGAGCGTCTCACTGCGATGAGAAACAGTTGAAGTTATGTGTGTATTTCACTGAAGTCAAGTGTAAGTACGATACTGAGTTTTAAATATAGGCGTGTCATCATCTTAAAAACATATTGAAGGTTTGAAAGTCAGTATTTATTCATTCATTTAATCTAATGCTATAGACAAACCGAACATTTGTCGTCTGGCTAAACAATTTGATCTTGTCCAGTATTCCTGAAGTGAAATATTATGCAGGTATAAAAACAGAAAATTATAGTCCCGTCGCTCTAACTGCCGGCAGCCAATCACGTTGCAGGTCGGCTACATTTAAACGTCTGCATCTTGTGATTCGCTTATGAAGACATTATTCATTTCTTAAGGCTCGATAAATACTTAATATAATCGCCCGCCATTTTGGCTCTTTCGTTGGCGTTCGCAGAAAGCACGCGAAGACGTTATTTGCCGCTCAATTATTTGCTGAATTACAGTGCGTTTGATTTATTATCATAGGAGCTTCGACATGATAATGTTTAACAGTGTGGCAAATAGATTCCTCGTATAGTAGCTCGGCAACGAAAGAGCAAAAATGGCGAACGACACTACCTACCTATACTTTATAGAGCCTTCACTTCCTAAGACGTAAGCAAAGAGGAGGAGTCATGCCGGGAATAACAGCGTCGCGACTATAGCAATTTTGACTTAATTCACGCAGCACTCAGAAAATGAATGAGACAGTTTTTAAATCATTTTCATATTTGGTAAAATTTTGTTATTGTGAATAGTGTAGCTAATTAATAATTTCACTGCCTAAAATAATGGAATCAATTAAACAATATAAAACCCTGCCAGATTTTCGACGTCGGCTGACAATGGTATATTTTCCGTTTAAGAAATTAAAATTTGCCAGGATCAGCCTCAAATCTGCTGAATTGGCTGCACTGAATGTATTATTAAAATCGGGTGCTCACAGTTCCCAGCTTTGTCACTATACCTGTATTTTTTTTTAAATAGGACATGACAGTTAAGCGGTTGAACTTGGAACTACAGTGCTATGTTGCCAATATGGACTACCACGTTGCCAGCTGATGGACGCTAGTAATGACGTTAAAATGACTGACGTTAAAACATTCATTGACAATTATTGACGCGAGCATAGGCGGAGTTATGGAGGGGGGCATAGGGGACACTCCCCCCCCCCCCAACTTGTCTGAACTATTTTACTTTATCCATCTTGAATCTTCCGCACACTACTTTTAACACTTGAGTTTATCATTTTATCAATAATTTGTATTTTACTTTATTAAAGTTAGAAAATATTGAATACAAAACATCTTTTTTGCTTTTGTTTATGATTAAGTTTCTTTGCTTAAATTGATGAATTAATGTCTTCAGATCATGTGTCTGGACTATAATATTTATTTTAAATTTTTGAATGTATAAGAATTGCTATACCTCATTGAGGAATGGAAGCACTGTAATGTTTCTTTTGTAACAGCCTGTACTCCTGTGCTAGAAGTCTGCAGGTGTTCAGGCCGCCACTTAGAGAAATATGAATAACATACTGCACAATAATGCAGAAAAAAGAAAAGTGATTCCGGTACAATGTGTAAACTTAAAGACGAGATTAAATAAAATAATTAGAGTTTAAATTTCATATGATATCTTCAGGAAAGCTTAATATAAAAAAAGTTTCTGTTAGCACTGTTACGTAGTTTTATTGATGTATATGTGTTTCTGTACGAAAGAGAAAAAAGATAGAGATTGTTTTAAATTATGCCCTATTATAATTTGTAGTAAATCTACAGTTCAAGCCCTATACATTTCGGTTCGAAACATCACGGATATGGATAATAATAATAATAATAATAATAATAATAATAATAATAATAATAATAATAATAATAATAATAATTTATTTTAGCTGGCAGAGTTAAGGCCGTAAGGCCTTCTCTTCCACTCGACCAGCAAAAAGTATATGGATGTAACACTGTAAGAAACATGTCTCCCGAAAATAAGCCTACCTTTATTAAATGATCGTATTCCGATATACTGTACCACGGTCAAGATGTAACGGGGGCAGGAGGTAAATGATGTCCCCCATAACTCTCTTGCCCTCCCCCTAAGGAAATGGTTCTCTCTCCGCCTATGACGCGAAGGTAAGAAAACAATACAAAAATCGACAGAGAATCAAAGACGAAACGTACCAATGCTAATATTGTGTGCACAATAAAACGTCACCAAGAGAGCTTAATTATTAAGCACTCACCACGTGGGAACTGTAAGTTTGGCAACTCAACCGTTGTTACCATAGCAACAGGCCTACCACGCTATGTGACATTCAGTTGTTTTTCCGATCGCAATGCTCCTGTCATGTCCCATCTCAAAAAAAAAAGAAAAAGAAAAAAAAGACAGTTATAGATAGCACTGAGAGGATAAAAAGAAAGGTAGCATAAGCACAGCAGCGCACGCAGTGAGAAAAGAATGCATGAACTGTCTCAGCTGGAGAGCAATTTAATGACGTTATAGTTACCTACCGGAGCGGTTTATTCCTCGAACTGTGATCACTGTTTAAATAGCTGTTTAATCACAGTTGTGATAATGATTTTTCGATCATCGTGATAAAATCACAGGTCAGTGATTTTCTGCTCATCACTATTCACTGTTCCTTAACCTCATTGTGAAATAGTAAATCTGTATAGTTTCTTTGTTATAACTTATAATCAAACACATTTCACACACAAACAACGTTTTATTGGAATATTCTTTGCTTTCGATTTTCCGTAAGCACGGAAAAGATTTTTACACTTCTGTAAATTCTAACAGAAATTCATGAGAATAGTTCCTTAAATCTGAACTGTCATAGCTTGCCGTTATTTCGCTACAGAGAACTACAAGACGAAACAATGAAATCTCGACTAGAGTAGTTGCAATATCACTTGTTTTTAGTTTTACTTTTTTTGCCGCTTAATTTGGAGAGCGCTACAGTCGGAAATTTTCAAGTAGTCGCCTGGAGGCTTATCTCAAGGCCGAAAGTCTTGATACTTTTCGCCCATACACGAACAGATTTACTCTCAGGTAGATAGGGAACAATGGAGGAAAAAAAATTAATGAACAACATGACACTTTGTTTGGTTGAGGACAACTACAGCACTGTAGAAGGTCCTATAATAGATTATTATTATTATTATTATTATTATTATTATTATTATTATTATTATGCTCTCTGCTGGAACACCGTAAAAATGTGGACATATTGCAGGAACTCAAAATGGATCCTATAGTTAATTTTGTTCAACAATATCGACTTCAGTGGAAAAGACATGTCGAAAGGATGGATTGCACTAGATGGCCTAAACAGATTCTTACTTATGTACCAAGAGGAAAGAGGAAATTGGGAAGACCACGAAAGCGCTGGCATGAGACCGTAACAGATCCTGTAGGGTCTAATACGTGACGGATATGATGATGATGATGATGATTATTATTATTATTATTATTATTATTATTATTATTATTATTATTATTATTACTACTACCACCACCACCACCACCACCGCCACCGCTGTAAATGGGCTTGTATACCAAGTACCAACTGGCAATTTTCTACACCAGCAAACTTCATACCGGCTTTTTTTCTTTAAGATATTTCATACCGGTATGTTATGTTAAAAATAACCGGTTAAAGAATTAATTATATGTCATATTGCAGCTAAACTCTCATCTCCTGCTGAAACGCTTTATTTATCCAATACATAATTTAAACAACTTTTGTCGACCTGGTTGGCGAGTTGGTATAGCGCTGGCCTTCTATGCCCAAGGCTGCGGGTTCGATCCCGGGCCAGGTCGATGGCATTTAAGTGTGCTTAAATGCGACAGGCTTATGTCGGTAGATTTACCGGCATGTAAAAGAACTTCTGCGGGACAAAATTCCGGCACATTCGGCGACGCTGATATAACCTCTGCTGTTGCGAGCGTCGTTAAATACATAATATTTAAACAACTTTTTTTGACAGACTGTAGTTATGGTGACAGATAGGTTAGCTTTGATTTCGTTGTTGCTTGCGAACTGCTGAGATAGCAAGTTGTTAAGCAAGAAGGTTATGTGCCTTAGCCGCGAAACATTTATCCTCAAACGAGAGTGTATTGTTTAAAATTAATTTCCTATATTTGCTTTATTGTAAATTTTGGACGCCAGATTTTAAAGAAACAATACAGTAAATAGGCTTAGGTCAACTGTAAAAATGAACACGCTAGAAAGTTTTGTAATTCAAAAAAGAAAAACTGACAGTTATATATACAGATCACAGAGTCACACAGTCACGTACAGAATTGCCAGATTGTTTTCACGAAAATTCGCAAATATTTCTTTAAAAGTCGGCTTTCAGAGAAAAAAATCGCCTAATGTTTTAATTTCACATTATATCCTACCTTAATGAGAGACAAACATCCTGTTATAATACCTACAACAGATACATTGCGATGTTGTATAATACTGTACATCTGTCGATTAGTCGATTCGTTAATAGGCCCAATAATTCAGGGAATTGGTAGGTCTACATCTTTCATATCTTATAGAGGAAGCGCAAAGAAAGCTTGCCAATTTGACTGATGCACAGAGAACGATATTCGGTCGTCGTGCCGCCATGCTCGTTACAGGGCTGCTATGAATCACCTAATGCTGATTACAGGGCGCATTCGAAAGCGCGGTCTTGAGTGGAGCGTTGCTGTGCAGAGCGGGTAGAAGCCAGCGTGTGCGTTACATATCCTGCGTTTTATCCCTCATATCAGGAGTTTTATGTAGTTCAAAGTGTGTTTGTTAAATAACAGAGTTCTGTATAACATTCTATGTACTTAACAATGCCCCTGTTTCACTCTAAATTAGGAAGTGCTAATAAAACGTTACACAGTCAAACTAGGGAATTACTTGTAACGTTCATAAATTTATGAAAAACGAAACAGGCTTCGCTCGTAACATAAGGAGTGTATACAGATTAAAATAAACCAACCAGAGTACCCTAGTTATCGGAACATTTTAATAAAATCACATAATATAAGTGTTTTATTACAACGTCAAATATACATTATTACATGATTACCAGACATCGAGATTTTGAACCCGATAGAATAAGTTTACTAAGTCCATACTATAGGAAGCTTTGTCACTGTGCTTGAGGTGGATGGGAGTCGGCAGAAGGAGAGACATGTGTACATGAAACCAAGTTCAGTCCTGTCTGCTGGTGCTGTACAGTGACGTTCCAAAGAAAGACAACTAATTTATCACACATTAAAATAAAATAATTGTAAGAGGAGAAAAATTCTGTAGGACCAAAAAAAAAAATCTATACGTAGATTAAAATACAAACCTATAATGCGACATTTTCAAATTAAATTAATATGCATTTCTTTTCGGCTTCTTCCATAAGCACATGTGCAATACTTACACAACATACATAAGAATCATACACAATATACACAACTTATAATGTGCAATCCATGATATCCCCACAATATAGCCTATACAATATATTTACAATATAATGTAGTGAGAATTTATGTTCTGTTCAACTTGTTTATTTTCCAGCTTTATCTTCCAGAATACTATTTGAACTGTTACAATGTACTACAACACACATTCTCAAGGCCTCAAAACTAAATTTTCTTCGGTTGTCGGCAAGACAAAATTTGTATTGGGAGAAGCTCCGCTCTACATCACATGATGTAATGGGTGCAAAACGATAAAACACTAAATCATTGTAATCTGTCTTCGCTACCGCAGCAGTGTCCGTAGACTTCTTCCCTGCTAGCATGTCTTTTATGTCACAGAATATGGCATATCCACTGTTTTTACACAAAACTGAGCTTAATTTCTGTTTAACACGATTACTAGCTGGTGTAGCGGATTCTTGATGAATTACTTTCGTTATCTCCTCAATTAATCTTAGAGCTTCAGCAGATGAATAATTGACGTTTTCTATAATCTCACTAGTTAGTAGAATTTTTTTTTTCCTGAACTGTCAGTCACGAGGGTTCCGACTATGAGTGGCTTCATCTATCGGCATCCAGATTTTATTATTTGCTGTTTGTTGTCTAATGTTACTTAATGTTCTATCTTATCACTTTCTCAAGTAAGTCTGCCGAAACGTTGAGTCAGTAGGGACTATTCTCTTGGTATAATTTTCCATGAAAGCTTTGAAATTAGGGTTATTTACTTTATTGAATGATATGTTTACAGCCACCATCATTTCACATGCAACTAGGAAGAACTCGGATTCTTTATTTATACGTTAGTCTGACACAGGTGGAATTTCTTCTGTGTTAAGAGACAAAATGTTTATATGTGAAATGTGTTTTTGAGAGTTACAATGGGTCCCAATGTATCGTTTTTGTCTCCCCTTAGTCTGACATGACACAATTTAATGTAACATGGTCCCCATTAACTTCAAAATAATCACTTCCGAACTCCTGCACAAATAAATGCGTCTTAGAGTATTTCACTTTTGGCATACTTACTGTTAATTATATTCTTCGACTAATCAGATAGATAACCACATGCACACATCAAAACTAGACTACTATCTCCTGTCCTCTCTTCTGACAACGTGAACTAGGTGTACGGGACTGTTTTTATTACCAGAACAGTACCTGCCTCATGAGTATCTGAGTGAATAAAGCACATGGGACGACAGGTAGGTCGCTACCATCACTGCCCCCTCCCACTATCGTCCTGCTTTCCAACTTGAAACCGCACTGTTTTCGTCTATCGGGTCTAAAGTCTCTAAGCCTGATGATTACATATTTTGTGATTCTGTATTTTCACAATGTTACGTTATTAGTTACTTAGCAACAAGCTTTAGGTTCCGTTACATGCGCTGTGATAAATCTCACTCGAAACATCAAGCCAGCGGACGACTGAGAACTGTCGACAGTTTGCCAATCGAATCGAAGCGAGGTCGAGTGCACCCGAACGTTTCCGAAAGTTCGCGCAGCTTACCGTGGCAAGCTCTTCTTGCACCTACTCTACTTGCTCTTTTCGGATATTAGAGGCTATGATCGTCTTAATTATTGCAGTACAATTTGTACTATGAAAATGGAGATGTACATTCCCACACTTAGACAATTTAAATCAATAAATTAGCTTAAATGACCCAAAGACTTTTTATCACGGTATGACTGGCCACATAACCGACAACTGAAGTTCAAATTTTGTTAACCCCTTACCGCATGGGACAGTCTTGCACATACCGGTTTGATATTCAGATAACTTAAGTAGTTCTTTCTTTCTCAACTGATGTCACATATGGTCAAATGCAATTCTTGATCGTGTGCCATATCTTCCCAATATGCAGTTTGAAATATTATTATATGAATATAAAACCGGTATGTGCCATATCTGTCCCAGAATGCGGTAAGGAATTAATTGTTTAGCAACTAGTAATTACATATTTAAGTTTACATTGAAAGAAGATACATGATGAATTTTGTTTGTATTTTGATGAATCTACATGTTTTCAAGTCCACATTTGTGCCCCGAACTCTACTCGACAGTTCTTACTGTCCCACATTTACATTGCCCTACAAAATATTAATAATATAGCAGAGAGAAAACGCAATGTGAAAGAGGCAATAATGGACTCACTGTTTATAGTCTTGTAAATAATTACACATAATAAAAATAATCAATAACTAGTAATTGATTTATTTTAAGACGCTTTGTCAACTGCGATCGTTATCTAACATCTGAGATGAAGATGATAATGCCAGCGAAATGAGTGCAGGTCCAGCGCTGAAAGCTACTCAGCCTTTGCTCTTATTGGATTGAGAGGAAACCTCGTAAAATATCTCCACCAGTTAACTTGTCCCAACCGGGACTGAAACCCGGGCCCTCTCCTTCAAGGTCAGACATGCTAACTGTTACTCCACAGCGGCGAACAATATGTAACTTATAATCACTATTGCTGCAAATAGCACTCATGCCGACAGTGAAAAACACAGTGAAATAGCTGATAAACTGTCAAATTTTTCTTGCCTAAACTCGCGAACTTTCGAAGGGGGCTGCGGAGCTGCAGCCCCAGACGTTTGTGGTTCTTGTCTCGTTTTATGTTGTGAAATACATTTATTATACAGTCTCTATTTAGCGCTCGAATTAAAAAAAAAACTGGGTTGACATGCACGCACTCGTTAGTGAAGTCACTTCCTCCCCTGGTGCTGCCAGAGCGAAACCAGAGACAAGGACTATAGGGTGAAGCCACTTCCTCCCCTGGAGCTGCCAGTCTCGTCTCGGAAGTTTTGCGCGTTAGTTTTACCCCTCCCCCTGATAGCCCCTTGCCTAGAATCCAGAGTTTCCAGGCGCTGCAAAATTTGCAGCAATTTGTCAGTAGCGCGCAGTTTTAACTATTTTAACTACATTTTCTTTAACGTTGTGAGTATAACAAGTGCAACAATGTTTAATTCTGTACAATATTTACAGTCTATTCAGGTCAGTACCTTAACGATTCAGGAGAAATGTGAAATCAAGTGCCCATCAATTGAATCTCATAATGGAAAGAACCGCTAAACAAAATAGCCTACAAAGCTCGAATATTTTTTGCTAATGTATCCAGTATCCCTGCTTTCTTCTCTCGATCTCCACACAGTCTATATTAAATTAATGTGTTTGAAAGACAATTCCATCAACTGGGGCAACAAGATGGAGTTTTAAATAAGAACAGTAAATGTTGTTCATGAGAAGAAGGTGCCATTTCTAGAATGTTTTCAAACCATAATGGAATGTGAAACATCTAACATCATCGCAATAAATGAGGCAAGCGCCCTGGTGCGTACTCTTGAAGATCCTGAATTCAATTTATGGCTCAGTTTTTTTTTTTCATTTATTGATATATCATGTAGATATATTATACAACCAACTACAACATCGCCAGTTAGATATTTCTAAGGTTCAAATCTGCATATAAAAAAATTAAATTATGGTTTATTTAACGACACTCGCAACTGCATAGGTTATATCAGCGTCGCCGGTGTGGCGGAATTTTGTCCCGCAGGATTCTTTTAAATGCCAGTAAATCTACTGACATGAGCCTGTCTCATTTAAACACACTTAAATGCCATCGACCTGGGCCGGGATCGAACCCGCAACCGACTATGCTACCAAGGCCGACTCTGCAAATCAAGCTTTGTTAATGCCATACAGAAAATACGGAACAGTGCACAGTTGAGCAGCGAGATCTGTGAAAATGAAAACCCTAAAAAGCGTCATAAGGTCGAAGGGATTCAGACAAGGGTTGCGGCAGCCAAGGAAGTGTGTGACCTCATTATCACACAAGCTAACACCCGATTCCAGTTCATAGATAATCTTATATTATCTTCTCTTCTGTGTCAAGAAAAATTTGAATGCTACAACAGCTCATTTCCTGAAAATGACCTAAATGTATGTGTGAAGCTTTTTCCAATGTTCGATAAAGACAAACTAAAAACTGAACTCACTGTCTTGTATCAGAGACAAGAATTCAGAATATCAGTGACGCAGTCAAGCTCTTGCAGTTTCTTCTACCTGAGAACTTGCAGGCCTCATTTTCAGAAGTTGTGAAACTACTACGCATAGCTATCACCATACCAATGACAACTTCAGAACCAGAACGTTGTTTTTCGTGTTTGAAGAGAGTAAAATCCTATCTTAGAAATACGATGAGAGAAGAGAGACTGACCGCATTAGCTATGTTTTCCATTGTAAAGATTATGTTAAACGACATATCGGATTTTAATAAGACGATGATTCAAAAGTTTGCAACCTACAAGACAAGGCCCATGGAACTGATCTTTAAATAAGGTAATTTGCTTGGTTTATTTTTGCATGCAGCCCTCCTTAATTCAGTACCCATGAGCCGCCACTGCTCAGGAACTAATCATAATTGAACGTAAGTTGCAACTTGCACTCCATCTAGTCTAGGCACTGGAGCTTTCTCAGATAAGTGATGGAGTGGGGATGGGGAAGCCCCTTCGTAAAGGCTACACGTCGAGGAGTGATACTATAGTTTATCGTAGGTGGTGATTCACGTGGATTTCAATTAACGTATAACTTATTAGAAGGAATATTTGATTCAGAGATAAAAAAGACCTCCGTAATGCCAAATGTAAACTCAAAAACGAAAGAAAAAGATAAGATTAAAAAATATACATGACAAAGAGTTTTCATCCGCCCAAATTTCGCTCGTCAAAATTTCTAGTAGCCCAAAAAATTCGCAAATCGCCTAAAGTAAAAATTAGTCGCAAACAGGGCTTAAGAGTAGCCCAAACCTCGACTTTTCACCCAATCTGGCAACCCTGCGCACGTCTCTCTCTCTCTCTCTCTGTGGTGCTGCCACCTGGCAGTGGCAGTCGCGTTTCCTTTCTACCACCCCACGCATTGCTGACTCCTGGCGTCAGCCGCCTAAACCGTATCTCGAAATTCGCTGTTGAAGGGACACTGAGAAAAAAGAAAGAAGGAAGTACTCAACGCAAACATGCTTGAAATCTGTGCGACGGATATGACGTCAAACGACACCTTTTACGCCCCATAATCCACCGCGAAATACCGCCAATTAGCAAAAATTATATTGCTGCTATCGCTTTCAGTCATACGTAAACGGAGGTACCAAGAGTACTAGCAGATTATTATATCAATGTATATGGACTGAACACTTCATTTCCACATTCTTTCTTTCATCAAGAAGGGTGTTGGTATTCCTTCATACCAACGAGTTCATTTTTCGTTCCTGTATCACATTATTTCTGCGTTCACTGTGGGTAGGAGAAGATTTAACGATAGATGCAATCCACAGGAAGAATTTCTACCCTACAATGAATCATTCAGTGTGTTCAACTCATTTCGAAGATAGTTGTTACTTTTCAAACTACGTTATTGTACAATGTTATTGTTCTTCATCCACTCCATATCACTCATTTTCTTCAAACAGCTGTTGTTCCAGTGTATACATGAATAAATATTAACCGACTTTAAATATACAGAAGCTGCATAAATTATAATTATTTTTTTATTATAACTGATAGAGAGTAATTCTTGTTTTAGTTACGAATTAATGAAACATTTTCTTATACTACTGTTGTTGCTACTACTACAACTACTACTACTACTACTACTACTACTAATAATAATAATAATAATAATAATAATAATAATAATAATAATAATAATAATGCTTTTTGACTTCATACAGGAGTTTAACCTACAGATTGACTTCAAAAGTTGACACATTAATTCATTTATTAACCGTGGTTAAGAATATTCACATTTAGAGTTCCTATGAACTGACAGTCAGGGTTGCCGGGTATCCCAATTTAGGCGGGATTCTCCCAATTTCCTGGTTGAGCCCCGATTAAAGCGAGTAGGAATTGACAAAAATCTCGATTTTACAGATATTAGCCTAGAATGTATTTAAACAAATTATGTCTGTATTTCCTATTATTCGATATTTTTATTTAGGCCTATATTTTGACTCAAATGGTAACATTGTAATCATACAGGTAACGCGCGGATATTTAGTAAGTCTGTGAGGTAGCCCAGCTGATTGCTGTAAGGCAAGATAATACTTCTCCTAGTTCTACCGCATTCCGTTTCGGTCTCTTGTCGCTGCTCTCGCAATTATTATAAATTGTGTATTTTAAGTGCGTTGAGTGGCAAGAAAACAGCGTTTTGATATCATATTTTACACTAATAATAGAAACATACAATTGCTGCGTCCACACCTGTGGAGTAACGGTTAGCGCGTCTAGCTGGGTTCGATTCCCGGTCGGGGCAAGTTATCTGGTTGAGGTTTTTTCCGGGGTTTTCCTTCAACCCAATATGAGCAAATGCTGGGTAACTTTCAGTGTTGGACCCCGGACTCATTTCACCGGCATTATCACCTTCATCTCATTCAGACGCTAAATAACCTAAGATGTTGATAAAGCGTTGTAAAATAACCTACTAAATTAAATTAAATACAATTTCTGCGTTTTATAGTTTAGTGAACTATGTTTAAACATGGATTCATCGTCAGATAGTGAAACTGTTGCAGTACCGGTTCCGAAAAATAAAAGTTGCAAAGTTAATTTAGTAGCAAATGGTTAAAACATATTCGTGGTTAATAAAACAAAAATATATTATAGTGTCCACTGTACTGTGTGTCCTTCGTATTTTAGTGTTTCTCACAGAGGCGAATAGGCCTATTACATTACTTTGTAGAAAACTGCTATAAATTTTGTGATAAAGTGTTGATAAGTCTAATGTCTTAAGTTAGCTTCTGATCCCGATTTCCCTCGCAGAAAACCTAGCAACTCTGCTGACAGCAGAAACGCGGTATTAAAGGTATCTCGCAAAGGAAGTATTGTTCCTTTAAACAAAAACATGTAGCTTTCTGATACGCAATACAACACGCATTCAAATAGCGGTTTCGAAATCCCGCGCGTTTTCTACCAAACAAATGGCGGCTTTCCGCTGCTTCAATTTGGGAACATATTTGTCACTTCTCCGCTACGGCGTGGTAGGGGCTCGCGCATAGAGGGACATATCAACGGCAACGAGATAATCTCTTTGTAACTCGTTGATCAAAGGACATATTCTACAGTTGAGTCGAACAGAATATTAGCTTATTTATAAAAAAATAACAGCTGCTGAACTTGACTAAACTTTTGAAATATTCACAACAACACGAAACAATTTGTAATCATAATAATATGAAGAAAAAAACCGGTGATAAACATACCGGAAAAAGAAATGGACTATGGGTAATTTGACAGTCATATTACTTATACCAGCGAATAGGGATTATAAAGAATGGACACTTCGCGTCGGTACCTTTGATGTAGCCGGACTGATTTCAATGACCTTCAAGCCAGCTAGAGCGTGAGATTCTGCTTTCTCCCTAGAGTTGGCGCTGACATCACACCAGCTAGCAAAATAAAATAAATTGGATCCATAAAATAATAAATCCGTCATTAACTGTAACGTCTAGACTCTAGAGTTCCTTTATAATGAGAGTTGAGACGTTGACCCCAACAACAATTAAAATATGTAATGATTTGATAGCGCTGAAAATGGAAAAACAAAACTCTTACGAGAAGTAAAATCATATACCTATATTATATTATATACAAATATTAAACGAATTTGATACTTAATTTTATAATGTATTATATTATTTTATCATATAATTTATTATATCTGAAATATAAAAAATTATTACGACAACTAGTTCGTCACTGAGAAATAAGGAAAAGCTGTTAACTTGAATTTATTTGAAGCAAAGCGTTACTGGATTATGCAATAAGGTAGGCGATGTTTGAATCCAGTGTCTCAACTCTATTCTCAATTATTATCTTAGCGTATGCTCGATTACACTAACCTCTAGCGCTTGAAAGTAGAACTAAACGCTGCGCACAGAGAAACAAAACACAGGCAAATTCGCTCAGTGTTCATTCTTTATAATCCCTATTCGCTGGTTATACCTTTTTGGTTCCACCGTTTCAAGCTCATGACCCGGGGTTGGCGGGACATAATAATGGTGTCCACACCAGCACCCCCGCGGAGTAGGTTCCCTAAGGGGTCAAGAAATCGGCGGGTGAACACGGCGGAGTGACAAGTCTGCTCTGGGTTGTCACTGGAACGCGAGCATGTTCTGCTGGAAGGACAGGGCGTGCTGGTACAAGAAGTGGTTCTGTTGACCAGCGGCGGTTCCTCTATATGCGCACAAGAGCACGTGAACACCTTAAAAACCAACAATAACCATACGTATTACTGTATTAATATTATTACATCTATTACTTTCTAATGTGCAATGACGTTCCTACATTTTTCGTGTCGAGAGAATGTCCCGTTCGTATGTCTTTAAATCTCCATTGGACAGGTTGACAGCAGTTCGCACAATTTTTCTCTAGCAGGGTGGAATAGCCTGAGGCGAGAATATTTTGTGGTTTGTTACAATGGTTACAATCAACGAGTTAGATACTATAGAGAGGCTGAAGACCTATGATAAGCGCTCCCTGCGGAGGCCAATAGTACTATGGATCGTTCCCTAAAAAACATGGCGGTCTATAGTACCGCCAGCCTCCGCAAAGAGTGCTTATCAAAGGTACACTGCAATTAAGACTTTAAAATTTCCAAAAATGTCTCATTTCCTCGGATTTAAATGAAATGTACCGTAAATCATAATATTCGTTGCTGGATAATTAAACACTCTCAATACAGGTACCATTGCCGCAGAGAATTATAAGATAAGACGGACTGAGCGAGCATAAGCGAAGTATCTGTATTAATAAGTTTGTACCATCAAGAGTTTAGTATTTTTTGTGTTTATAGGGCCTACTCCAATTTTATTTTTATTAATGCGTAGGGCTCTTTTTGTTAACAAAGAGGAAAGTCAGCACTTGCATCACACACAATTTGTCATTATTGTTCAAAATAATGTAAGAACAGTTTCATTCAGCAAAAGCCTCTGCCTAGTTGCGAGACACGTGTGAGATCAATATTTGTTTCAAATTATATTAGACTACACGATGTCTCCATCACGCGAAAAGAAGTGTAGCTAGCTGTGGCTCCTGTTGTTTCTGATAATGTTAATCGTAAGTATCTTATCGTTTCAATAAAATGTGGTGAGTTATGATCACGAGTAACTTTCTATTAGTGTCATTCTTTAATTATTATGTTGCATGCTAAGAGGTTATTTGTAGTTTTAATAATTGCAGTTTTCAAAAGTTCTTTGTATTAATTCCAATTTCAAATGAATTTTTCTCAAGAACTAAATTACTGGATATTTTTTTTTTCAATTTTCGCCACTACCTTTCCTATATTTTACTCCTATTAGTTACATACGTCGTCTCTCTTGAAATCACCTGGTGAGCACTGAATTACATAATTTCATATTAGGTTAGATTAGCTGTAAGGTAATTAAATTTGTGACGAAGTCAAAACATTATTTATTTTTCTTCTGCCGATTAAATTCATCCGTCTTTAGGTGCTTTGCTTTGGTTGCATCGAGTATAGCTTGTCATTTAATATCTGGGCTATATTTAGTGAAGCTAATAAAACGTAGGCCTACAGCTGTTATAAAACGTAAAGTTTTGTGTGTATTTTACTTTTTACTTATTAACATAGTCTTAATATGTAACTCAATTCACAATAATACTAACTTCATCACAGTCATTTCCTACAACATCCGAGCCACGCCCCTTTGTTTTGACTAACCGAAACATGGCGGACCAATGTTCAATTGTCTTCAACTTTCTGAGGTCTTTGTCCTCTCTATAGTATCTAACTCGTTGGTTACAATAGCTCTGCTCGCACAGGTCTAACGTGCTAGTGACAGAGAAACAGAGATGCTCCATCTCCCTTGGGTCTGGCATCCTGTTCCTTTTTCCCTCTTTTCTCGTTTTCTCTCTTTACTCTGTATTTTTTTAAGTACGTTATTTATGACGCTTTATCAACATCTTCGGTTATTTAGCGTCTGAATGAAATGAAGGTGATAATGCCGGTGAAATGAGTCCGGGGTCCAGCACCGAAAGTTACCCAGCATTTGCTCATATTGGGTTGAAGGAAAACCCCGGAAAAAACCTCAACCAGGTAATTGCCCCGACCGCGAATCGAACCCGGGCCACCTGGTTTCGCGGCCAGACGCGCTAACCGTTACTCCACAGGTGTGGACCTCTTTCTTTTCAAAACACTGTTACGCGCGGGGGCTGATTCCGGTATGGCATAGTTGCGCCCCGCGGTCAATTGGGAGGCCTAGGCATGGCATAGTTGCGCCCCGAAGAAATCAGGTAGCAGAATGGATATGGCATAGTTGCGCTCCGATGGGCATAGTGCACACGAAAGTGATTGTCATAAAATAAATAAATTACTTAAAAATATTACAGTGATAGCTGCATTGAAATCAGGTAGGCCTAGCATATGATCAATTTTTCTATTAAAAATAACCCTTTCTTATTGATTTCACACAATAAATGAACTGCATTTTTTGTTTCTACATCGATATCTTAACCCTACGGTATAGGGTTTCGAAAATTGAAACTTAGAACCATTGTGAATTATTAACTCTTTACCCTTTTCACTAAATTTAACATTCATTTTAAATTACCTCACTATACGCCACAGACGGTGTGAAAATCTCTAATAAAATGTCAAGACTGCTAAGGCCCCATATTCCAACGGCTCACTTATTTGAATGTCAGTTAATAAAGTACTGCCAACTTCATGGTGTTCATTTTAACAGTAGGCTATTGATAATCACTGCATAAACAGTAGAAAAACAGTTAATAAAGTACTGCCAGCTTCATTGTGTTCATTTGAATAAATATTAAACCGAATAAGAAATCAATAAGGTTGGTTGATTATGAGACTCGAGTTTCCGTAATGTCTTTTTCTCTACCTATTTTATCGGGGCGCAACTATGCCATGTCCCTTTTCTCTACCTGATGGGAACGGGGCGCAACTATGCCTACAAAACAGCAACCCTTTTTTATCTGCTGCATCTTATCTGACCGTGGGGCGCAACTATGCCCTGCCCGCTGATTCTGTTGTCTTTTGTTCAGCAAAATAAGGAAAATGCAAGCTGCATGTGCGTATTGAAAGTTGAAACAGTAGCACTTGAAGTTTGGAGACAGACGTGTGTGAAATTGTGAGTATGTTAAAGTATTGTGGTTTCATACAAAATTGTTTATAGACTGTAGTATAAGTGCGTTGAGCAGAATATAAATTTCAGTGGCGGCTCCTGCATATTTCTTAAGAGGAGGAAAGAAGGTAACAGCGCAAAATGACACCTTCTTGAGAAAAACATGCTACAAATTAGCCTACATGCATACATGTAAGACCAGGTAGTGTTGGGGTTGGCCTTCCTCCCTTTTGTATAGCAATAATCTGTTTTTGTAAACTGAGTTTCCTAAGTTGTCCAAAATATATTATGTTTTCACTTCCATTCATTGTTGAATAATTGCACAAATTAACAATTACAAGGAAATTCACAACCTCGCAGCATTTTTCACGCACACTACAGCATCACAAGTGTTGGAAGAGACCAGCTACTAACACGTAATCGAAACCGTTTTGCGGAAATGGGAATGAGAAATAATCTGTTAGGAAAGCGAGAAAACTGCACCCACCCACGTAGTCTGTGTTGTCACATGTACATTTTACAAGTTCAGTATCACATGCTTTTGAAGAATGTCAGTTCTTGTAAAGTCATACTTCCATTATTGTTCAAAGCTGCCGGTGGCCGATTAATTTTTTTATGTTAAAATAATGTAGTTTGCGGTACTTTCAATTTCAAAGATATTTGTGCAAAACTGACAACTTGGCTGTTGTCCTGTCTAGTAGACAATGAATGGAAGTGAATTTCAGGGGCCAAAAAGATATGCGATACTAATGTAGAACTACTTCCTCTTTGTTTTATATAAATCCAACTTCAACTTTCAGATATCCTCGAAAGTTTCAAACCATGAATAGTAGCTTTTATAAAGTGCAATGAATAATATATTTTAATCCATAATTTAAAAAAAAATTACATGGTGTCTTTCATAGCTTTGCGTTAAAACTGTTTTTATTGTGTCTCCTCCTAAATGTGTTATAGTCTGGTTGAATGCAGCATCGTTAGATGGCAGCGGTAGCGAGCTTGCTGCACGACCAGTCGGTTTCTATTTCCCGCCCATGTGCTGATTCAGAGGAGGATCTCCTCCCTATCCGTTCATTTTCTTGCTTTAAAACTTTGCTTCTTTCTCTGGCCGCTAGCGCGCTGTTGTCTATGTGTATTAACTGCAGTAAAGGAGAAATGGATCGACATTCCTCCACACAAACAAACTCGCTCACAGTTTTCTAGCAGCACATGAGTTCGCGTCGTTATAAACTCGATCAACCGAGGTTTTCTTATAGCTGTGAACTTAAAAATTATCGGATCTTCCTCGAATTTCAAAGCCTATAATTCATTTGGTATTTACTTTGAAAAGAAGAAAATGTGAAGAGGACGTTCCTCCCTTCACTCCCCCGAGGAACCGCCACTGATAGATTTAATTTAATTTCGTTAGAAGTTGTATAATAGTGTATAATACTGTGTTAGGCTGTGATTAATTATTTTTAGTGATCACTGATTGGGAACTGTGTATTCTGTACAGTTCTGCTTTAACAATGAACTCCGTTCAGTCGCTATTAAGCAAAGACTCGCTCTCTCTTATGACGATAAATTAGCAGCTAAAAGATTAGGTCCTGATCGGCGAGAATTAACAATAGAGCAAGTAACAAAATGTGAAGAACGGGAATATCGTAGAAAATTCAATATATCTACATATAATAACTATAAGTGCGGATGCTCTACTAGAAATGCTTTGTTTTGTTTTCCCTGCCTCATATTCAGCAAGGAATCAAACGCATGGACACAAACGGGTTTTAGGGACATTAGTCATATAAGTTCTATGACAAAAAACATGAAAGTACACACGCACATAAAAACGTATGCATTGAATTGTCATTGTTAGGACGTTCGAATATCCAAGATCAATTAGATAGTGCTTACAAACTATCAGTTAGAAAGCACAATGAACAGGTAGAGAAAAACAGTCATATTCGTTCTAGATTAATCATTTGTATTAAGTTCTGTGGAGTGTTTGAACTGGCTCTGAGAGGCCACGATGAAAGTGAAAGTTCAGATAATCTGGGGTGTTCAGGGGACTTGTCAATTTTGTTAGTTCGATCGATGCAGCAATGAAGGGACATCTTGACACAGGGGCGAAGCTGAAGGGTAATCTGTGAGCCTTGATTACCCATTGGATTTTGATGAAATTAGCGCATTTATATTTTCCTGTTTTCATTGGTATAGGCAAGCCCCTACAGTCTCGGCTGCGCGAAACGAGGAAACCGGGGCAAATTGAACGCTGCGCTTGCCGCCATATTGTTGGAGAGCAGACGCATAATAGCAATACGTAAATCACGCAAATTAGCGCTGTGATAATCTAAAATTGACAGATTATGGCCATTTTCGACATTTAACGTAAAATTAGGACGAAATAAACATATTCAAAGTTTCATTGATATGCGTTAGAACATTAAAGAAAAGAAAATACGTACGCAGCAATTTATAGAAAACATACTCATACATCCATAAATAGGCCTACACAATACACATTATAGATTGTATAATTTTACGATAATCAGCAAATTGTTAGGTTTCAGAGAATCTAAAGTTATATTAACATACATTACTCTTAGATCACAAGACATAAATATATGCACCTTGATTACACAAGTTCTTATTATAATCAAATTCTTAAGTGAAATAAATATGTGATAATCAGTATAGACTTGTTGTTAAGTTTTAAAGAATCGAAAATTATATTACCGATACTTCTAGACCACAGGACATAGGTAATCTGGCAAAATATAGTGTGCGAATGTAGCCAAATTACATTGAATTTATTCTTCAATTGATCTGTATAGCGCTAAATGCGCTGATCGATCAATAAACCATTTTAAAAAATCTTCAATTAATAAAGGGAATGCTATCAATTATAAAAAGTATCGGTACCTAATACATTGCAAACAGTAGGTAATTTGAAGACATAAAAACTAAACAATCACTTTATGCAAGATAAAAAAACATTTTTATGTGTGGATTTTTTACATATTGTATTTTATTTTAATAAATAAAATAGATATATTATCATTGCTTGCGGAGTGATGGTACATAATTTTTATGCAAATATGTAATATCAATAAGATGCCATTCCTTGCTTTTGTTAATAAAATATATGTCCGGCAAAATGTAAAAGAGTTATTTATAGGTGAACTCTGAATCATAAGTTCACAAAGAAGGCTTAGCTATTATAGCTATTTACTTATTTATTTATTTATTTATTATCTGTATATTTATTTATCATATATGGATCTTGAATGAAAGTTTATAATCTTGCAGATAAATTCATTTACATAATAAAAACAAAAATTTATCTTTCCATTAATGTTTTAACATATGATGTGTAAGTCTAAATAATTCACTCAGTGTGATATTCTACAGTCTGATAAGTATTCTTTATTGTCGTAAACTACTGATTGATTTTAATTATGCTAATATTGTAATAACAGAGATAATATTATATCGTACCTTTTGCAAATGGCTTGGAAAATTAAACAGGGATGGTATTATCGCCACGCTCTCATGGTTAACATTCGGCAGGTCTTTGAGCGGCCTCATGCACTAACATTTGGCACGTCTTTCAAATTTAATTGTATTATTGTTTTCAGTTTCTTCCATTATTAAATGACACTTATTTGTCTAATCCACGTGGACTAAAACCGAGGTTGCAATGTCTTGTGCTGAGGACGAACATTAAGGTATGTGATTAAAATTATTATTAAAGAGTTATTATTAAGAGTTAAGAAAGCCAACATAACGAACTAGTGCTTATTCTTATCGAGGAAGTAGACGTGACAACGTGACGCTTAGAGTGAAACCTACAGAGCAACAATCGGTCGCCAAAATTATGTTTTAAAAGCACACCGCACGTTATTGTATGATGTCGGCATGTTAAGCATGAGGCCGCGGCGATAATATATCATCTTTCAAAATTCTATTGCCATTACTTTCACACTGTTCACTAAAAACACCCGAGACAAAACAAAGGACAAGTATGACAATCGTGTTTACCGCTCTATTTCTACCAGTAGCATGGCGGCGTAAACATGCGCAGACTGGTTTCAATTTTGGACAGCACACCAGCGCTCTGTGTGAGTCTAGTATACTATTATAACGTCTTTGGGTATAGGTAAATGAAATCTCTAGTTTTCGGTCTAGCTACGGAAGGATTGACACCAGCTCCTCGGCGCGGAACCAGCACGTAACTACAGTGTGGCTACTCGCTGACACTACTTCAAACCAGGCTCACGGCAGCAGCTAGAGAAAGCATATGCGCATGCGCCAAGCGGAGTGCTTGCATACGTCACTAATGCTAGACAGCTCTGTGAAGAGCCTAGACTCAGCAGCACCAATCTCAGAGTCTGCTTCTGCTACAAACGTCCCGAAATTCAGCTACAAATACCAAAATGAAGCCACACACATTCAGAGAGTAATAAACAGAGTCCACGACCAATGCTATAGTTACAATGTTGGAAGGCGGACGTGTTGGAAATGTCATTAATTAATTTAGGACCAATTCATTTTTGTTGCATGGGCGACTCCCAATAGACACTGTCAGGTGTCGGCGAATTCACGAATCCAAGAATTGACGGTTAAACAATGGGCGCTATTCACATAACAGGAAAAGAAAACTGAAAATACCAAAGCTTTCCTTGCCATAAATAATGGTCGCTGTGTCCGGAATTCAATCCCACCTTAAATTTTCTGTTATGTTTTCGTAATTTTTTGCGGAAGCGAGAAACTTCTTATGGCTATTAGAGTGTGAGAAAATAAAATTTGATAGAAGAACGTGTTTACACATAAAATTGAGAGTATTCACAGATAGTCATTCGGTCGAATCTCATTCGGCTACATTTTTCCATTGGACTATATAACTAAAAGCTACGTTTACCGAAATCGGCCACGGTTGGCAACGCTGCAGTCGTCAGTGTGTGAGAAATAATAGGGCAGTATTCATTTTTCGTCGGTCTGTTTCCGTGAAGTGCAGATGTGTTCATTATTATATGTATCATTCATTATCCACTTACGTTTTTATTCAGATAATCACCTGTGGGTGCGGTATTTCGGTACTACGAATACACTTAGTATAGAATTCGAATTAGATTAACTACTAAAACGAATGTGAAATTGAAAATATATTTAACGGTTGGTAAAGAATACTACGTGAAAACGAACTTTTCCTGACACATTTCGACGCAGGAGCATGACTATTGGTTAGCAGCAGCGTCTTTAAATAACGACGCGGTGGTGAAGTGAGAGAGGTATTCCAGTGCATGTTTGTGAGTTTAAAAACATGGATCACAAACGTTTATTCTGACCAAACAAAGCATTTGCCTGCAGGTTTGTTGCTGAAATATTTTTTGAACAATGGCCTATCTATCAAAAAACAGTGCGGCTCATAAGACTGATTCTCACCTTCCCAGTATCTACTGCGTCGAGTGAACGAAGTATGAGTGCATTGAAGAGAGTTAAGACATTTTTAAGGAACTCCATGTCAGATTCTAGAGATTCTAGACTGAGCAATTTGAGTACTCTGGCTATTGAGAAGGGCTTGTTAAACAGTCTTTTCAGGGATTACATCTTCAAAGAACGCATCATCGACATCTATGCAGAGCAAAGAACACCCCGACTGGAGTTTATCTACAAAAATATATATATATATATATATATATATATATATATATATATATATATATAACTTTAGAATACCCAGTTGCATGAATATAGCTTCGCCACTGCTTGACTGTGCAACAGTGTTTAAAGGAACTTACAAAACTGTTCAAATGAAATTCTATGGTTTATGGACAGGCTATTAAGTTCAGAAGAAAACTGTTGTATATCACTAGAGCTACATAGAAAGAAGAACATTGTGATAAAAAGAACATTCAGTATTAATTATTTTACTTCAGGAATGTATATTTTCCTTTTTTTTAAGAACAAAAATAAATACTGTAAGTTTAAACATAGAATAAATAAATAAGTTCTAGTAAACCAATAGAACCACTTATATAGCCAAACGTTTTCCTGAATTGCACAAAGCTTATTTCTAACTAACAAATCTATTTATGTTTTTCTTTAATTGTTTATCGAAATTAATTTATATGTATTCATTTCAATTTACCTGAATGTTCACTTATACAATTTGTATTGGATTACCTTAACTTATACTATTATTCTGCTTCATCTGGCTGTTCACTTCTATATCATCTTAGCACTAAGTTCGTATGTAATGTATCTATCTCAATTTTGTTTACTCTTCGTCGTATGTTTTGCCAGGAAGATATTAAAGTAAAAACAAACCATAAATAAACGAAGTACCGTATGTCTATAGAGTAAAGAGAGGCGAACAGAGGAGTTGATAATGAAATCAGTAACTTCCTCATACCCGCAATGGTAAAAACAATGAAATAACAAATTCCTGTATATCAGCCGTGGCGAAAAGGCCATGGTGCGCCGAGCCACTGTGTAAGCTGCAAAGTGCATAGCACCTATGGAGGGAGGCGGACAACCGAAGGGGAAGTTAATGTTTAGGACGTGTAACGAAGAAAGAGATGAACAAGACAACATAGGACACATTATCACAACCTAAAATTAACTGTCTTCAGAATGTCTCTGCTACAAAGTTTCAAAATCAGGAGTTATGTCACTTACTGCCAATCGTAGTTGATCACGAAGGTATTTGTCTGTCAGTCGTGATCTAAATTTGATTTTTACTGTTTTCATTGTTGAAAATAACTTTTCACAAACGTAAGTTACAGCGAACATGGCTTCAACAGAGCAAGCGAAAGAACGAAGCTTCAAATATTTATTTTTTTTCCAAAGATTTGAAAAGTTCAATATCTGTCAAGTCCTTACATCTAGCTTTCATTTAACGTCACATTGTAAATCTGTGAGTTTAAATTGAAAATCTAACCGCCACATTATTCGTACATCTGCTGTAAAAGAATGGACGTACAGAGATGATAATAATGATAATGATAATAATAATAATAATAATAACACTTAACCTTTTAATGTTTCATGAGTAACATGTAGTATAATGCCGTTTTATGTTATACAACCGCTTTCCTAGTAATATTTATGAACAAATCATACATTTAATATTTTCATCATATTGTAAGCAAAAGAATGCATCGTCCCATCCTACTTGAAACTTTCGTTTTTTATAGAGGTACATGGTTTCGAGAGAGATATTGCGACGATACGCCACTCGCAGGTCCGAGACAAATACAAATAGAACGGAGTTTGAATCCAGTGAGTAAGAGGCTGGGGGTTGCAGGTAGGAAGCGAGAGAAAAGCACTGCGAGCCACAATGTGCTCGTGAGTCGCATTTTCGTCGCGGCTGCACTGTATATCGACAAAAACACGAGTTTCAACCTGGTACAGGGACATCATTTTATTTTTACTTCAATTTTTATTGTACCTGAGTTTTTGAATGTACTTCACTCCCACCCCCTCTACTAGTAAACTTCCAACCGTTCTCCACACAGAACCGAGGCCACGTATGCAGTAACTGAGTTAGTGAGTGGGTCATTCCATAGTGACATACGTAACATTTTTTAAGTACCTAACTATGATCTTCACAGGATATTTAATTAAATACTTAGTAATTCATGAAAAAGGCATTACTGTATTTTAACATAAGCATTCCTAAATATAAACAACAATTCTTAATGAAAAGGAATAATTAATAATGCAAAAAATATTAAATATTGTATGGTGTGACACACTAACAATTTCTTGCCACTAGATTTATTACCAAAATGGAAAATATTCATATTATTATGCCAAATGACATAAGTGCATTCAGTTGTTTTCCAAACAGTTAAGACACTTGTGTAGTACATGTAACTGCTAAATCACGAACTTAAAAAAATTAACAGTGCAATTAATAAACAAAATATTGCAAATATGTTGTGACACACGAACATTTCTGTCATGTTGGTTACTAATTGTTTTAAATGCACTATAAATACATCACTTCTTGTGGAATATGCCTACAGTTTTTATTATACAAAACAACACTAGATTACACTAAAATACACTTTTAAATTTAAAATATCCACGGTTGTTTACAACCATATGTGGTGATATTTCCTGTGTAATGTCATGTGACGAATATACCAATATGTCAGCCATTTGTAGTACTTCCCTTCCTTGGACATAATAAACACACATGTAGCCTATATTTGACGTCTTTTTTTTTACTTGATCATTTAACGATACTGTATCAACCACTAGGTTATTTAGTGTCAAGGGAATTGGTGATAGCGAAATGGTATTTGGCGAGATGAGGCCGAGAATTCGCCATGGATTACCTGACATTTGCCTTATGGTTGGAGAAAACCTCGGAAAAAACCAAGTAATCAGCCCAACTTAAATTCTTGAAAATACCATAAAAAATGTTCAAAATGTATTAATATTTATATCAATAGAAAAACTAATATAGATTTAAAAAGGTCTAACTTTTAGAATTGCTAAACGATATCTAGGGTAAATTAATTAATGTTATTAAATAAAAAGATTTTAAATTAATATAAAGAATTTAGTACCATTTAAGTCACCTAATGTGCAAATAATTACACCAATTTATTTATACATAGGCCTAGTATGGTGGCTATCTATTTACGATATAAATGTACTGCATAAGCTTGTTTTTTTATATGAAATAAATTAACATAAACCAATTTTTGTAAGTTTTTAATTCAAGGAATTAAAAAAAATAATAAATATTTTATACGAACTTTAGGCATAAATTGTCTTATGCTAATTTTAGGGCTACACACTATATTTTTACGACAGTTGTCGTTTAGTCTACCCAAAGACAGGTGTGAACCTCAAAAGTGATACCAAGAAGGCACCACTTATGAGGCAACTAGGCCAGGAGATAATGGGATAGTGTGGCCAGTTCCTTTCCCCCTTACAACAGTTATGGAACACATATTTCCAAGAGTGTTTAACTTACAGTTTATGTACATTGAAAAAAAAAACGCACAGATGCGTGTGCACGCACACACAATTATCTAACTCAACAATAAGTATTTGAAATTCCACTGCTAATTATGCTTAGACGTGAAGACTTCCAATAACAACAAAACTTGTAACTGGATTTTAGGATAAACTTCAGTGACACACGAACATAACATTTTTGTTCGTGTGTCACAGTCATTGTGTTACGTGTGTCACGTGTTTTTCTTGTAGAATTTGTACATAAATCAAAATGTTGTCCATATAAGAAGTTGATTGTTATATGATGTTTCTCACTTTTACATTCATGAAACATGAAGAAATGAAATGGTTTTGAAGAAATATAAACAAATGTCCATTTGAGTGTGACACACGAACTCTCAACCTTTCGTTGTAATAATTGCAATCAAGCACGAAATAATCATTGTATTACGGTCTCTATGCATTGTAAATATTAACAAAGGTCCGCATTTCATTATTAATTGCATTTAACATACAGAAGTAATGATTTATTTGCCTTAAACGTGCATTGAAATATGTGATTTCTAGTACATAATTTCGCGCTCTTAAACGACAGACTTCTTGGTGTTTTTTCTCCCATACACGTGTTGTTACACAATCAGCGTTATCAGATTCAAAAAATTCGGATCATAACGAAAAAAATGACATACAGTATAACAAGCAGAGATTCGTGAGATTTTTATTTTTCGTGAAAATGTCGCTTTTTCATAGAATGACCCGAGTATAGTACGTTCCAGAAATATGTTCGTGTTTTCCAGTGACGAAAGAGCTTTCAATATTGAATCATATTTTCGCACAGGTACTGTCCGTTTGCCTACGTCGCATCCCGATTTCCCCCACCTGCTTCTGCTCTCCCCTCTGTAAAGTGTAGTGGCTGGGCTGTCTTAGCTCTTTTCTGAAAACATTAATTTCTGTTAGGAATTGGACGTCTACGTAATATTACACAACTGTTTAAAATAGCTTAAATCGAAGGGCCTCGTTAAGTAATTAACTGTCACGTGATCCCCCCCTTTCTACGACCCTGCGACAAAACCACTTGGACGGACAGTAGATAGCATTTCTGAGTAATTTTCTTTTTTCGGATCGGGCAGAAGTGAAGATTGAATTTACAGTACGTAAGGTACTCTTTTATAGAGTAGGTACAGAATTATTTCAACATGAGTTACTCGTACTAAGGACGAAACGGGTAATTGGAATTAGGTAGGCCTACAGTATAGTCTATAGTGTGATAATATGTACAAAAGAACTGAAGCCTGTATCGAAATGAGCGGCCACCATTTTCAAAAATGTGTTTAAATATCCATATTATGATTATTTTTTAATTTAACTTCATTCTCTATATTGTACGCTAATGTGCTGTAACAGTATAATATACATTGCATAATTAATACTTCCGAATGGATAGCCCAATTCGTGAGTAAAAACACAAAGTGTTAATACAGTACTGTATTCTGATTAAACAAAAACCTAATGGAAATTATCAAACTCAAAATTGCGATATTTCCTAGTTTACATAAATGGGTGAACTACTTTTCCTCCCTCCTATACATAGTAAAGTGATTTGTTTGTTTTTTACGCCAGTATCATCGAACTCCAGTCTTGGAAGGGGTAGCAAGCGGTGTTTCCGGTTCTAGATCTTTAATCCAAAGATATAGCCAGGTTAATATTAAAAATGTTAGTGAAAATAAACTGATGTCCCTGTAAAATGTGAACAGAAACAGTACGAAAACCTTTTTCTCCTAGCCCAGCAACTTCTAGGGGAAGTAAATAGTATCCCTCTTAGACACTGTATTGTGATAATCACAACAAAACCGGCATAAGTAACATTACAAGTTTTGCCGCTCATCGACCAGTTTTTTATTTCCCCGGAACTGACAGTGTGGCCCGCCGAAGTCATGTACAAACATAGACTTACTAAATAACCGCTAGACCGCTCACTGGCGCTAGTGTTATGTTCCCAAATTGAACAGTCGACGAGCGGCCATTTGTTTGGTAGAGCTGAATAAGTATGGTACTTTAGTATGGTGCTTTTAATTGCAGCAATGCACACGGATGTAACGGTAAAAAAGGAAGGAATGTTATATTTCACTGGTTAGATAATCCTTAATTTCTACGACGATTTTTTTCCATATTATGTTATAGAAGACAAACTTGCCATGTGACTCTTTATGCTTCAAGTTTCCTCTGAGTAAAGATTCCCTTAACCGAAACTGAAATCCACAGAGAGAATTTTTACCCTACATTGAATCATTCAGTGTGTTCAACTCATTTCGAAGATAGTGATTACCTTTCAAACTACGTTATTATCCTTCACTCATTCATTTTCTTCAAACAGCATACATGAATAATAAAATTATTCACCGAACTTAAACATACAGAAACTGCATAAATTATAAAAATGTACATTATATTTTTATTATAACTGATTGAAAGTAATTCCTGTCTTAGTTACGGATTAATGAAACATTTTCTTATGCTATTGCTGCTGCTACTGCTATTATTACTACTACTATTCCTGCTACTGCTGCTACTACTTTTTTGACTTCACACAGCAGTTTAACCTACAGATTGAATTAAAAAGTTGACATATTAATTCTTTTATTAACCGTGGTTATGAATGTTCACATTCAGAGTTCCTATGAAAATGATGCAAGTCTGAACACAGTAGCTACCTATGTCTGACAGCTAGGGTTGTCGGGTATCCCAATTTAGGCGGGATTCTCCCAATTTCCTGGTTGAGTTCCGATTAAAGGAAGTCGGGATTGACAAAAATCCCGATTTTACAGATATTAGCCTTGAACATATTTAAACAAATTATGTATTTCCTATTATCTGATATTTTTATTTATATATTGGCTCAAATGGTAACATTGTAAACACAGAGATATTTAGTAAGGCTATGAGGTAGCCCAGCTGATTGCCGTAAGGCAACTAAACTCGCAAAATAATACTTCTTCTAGTTCTACCGCATTGTTGATTATTCCGTTCCGGTCCCTAGTCGCTGTTCTCGCAATTAGTAAACATTGTGTATTTCAAGTGCGTTGAGTGGCAGGGAAGATAGCGTTTTGATATCGTACTTTACACTAATAACAGAGACATACAATTGCTGCGTTTTATAGTTTAGTGAACTATGTTTAAACATGGATTCATCGTCAGATAGTGAAACTGTTGCAGTACCGGTTCCAAAATTAATTTATTAGCAAATTGTTAAAACATAGGCTATTCGCGGTTAGTAAAAGAAAAAATTATTGTAGTGTTCACTGTACTGTTTGTCCTTCGTATTTCAGTGTTTCTCACGGAGGCGAATAGACCTATTACATTAAAAAGCACGTGAACACTATGCAGAAAACTGCTATAAATCTTACGATAGGCTAAATTGTTGATAAGTCTAATGTTCTAGGTTAGCTTCTGATGTCCCAATTTCCCTCGGAGAAAACCTAGCAACTCTGCTGACAGCAGAAACACGGTATTAAAAGTATTGCAAAGGAAGTATGGCTGAACGGAATTTAATAAATGACCCGTCATTTCGATGCTTGGAACACAACGTTTTTCAGAAAAATAGTAGTTTTCAGTGAAATGTCAATTTTCCTACATCATTTTCCTATTTTCCAAAATATCTTTCGTCAGTTTTGAGAACTAGTTAATTGTATTTCAGAATAAAACAAAACACACTACAATAAACAATAGACTATTACACGAAGGCCATGACCTACAGGATTGCTGACATATTTAGAGCTCAAATTCAATTTGTTATTAAAAACTTCAAAACGTCTAAAAATAATTTAAAGGTCTGATTCTGCGGTGTGTAATTTTATGAGTACAGCTGTGTATTGGATATTAAAATCTACAAACCTTGAGGTGGTTTGATGACATTATTACCATTAGAAATGAAATATTATTATAATTAATGCATGATGCGACTATTTTTCATTAATTATACGTATTAATGCTATATTTATGATATGGAAGCAACGAGCTAGATATTATAGAGAGGCTGAAAACCTCTGAAAGTTGAAGACAATTGAACATTGGTCCACCATATTTCGGTTAGTCAAAACAAAGGGGCGTGGCTCGGATGTTGTAGGAAATGACTGTGATGAAGTTAGTATTATTGCGAATTGAGTTACATATTAAGACTATGTTAATAAGTAAAAAGTAAAATACACACAAAACTTTACGTTTTATAGCAGCTGTAGGCCTATGTTTTATTACTTTCACTAAATATAGCCCAGATATTCAATGACAAGCTATACTCGATGCATCCTAAGCAAAGCACCTAAAGACGGATGAATGTATTCGGCAGAAGAAAAATAAATAATTTTTTGACTTCGTCACAAATGTAATTACCTTACAGCTAGTCTAACCTAATATGAAATCATGTAATTCAGTGCTCACCAGGTGATTTCAAGAGAGACGACGTATGTAACTAAGAGGAGTAAAATATAGGAATGGTAGTGGCGAAAATTAAAAAAAAATATCCAGTAATTAAGTTGAGAAAAATTCATTTGAAATTGGAATTAACACAGAGAACTTTTGAAAACTGCAATTATTAAAACTACAAATAACCTCTTAGCATGCAACATAATAATTAAAGAATGATACTAATAGAAAGTTACTCATGATCATAACTCACCACATTTATTGAAACGATAAGATACTTACGATTAACATTATTATCAGAAACAACAGGAGCCACAGCTAGGTACACTTCTTTTCGCGTGATGGAGACATCGTGTAGTCTAATATAGTTTGAAACAAATATTGACCTCACACGTGTCTCGCAACTAAGCAGAGGCTTTTTCAGAATAAAACTGTTCTTACATTATTTTGAACAATAATGACAAATTGTGTGTGATGCAAGTGCTAACTTTCCTCTTTAGTAACAAAAAGAGCCCTACGCATTAATAAAAATAAAATTGGAGTAGGCCCTATAAACACAATAAATACTAAACTCTTGACGGTACAAACTTATTAATACAGATATTTCGCTTGTGCTCAGTCCGTCTTATCTTATAATTCTCTGGGGCAATGGTACCTGTATTGAGAGTGTTTAATTATCCAGCAACGAATATTATGATTTACGGTACATTTCATTTAAATCCGAGGGAATGAGAAATTTTTGGAAACTTTAAAGTTTTAATTATTACTTTTTCATTTATAAATCAGCATTTTACAAAACCTATAGCGAAATGTTTAAATTAAATATTGATGTATCCGAAAAATATAATAATTTGTTTTATTTTACCTGGCAGAGTTAAGGCCTGCTCTTCCACTGACCCAAGTCTACAATTAATACAAATACATAATAATAATAATAATAATAATAATAATAATAATAATAATAATAATAATAATAATAATAATAGATATGTTGTGAAATATTATTATTGAAACTGTATCATACAAGAATATGAAATAAAGTATTCATTGGAAACTACGGGACACCTTATTATTCAGAGTCGCCCGTTTGCTACATTATAACCACATTACTACTTGACATAATTTCAAACTTGTAATAAATTTAAGGTGGTGTTAAAGGACTATTTGTTTTCATAATATTTATTCGGATCAAGTATATAACTCATTGCAGTGTACCTTTGATAAGCACTCCTTGCGGAGGCTGCCAATACTATAGACCGCCATGTTTTGTAGGGAACGATCCATAGTACTGTTGGCCTCCGCAGGGAGCGCTTATCAGAAGTCTTCAGCCTCTCTATAGTATCTAACTCGTTGTATGGAAGCAACGAGTTAGAAAGAGAAGAATATAGAGTGGCCATGTTGTCCTGTACAGCGCTCTTTGCGGTGCCACCGCGAAACACGGCAGATCTGAACTAAGCGCCCACCGTTGTAAAAATTCGTCTGCTTACAACATTGTGTATACGGAGGTACGAACTACGAAAAAAAACAAAGAAAAACATGCCTGTTGTGTGTGCTGCATATAACTGCAATGTCAAAAGGAAAAAGACAACTGATATATCATATTTCATGTAAATTTTATAAAGTTAAGTCCATAGTTTTGTTAATTAGCAGCATTTTTTTCATGCATAAATGTGTAACAATGCCCGGCATACCATGCGGTGTGTACAGCATTTTTCTTTTCTTGCAGATTCCCTTTGAAAAAAAAAAAAAAAGGAATTGTTGATGAAACAGTGGATAATAAATATGAAACGAGACAAATGGTGTCTCTCCAAGCTGTTAATTTCTAGAAGTTATTTCAGTACTCCATCAAAACATTTGTTTATAATTTATGATGCAGTTTCACACAACTTATTGTTGAAGTCCCTAAATTATTTACTGTAGTTCTGGTGAACTGCATTTTCTTGAAAAAAAAATGAAATTAACACTCTCTTTATTATATCATAAGCAGGGAACGGATTTATATGGACTAAAAATATATGAAATATGTAAATATATATGTAGTTATTTTTACCAAAATATGGAATTAAATATGGATTTTTACCAAAATATGGAATTAAATATGGACTTAAAATTATAAAAAAATGACTATGTACGTTAAATATTGGTACATTTTAATCAAACTAAACAAAAATATAATGGACGTACCTTATCTTCCAATGTAGTTTCAACAAAACACAATTTTTATTGTCTGTTACCATAACAATAGGTTACAAACATTTCTTTCAAGTGCTGAAAAGTGAATCTTCTTCTATTGTCTCTGAGGATAGATTTATACTGACTAAAAGAGCGTTCGACATCACAAGAAGTAACTGGTACATAATTCAATTTCACAATGTCTGCTGGGGATAAGTCCAAGTTAATCTTCACTGTTGATTCACCACTCATCACAGCAACAACCTTTTGTAGTTCTTCATATCCAGGGTTTTTTGAAAGTACAGTGTCCACCTTAGCTCTTACTGCATCTGCAACTTTACCTCTACCACGATTCAGTTGTTCCACAGTACTATTTATAATTTCAAAACTTTCAGATAGTGAAAGGTGCCTATTTTGGAGACTTTTGAGCGTTTTTATGATGCATGAAAATGTATGCTGAATGTGAGCTAAGTCATTCTTCACACTTATGTCACAGGTAACTGTTTTCGCAGTATCAATTGAGACTGCATCTTCAGAGTCCAATGCAAGGAGAACATTGTTAATAGAGTCTATATGTTCGGCATAATATTCAACTGCTTCTAGCCATGTACCCCATCTAGTTAAAATTGGCTTTGGTGGCAATGGAATTTCAGGGTACATTTCTTTCAACACGTTAACTCTACTGGGAGCTTTGAGAAATACTTTTTCACTGATGAAATCAACAAATCTACTTTAGGAAATTGTCTCTGACCACTTCTGCCACACGATGAAATGCATGCGCCACACAAGTAAAATGAGTCAATTTAGGATATACAACAGATAATGCTTGTCCAGCTTTGACCATATAAGGGCAGCATCGCTAATAAAGAATAACACATTATCGTACATAATACCCTTTGGCCACAGGATACCCATAGCTTCGTTGAACAGTTTAACTATAGTTTTGTTATTGCACTTTTCTAGAACATCACAATGTAAAAGAATTCGTTCAGAATATTGTTCACTTAACAAACCGATAACTACATTACCAACAAGTCTACCTTCTTTGTCGGGAGTCTCATCAATGGAAACCCAAATTGAACTATCTTTAATTTCATCTCTTATTTTCTGTATTGTCTCATCGTAGATGGATGGAGCATACGTCTTCCTAAGTGTTGACTCATCCGGGATTGTATGTTGAGTATATTTTTCAAGGAATTCCCTGAAGACCTTATTCTTTAGTTTGTAGAGAGGAATATCAGCAGAGATGAGAGAACGGCACAGGTCGATGTTAAACTCAGATCTTACATTCGATGTTGTTGGTTGTGTTAAAAACAATTGTCTCTGCTTGGAATTTAGTTGTTTGTTGGCCTGATGTTTACTAGTTGTAATGTGTTGTTGCACCAGGAACTTTTGTGTAGATGATACTGCACACTGACACAAATTACAAAATAATATTTTATTGTCAGTTGATAAACCATCTTCTTTAAATTCTGAAATGTAACTTGTTAGTTTTGATTTTAAATTGACTGAATGACGTACTTTTGGCATATTTACCGTCTTTATAGTATGATTTACAAAACTGAACCTATGTGTACTCTGACTGGCATTTAACTGTTGAGCTGCACAACTGAAGTCTGTTAAAAATTTTAAATTAAATTAATACAGTTTTGTAACTTACTTTCCCATTGTTGATAGGACTGCTAATTTTCAAATAACTCTGATGTTAAAGGGATTACTGAACATGTGTTTAAATCTCTATTGTTGAAATGTATTTTTAAAAGTTAATGGAATTTTGTTTTGTTTTATTGTTAAACCTAATATAATATGGACTGTTTTATATGAAATATGGAAAATATATGGAAATTAACGAAAATATGTACTAAACTCTAAAATATGGAAAAATATGGAAAATAAAAGTAGGATTTTTCAACCCTACACATTGTGAAACATAAAGATAATGCAAAATATAAATTATATTAGCTTTATAAGTAAATATGTATTTACATATAAATCCTTTCCCTGATCATAAGCTTTACGTTTCGTAGGTTAGGATTTGGAGTTCATGTTGTTCTGTAAATGTGCAGGAAAACCAGCAATTGCTTGTACTGCCTTCTCAACAACTGCCTCCTACTCCTTGCCATGTACATATATTTGTCTTCTGAATGTGGAGAGCATAGGAAGCTCTGTTTCGTGGGATGCCATTTAACCATTGTCGTGTTTTTTACTCGCTGATTTAACAAATCTTTGTTTTTTAAAGGAAAAGTGTAGGTTTCTCTGTTGTATATACCTAATGCGTAAGTAATTGCAGTGTATTATTTTTATTATTATATTTGTAATTATTGAAAAGTGTTATTCTCTTACATTTAATATGTAATGGAATATGGTGCTGCATGTTGGGATCCTTACAGGTTAGAACATATTAAGACACTGGAAAAGATTAAAAAACGGGCTCTTAAGTGTTGTCGGAAAAATTCACCATTAAAATGGGACACACTCACGGACAGGAGAACGCGAATTCGATTATGCGCACTGTTCAAAACATACAGAGGTGAGCCTGCCTGGAGAGAAATAAAAATAGGTTGCAGCCGCCAAATTACTCTTCAAGGAACGACCACTCATATAAATTGAGGGAAAGAAGGCAGAGGACGGACACTGGAAAGTTTTCTTTTCTCAATCGTACTATCAGGGACTGGACTGCTCTACCTGCAGACTTACTAAAGGCTTTACCAACAACCAAAAATGCATTTAAAAATAGGCTTAAGGACATTACTAATAGACGGTAATTATACACAGTACTTAAAGGGTGTAAATGATATGTTGTTATTGAAGTGTTGTATCAGTGAAGAATTATGTTGTGTCAGTGAAGTGTGTTGTATCAGTGAAGAAGTATGTCGTGTCAGTGAAGTGTGCTGTGTAAGTGAAACGTGTTCCTGTCAGTGAAGCTTTATAGTTTATAGTGGCAGTGCAAAGTATTTGAACAGTGAAATGTTTTTGAAGTGTTAGTGAAATCAGGACAGAATCAGTGAAATGTGTCGTAGTTCCTGTGCAGTGAGTGAGTTGATAGCGAAATGAGTGTAGTGTTGAAAGGTACTTGTGCAGATATGAACATATCATACTCGTGGGTTTTAGTTCGATCTTAGGTTTAAGATACAAATTAGAATATTTCAAATGTTATTTTAAGTGACCGTTTCATTTAATTTAGTATATTCCCTGTTGTTGTTGTTATTATTATTATTAATTATTGTTAGTATTAATTATTAGTATTATTATTAATTGTATTTTTAATTAATAAGTTTATTATTGTCATTATTTAGTGTAATTAGTTACCACTGCCACCGGGTATATACCCATTGCAGTGTGAATAAATACATACCTACACATGTAATTAATATATTTTCTGAAGGAAAAAATCTTTAAGTGTTAAGTGCTTTCTTAATGAACAAAATTATGAAATATCTTTTATTTCTGTTCCTTGTGTCCGTCCTGCTTATATAGAGAAGACGATGAGTTGTAGCTTATAAAAAGTTGGCCTATTTCGAAGACAAACGATTAATCAAATAAATGGTTCACTAGTAATAAAGTTAAGCTAAATACGGATAAAACCGCTACAATTCCGTTTCAAACCCAGTGATAGCAATAAAATATTAAAATTGTATTTCGACACTCGCATCCAAAATAACGCAAAACTCTGTGGTTAGGCCGTATTGTTGTTATTATTTTGACTGGAAGGACATGAAAGAACATAATTGAGCACCCACGTGCAATAATGGGGTAAGTATGAATATATTTCGTAACTACTTACCCCATTATTGCACGTGGATGCTCAATTAACATTAATAATAATCTGTGGTGCCACAGCCCTTGAAAAGCTCAGACAGACCAGACGGCTGTTGGCCTCACGTTCACATTTCGATAATAACTAGTGGCTTATGCAGCAAATACTGCTGCAAACTGTGTTCGTTAGACGTTCAAATAAAAATTGTTCAGATTTATTTTCAATGAAGAATACTTGTCTTTTTGATAGTTATTTTCTTCCATAATAATGAAACATACTCCCTCTGAATGGATTTTTTTAGGCCAAGTACTTTTTTTGAACCTATCCAACTTCAGTTTTTGAGCTTCAACGCGAAAACGCAAGTATCAATGTCAGGACGATAGCAGTAGCTATTTCGGGTCATTGTGGATTGTAGGCAAAAGTTAAAAAAATGTCAGGTTTGCTAAGCTTTCGAACAATAGCATTTTCGTATAGCTTCTGCATGTAGAACTTGAAATGTAGAGCGTAAAATCATTTTATTCTACTAAGAGACCTTGCTGAAATGACCTGGAGACTACAACATTTTCTAGGCCTCTTATTTTATCAGTAAGTGATACCTTTTTATCTTTCCTTAGGAACTGTAATTTTTGCGCTCTCTCGAGCCAATACTGAAGACAATGACACATATCAATATCTACACTACACCGCCATTAAGTATATGAAAAAGACCCAACCCCACTGGGCTAATAAGTATAAAAATATTTGATTTTTAATAACAATATTATTATCTTACTTAAGTTTTGTAGTTACTCGTATATAGACCTATAGCAGCCACTCAGTAAATTATACAAATGAAGATCTAAATTAAGATATTCTCTACATTTACTTACATAACCTCAAAACGTTTCACTTTCATGTCATCAATATAGCATCAATATTATGTACAATTAATGAAAAATAGATGCATCATTATATTAACTATAATAATATTTAATTTCTAATGATAATAATGTCATCAAACCACCTCAAGTTTCGTAGATTTGAATATCCAATACACAGTTGTACTCAGAAAATTATTATACACTGCAGAATCAGTTTTTAATAACAAATTGAATTGAGCTCTAAATATGTCGGCAATCCTGCAGGTCATGGCCTTCATGTAATAGCCTATTGTTTATTGTAGTGTGTGTTTTGTTCTGAAAGTCAATCAAGTCGGCCGTGATTCGATAAAATTAGTTCTCAAAACTGACAACAGATGGATTTTGGAAAATAGGAAAATTGTGTATGAAAATTGACATTTCACTGAAAACTACTACTTTTCCGAAAAACTTTGGGTTCCAAGCTTCAAAATGAGAGGCCATTTATTAAATTCCGTTCAGCCATTTTCCCGTAATTTCCATTACCAGTTCAAATTATATATATAGATTATTAATTATACTCTACTGTAACAAAAAAAAAAAAACTGAAAGCGTGTTTGGTCATGTTTTACCACGGTCGACTTTATGATATGATATGAACCAATCGTGAGCCGAGACAGAATCATTTTTCCCTCACTTCACATCAAGTTTGACTTGATGAAACAGTTCGTCAGAGCATTGAATACTGATTGTAATTGTTTGCAACATATAGTTTCAGCCTTTTCTGCTTTGTAAGATCAATGGACCTTGTGCCCTTGTACGTGACGAGGAATTAATCAAGAAGATGAATAACAGGAGAAGACAGCATGACTGTTCTTCATGACAGTTATAGAAACTTTTTCTGTAGCAGTAACAAAAAGCCGGACAACTATGAGTTGAATCCTCTAGATCAGTGTTTCTCAAACTTTTCTTTCTACGGAACCCTTTTAAAGCTAAAATAGAACTGTGGAACCCAGCGGAATATTAGTGATATATATATAAAATTACCAAATGTATTTTTACTACTAACATTACAGATTTTTATTGATGTCACTTATTATACATATTTAAAAATTATAAATAATATTGTTAAACTATATTTGTTGTTATTACAAAGATTAGTAATTCTGGCTTAGTTTTACCACTAACATTAAACATGTTTTTGTCAGTAAATATATAACAAGTACAAATGAAATTAAGTTCACTTGCATTGTTAACACTGTTTTGAAATTCACACTAAAAGTCAGGTACTTAATTTTTTTTTCAGAAAAAAACACCTATTTGAAATAGATCAGAGGGACGAGTGTTTTTGTTGTTTACACCTGCATATTTCTTTAATACCGGGTTTAATGTTGGAAAGCTGAAGTATCATGTCCGGTTCTGCATCCAGTCTGTTTCGGTATTTAGTTTTGTTAGACGTATACACTGAAAACCCAGTTTCACATAGGTAAGTACTTACAGTAGGAAGTAGAATTGTGATAGCTTTCTTTGATAAAACTGGGTACTCTCTTCTCAGGCTGTGCCAAAATCCACCACAGGGAGATTCTTAAACCGAGGTTGCAGGGATGAATCAGACGTCACTTCCAGTAATGCTTCATATCCTTCAGAAGCGAGGGAAGAAGTTTTTTTTCTTTTAATATCAAGTGGATTTTTGACTCTCAAGTTTTGAGAATTGTTTTCACTTTCCTGTTCTGGAAAATACTGCTCTACAGTGTGGGCCATATTCTCCAAATGCTTTACAAATTCTTCATTGATTTCATCAAGTTCTCGGAGAGTTTCTTCGTCCTCCTCACGGAAATCTTTCAAAGCAGGGAAGCTCTCAAATTCACGGCCGGCTAGACTTCTCATCCAGAGCTTCAATTTTTTCTTGAAAGCCCTGATTTTATTTTCTGCATTGAATATATTAGCATAAAAATTCTGCTAAATAGGCAAATCTCAAGAGCCATTAATTGTCACTCAAACGATCGTCCAACTCGAAATGGTGATCAATGAAGAAAGCCATCACTTCAGCCTTAAGTTCGAAGAGTCTACTTAAAGTTTTTCCACGAGAAACTTATCTCACTTCTATATAGAGAAGCAGAGATTTATGAAGGCTTCCCATGACGTCACAAATTATTTTGAAGAGTTTTGAATTTAGTTTTCTGGACTTGATAAAATTAACGATTTTTACTGCTTCATTAAGAACATTTTTGAGGGACACTGGAATTTTTGATATGGCCAAAGCTTGACAGTGCAAAATACAAGGGCTGATTTTGCAATTTTTTGCAACTGAGTTTTTGCACGATACTGCACCAACTGTTTTCCCAACCATTGCCTTTGCACCATTGCAGACATGAACACAATTGTCCCGGGGTATATGAATTTCTTCAAAGTACTCACTAACAAGTCTGAAAATTTCAGATCCTCTTGCATTAGCTGACAGCAGTTTACGTATTAGCATATCTTCTTCAATAGCACCTTCATAATGTTAACCGACAAACACTAGTACAACTGCCAGATCTGCTACATCACTCGACTCGTCTATCTCTAGTGCAAATTGATATGATCTCAGCCGACGGTTTAATTCTTCCTTGACGTAAGCTGCCATATCTTGAATGCGACGAGTCACTGTGTCATTTGAAAGCGGCACGGAAGATAATTGTTTAGCGTCCTTCTCATTGAGCATGCACCTAACCATGTCAATCGCGCAGGGTTTTATTAATTTTTCGGCTATTTTGTGGGACTCACCTGCCTGAGCCACTCTGTAGCTTACAACGAAAGATGCCTCTGTTGCTTTTTCATTTGTACTATAAGATGACTGAGCTAAGAACTTTTGTGAACTTAGTAACTCACGACGTTTTCTATCAAAGAAATCAATATTCTTGTCATGAAACTGAGAATGGTTTTGATGAAAGAGTGATGGAACGGAGAAAAATTCTCTCCGGCGCCGGGATTTGAACCCGGGTTTTCAGCTCTACGTACTGATGCTTTATCCACTAAGCCACGCTGGATACAACCCCGACGCCGGTTAGAATCGTCTGAGATTAAGCTCCATCTCTTGGGTTCCCTCTAGTGGCCGCCCTCTCCATTACGTCATAGATGTCTATGAACGCAGGACCGAAGTCCATACATGTGTTGAGGTGCACTCGAACGAGTGACTGGTTGGCCGGGATCCGACGGTATAGGCGCCGTCTTAAATCACAAAGTGATTTATTACGCATATCATATATTTTTTGATGTACCGAAGTACATATGATATTTCCATGCAGATATTCTGCGTCATCATGTGATGAAAGAGTGATGGAACGGAGAAAATATATATGATACATACATATACAGACATACATACGAACAAAAATGTCAAAAATGCGTTTTTCGGTTTCAGGGTGGTTAATTATATATGTTAGGACCAATTATTTTTGGAAAATCGAAAATTACCAGAAACATTTCGGCTACAGATTTATTATTAGTATAAATTATTATTATTATTATTATTATTATTATTATTATTATTATTATTATTATTATTATTATTATTATTATTATTATTTCAACAATGTGCATTAATGATTAGATTTCCGTAAACGGTACCCATTGTTGTCTGAATATTGTCAATAGATTGGCTGAATAAACAGTTATAGTTCTGTTCTTATTCTTTTTCATGATTTTGTAACATTATATTTTAGAGATTAAAATGTAAATAATTTCACATAAGGAATTATGCGGAAGTTGCTTACGGAACCCCGGGGTTCCGGGGAACACACTTTGAGAAACGCTGCTCTAGATTCAAAGCCCCCTAAAGACCATTTTGTTCATAATTGAATTACGCCCACATATTGCTTGCAGAGAATGAATTATAATGATTTATATAGTTTGAATTAAGAAAGCCACTAAATTTAAAGCAAAATGTTTGTTAAAAATCACTGTCAGGTTGAAAACTCCCTCAATTTTTCACTACTCATCCTACTCATTCTTCAGTTTGTGAAAGTAGGTATAGGGGATTTTGAATCTATAGGATTCAGTTGTCCGCCAATGTTATTCATAGTGTCGTATATTTCCGCAAATAAGATAGTCTTCAGATAATATGAGGTATAAATTTGAAGCACAGTGTTATGGTTTTTCTTAGATCTGTCCTTTAAAATACCCTCAAACTATCAACTGTCATGGAAAAAAGTGAAAGTGTAAACAGTAATAAAATCCTTAAAAGAAGTATGGAATTTCTAACGCGATGGATAGCACAGAGGACTATTTGTTATGGACTGGTGATGGCGAAGTAGAAACCGACTCGTCACATTCAGAATGGGATCTATATGATGGCGCTGCCAACAGTGAAAGTCAGAATATATTTCACGAGCTCTTTGCCTCAGACAACGAATGTTATCTGTTGTTTTTTATAATGGTTTTAATGTAGAATTGTAATATCTCTTTTTCTTTTATCTGATATATAAGACGACCCTGGTTTTGTGGATTTATTATGCAAACTTACATGCCACGTAGTGGATTAGCAGATTAGGAAGTGGAAGAAAGCTATCAGCGTATTCCGAATCTCACCGGTCCGGTGGCATCAATGCCGTCACGTTGCAGAGAAATAAGGAACAAAACTGCTGGAAGGATCGATGCTGTCATGGCGACTGTACAAGTTGTTTTCTGTGCTACGCTAGCAAAATTTTGCGAACTTTTCGTACTCCCATCTCGTTCAAAGAAAAGATAGCATAAACAATTTATTTCTTGAACCAGTAGTAATAACTGGTCCGTTGACATGTTCGCTCATAAGCCATTAACATATTGTTTTTACGTTGTGCTCATTACAAACAGTACAGCAGAACACACCGCCATGACACAACAGTGCACGATGTCATTCGTCTGCTAATTCCCGCCCTATACAAGAACCAATCAGATTCACTGATGGCGGCTGATGGAGACTGCCACCACCTCTGCAAGTTGATGGCACCGGTACGACACCGGTGGAGCATCAATGACGTCATCAGTGGAATTCGGAACACCGTGATGCCATCGGATTGCTCACCGGTGAGATTCGGAATACGCTCTATGACATGATAGAAGAGGTAGTTGAGAAGGAGAAGAAGGGAGCTGCGTAATCCTAATGGGCGACTGGAACGCAGTAGTAGGAGAAGGACAAGATGGACGAACAGTTGGAAAATGTGGATTGGGAAAAAGAAATGACAGAGGAGAATCTTTGGTGAATATCTGTAAGAGAAATGCAGTGAATGTTGAAAATACACTATTCCAACAACATAAACGAAGAAGATACATCTGGGCATGCCCACGGTACGAAATCAGATTTCAGATTAGACTACATACTGGTGCAGGAAATATTCCGAAATTGCTTAAAAAATTGCAAAGGCTTTACCATATTAACTCAGACCATTGCCTGTGTGCACCATTCTCGATTAAAATTTGACCATGGTTAAGTCGGCACTTGACCATCTTCAACGCCAATTTGCGGAGTATCAATCTCGATCAAAGTTAAACAAGCGAGTTGATGATGATCAAATTTGATCACGGGTGTGGGACCGATTATCTTGAATTGAACATGGTCAAGTCGAGAAAACCAAAATGGCGGCACGATTTGACGTACTTGATGGAATTGAAGATGAAATGATGTACCTTGAACACGCAAATCACTGCGGAAATAACAGAATTGGTGTTATTGTAGAAAGAGTAAGTTTGTAGATGAATAATGAAAATGTTATTTTCTCAAACTAGACTAATGTTTTATATATGTTTCTGCTTTGGAAGATCGGGACTTTACTTGAGGACAAAATATTATTTAGGCGTAATTGTCCATTTTTGTTAACATAATAATAAAGTAGTTATTCTATGCCGGTAATATTATAGCAAAACTAAATGACCATTTTGTAGAATGCGAGATTATCACTTATTAGCTATAGAATTGCCGTTTGAAACTATTAAGACCTACATGACGTTTTGGACAATTAGGCTATTTACGCTTGAATTAAGAGAAATTACATGGATACCTTCCTTTCCCTCTTACTCCAAAATTCCAACCTTGTGAACACAAAATAAATGGATAAATTTCAGAACAAGGATACTTTTCTTTCCCTTTTACTCCCAAATTCCAACCTTGTGCACACAAAATAAATTGGCACTAAAAACTTCCTTTTCGTATGCATGATTATGCGTATTCGACATACACAAACGATTCTTTTTTTGTAATTTTAAAATAATTGTTAGCGAGGTATACGTATACTGAAATTTTCCCAAATAAGTTATTGGCACCGAAATGTGTCTTTTCGTAAGCAAGATGATGAGCATTCGACAAACACATACAAATCTGCTCTTTTTAGTAGCCTATTTCAAGATAATTGTCAGTGAGGCATCCGTATACTGAAAATTTCCCAATTATTATCAATAATATGAAATAACCACTGTATAAATTACGTTACAAATTATGTGGAATTATGTAAACACGTATAACTCATGTGAATTGTGAGGTTAAATCCAACCAGGTAGCCTGCTTTTCTTTTAGAGAACTTCCGTCAGTACTTTTATTCTGTAATATGGATGCATAATATTGCTGACGAGTTCTAAAGGAATTCCCACTGCGAACTGTGAGAAGTTGGGTGCTCTTTTCTTTTTTTCTTCCATGATTATTGAAACTTGTTATTTGAAAACAGCGGGGATGTTTGAAAGCAGTCCGACAAACAAAAACGAAGCGATAATTGACAGAGTGCGTTCGTTCGCTGTTTTATACGCGGTAACCTAGCGCTCAGATGATTCTTCTCAAGCGAGCGTACCGTCAGCTGACGGTACTGAGTTGATCGAGGGAAAATGTCGGTGCACCGCATCTGTAACTTGATCACTGTCAAGAATTAACCATGTTTCCGTGATTTCTAATAAACGGGATAGATGATCGAGAATGGTGCACACGGCCACATATCCTGTTGGTAATCGAAGTAGATTTTCGTCTGAAGAAGATAAGAGGAAAACAGGTGACGAAGAAATTTTCAAGAGAAAGCTGCTACATTAAAATCCACACCTGAGAATAGCAATGAATACTGGACTCGTCTAAAAAGCTGTATAAAGATACCAGCAGGAGAAACAATAGAATACAGAGAAGGTGTGGAAATGAAGAAACCTTGAGTCACAGGGAAAATGGACGAAAGGAGAAAATGGAAACAAATACAAAGAAGACTTCACTATGAACCTATTTCATGTGAACTTCGTTGAATATTTTTACTGAAAAAAATAATTTCAAGTCAATGATGTGTGATACAAATTATAACAAATGATGCATTTATATTTAAAAACAAAATAAGTCAATTTGTAATCTCTAACTTACTTTAATGAGTCTCCGATCAACAGCGTCCATGATTTGGCCTCATGTATGTACCACTACTTGTAGTTATCCTGTTTAGCCAAAGAAGGACGCATTAACCTTTCCATTTTACACTATTTATTGTGTTGGTAGGTAAAGTTTTACTAAGAAATTCTATGTAAGTGACATCTTAGAAATTTATTATAGGCCTAAACATGAATTAATTAAAATATCCAGTGTCCTAAATAAGGCAAGTCACGGAAAATTGGAAAAATACTTTCAGCCATTAATAAAACTGGCATCATGCATCATTCTTTGTTTCACCCGCTCGCCACGATGAGGCACAGGATATGAGCGGGGCCTGAAACAAAAGAAACAAAACAAAAAAAAATTGTATTAGTGAATATACAAAAGTAGTTTGATTTCTATTAATACCATTTGAGCACTACCTCCATTTTTCCTTCACTTACATTTACTCTCCCTTCATAAATCAGGATCCTCAGTCTGGTGGCTTCTGAATGCTGCATGTAAAGTTGTAAGAATTATAACAAACGGGGAAAACCAAATATTGCAATGTGTTCAAGATGTAAATCGGATAATTCCGTAAATAGACACAAAATATTTATATTTTATTTCCAAATAATTTATTATTATATTTAGGAATTGGTTGGGTCAATGGCTGAAAAGAAACTGCCTACTGAAGGATGCACTGAAAGGAATGGTGAACGGGGGAAAAGTTGGGGGCAGAAGAAGATATCAGATGATAGACGACATTAAGATATATGGATCGTATGAGGAAACTAAGAGGAAGGCAGAAAAGAGGAAAGATTGGAAAATGCTGGGTTTGCAATGAAAGACCTGTCCATGGGCAGAGCACTTTATATATACACACAATATTTATACATATTATACAAAACCATCACGATGGTCCAGTGGCTAGAGCGCTGGACTCAATCCTGTGAACCCAGGTTCGATCTCCGGCATAAGCACGCATCCATTAACACAAGTATTCTCCGGAAGCTCCTGTTCCTCTGAGGTATCCCAACAAATCTCCCACAACCTCTTCTCAAAGTGGGTGTAGTGAAGACCAGTCTTCTATGGCGCACCGTGGATGACTGTCTGTAAATTGGTCTGCACAACTGGCTTCATATGATGAAACATATTGATAAACGCACAACACTTTAACAGAACCCATCTACATAGAGAAGTATTCGTTCTATGCTAAAAATATATCAAGAAAAGTTTAAACTAATTTATGCTGAGAAGGAAAATTAAATAAATATAATAAAAACTTATTGAGAAAAAGAGAACGCTTATTTTAAATATTCATGTTATTTTTACATTCACTCTTTAGAGAGGGAATTTCAGTATTTTATAGGGAAACTTTTACTTTTAATGACAACATCAATTCTACGGGGAATACATTCTTCTTTTTCTTTGGTTCTACAGCCGGGTTCCAGCCTTGACCGCCCCAACGATGCTTTTCCATGTCCTTCGATCTAACACCTTTGTTTTCCATCCTCTACACCTGCTGCTATTATATCCTTCTCCACTTCATCCAGCCATCTTAGCTGAGGCCTCCCTACTTTTCTGGTGCCAAAAGGTATAGTGAGAGTCAATTTCTTGCAAGGATCATTTTCATCCTTCCTACAGATATGGCCCAGCCACCTGACTCTCCTAGATTTAATTTCTCTGCAAACATATGATGCTTTAAAAAGTTGGTATAAATCATAGTTATATCTTTTCCTCCAACTGCCCTCATCATTTACTGGTCCGTATATCGTCCTCAGAACCTTTCCCTCAAATAAACTCAGCCTACAATTGTCGGCACTGCCAACTGTCCAGGTTTCAGATCCATACAGCAAGACTGGTCTTATTAATGTTTTATATAATTTGCTCTTAGTGTTGAGGCTGATACCATGGGAATAGATTCTACTAATTCTAATTTCTTTGGCAGTCATAGCTCAAAGTAAGATGCTCTTCTTCATTAGACTTAAGTAGAAGAAAAATACATCAGTTCGCTTTTCATATAGTTTAAGGTGTAATCGAAAATCATCTTTTGTTGCAGGATTTGCACAGTTTTTAATTTTCTCCTTCGTTCGTAAACATGTTGAACAACAATCAGTTGCAGGACATGTTGTACTCATTAACAAATATACTTCGAAAGTATTCATAATTGACATGAAGCTCCTAGTCATGAGCTTTCTTGTACTCATCCCACATAGCTGAAATGCTTAAATGGCTGGTTTACCTTTTTGATCTGCAGTAGTGACTCTGAGATGGTTATTTCTCAATTAATATTTTAACTGATTGTCTCTTATGGGGAAATTTGTTATTTCGAAAAATGTCACCTCTTGTTTTTTTGACCAAACACCTTGCTTGAGAAATTTGTTACATTAATTTTGAAGACGAGACCTTCCTATTTGAAGTGCTTCTAGGAACAGAATGATTTCTACAGAGCGGTCTATGACATTCTCTACTGCAAGCGGGCCCGGCGTCAGCGCTTGTCATTCCCGGTGAACGGGGTCCGCCACAGTCGCACGCTACAGTCTTTCCCTCTCTGTCCCTGCCTTCAAGGACACATTGCAACAGATATACTGTTTTCGCTGTAAGAAAAATCCTAATGTAAACATAAGCACGTTGCTGTCATACCCGTGATTGGCTCCCAGTCGAAACACTTACATGACGCAGGAAAATATAGTTCGTATTTGGAAACCATAATCTTGTATTATTTGGAAATAAAAAATTGAATTCTAGTTGTTAAATATGATGAAACATTTAACTTCACTCATGTGTAAAACGCTGTGTAAAAGAAAAGCTACTTATATATTTTGTTATGTACTATGAACGCGGATGAATACCAACAGTAATACCGAGGTAGTCTGTTCTTGTAACAAGCTGGCGTCACTTGAGCTCGTAGATGCCGACGTAAGCACGTAGTACCGAAGTATGGCTTCTGTATCCTCAACTGTCCATTGTGAAGACATAAGACTTGAAAATAATTTAATTGTAGTAATTATAAAGTAAATGTTTCCTCAGCAAACGAATGCGTAGTAGTGAGGTTAGGCCTACTTGATGAGTAACGGGAAATGTTTAACATGAAACAGAATGTACAGCAGTAGGCGGGAACACGTACTGAGAATCTATGGCGCCAAACGGTGGCCAATGAAGCCTCACTTCAATCACGTGCTATTGTTTACATTAGGATTTTTCTTACAGCGAAAAGATTATAGCTGCTCTTCTGTTGTCTATGAGCTCTGTTGACGTTTGAATTGATGTACTTACGTCTTAGATGAAGAATGAAGATTGTGGCTTAGTATGGCATCACAAAAGTTTACAAGCCACAATCTTCAATCTTCATCTAAGACATAGGTATTGTTGGTGACTGGTAAATCCGGCCCTGTAACGAATTTCACCCACTCCACTTCTAACAGTCCGCACGCTGTCAACAAACACGTGAGAAACAGAGGCAGAGGGTAGAGAAGAGACTGCCCTGCTACTGCTACTATTGATAAAGAAAACATTTTACTCACCGGTGAATCATAGTGGTGTTGCTTCAATTATATAAGCCTCAGAAACCGTTTTAGCTGTATTTGATAACAGCCATCCCATTAACTGAACACATTAACCTGTTCAAATATTTTATTTACTACTACATATTACTTGGTTATTTTTTGTTACAAAAAAAAGGGCGCTGTTTAAAAATACAGTCCTATACGAACGGTTGGATACACTTAGTTAAATCACACGAGAAATGCCGAAATTAAAACAATAACCGAAATGACATATTGCAAGAACGGATGAATTCACAATGCCTATTTCTGACAACAAAATCAGAAGGGAAATAAGTTTGAAAAGATTTCTAAGACCCTTGGTAAATTACTGCATACATTAGTTCGCCGAAATTAACTATTTCATCAAACATTTGTGACGGTTGGTAATTAAAACATTATTGGAAACTTGGACTGCAGTGTCCTAAATGTAATATATCAAATAACAAATACACATTAAAGCGATCTGAGGGTATTCTGAAAATGACTATAACTACAGCTAAATAGTAAATACTAGTTCGCTATGATGTAGTTTGATTAGTAACGGGAAAACGTTATGCCAATCCAGTCGCAATCCTTTCAACAGCTGTAAATGAATTAACGTAGTCTTATAATAAATTGCGAGTTAATCACACTCATCAGTAATTTCAAAATTGTTTCGATAAGCTAATTTTAAATTAATAGAAAGTGCCAGCCAGCACTTTGCTGTAAAATTAGAATAAAATAATAGCTACTTTTAAGAAGTCGCGTTGTGAAAATAGCTAGCAATAAATGTTCACAAGACAGCGTGTGCTTCCCAACTAGGCAGTCCGTGGTTCCATTCCTGACGTGGGGTGAAATTTATCTCTATGCCACAGGACTCGGTAGGTCTTGCACTTGTCCTGTAACGTCTCCACGATGGTCCTGTGTTGTGAGAGATATGCCATCCCCTATATCTCGTTGGCTTGTTAAGGCGGAGATAAAACAAGACAAAGAAAGAAGTTGTGTACGAAGGCCTGCCGAAGGATAGCGAGACTCCCTCGAATCATTAAGTAATGGACAAAGGGCTAAAGTAACGAAGAAGTTCATTACGCGTCATCATCGGTAATTACCAAATCAGGCTTGGCATTGAAATCAGGTTCCTGCTTTTAAACTAGGCAGAGGCAGTCGGATGTTAACACCGAATGAGTAAGTACAAGGCGACATTTATTATAACTAAAAATTTGAAACAATTATAAAGAAGAACACACTAACTAAACTAAACTAAATTAATATAACAAAAACTGAACTAAAGCTAAACTGTAATATACAGGGTGCGTCAGAAAGAACGGATGGATTTCAAACTATCGATACGCAGCGAGGGGAGGGATAGAGTGAGGGGGGCCACGACTGTTGGGTCAGCCAGAGAATGCAGTTTCAGTTGAGAATATGGTGTTGGTCTGGTGTACAACGTGCTTTCATCGTAGAGACATTTTTGAAAAATGAAGAGTCTGTGATCGCCACTCAGGACTCATTTCGACATCGGACGTCACGGTAGGATTCCAACACGGAATACAATTTTGCGGTGGGTGGCTTCATTTCGTACCACAGGTTCAACATTAAAGAAGAAATCACCAGGACGAACACGGAGCGCGTGTACTCCTGCAAATGTGGAGACAGACAGTAGGGTGTCCGGCCACCTGAACGATCAGCCTGCAAACATGCTATTGCACTGAGATTGTCCGAGGTTACGGTAAGATCTCGCGCCCTGCGAGTTCTTTCTTTGGGGCCATTTGAAGGCCTAAGTAATCACATACACTGGATGAACTGAAGACGGCGATTCGTGAAGAAATTGCGGCAATCCCACGAACTATGACTGTGAAAGTTACGGCGAACTTCAGAAAACGCCTCGATGCCTGTATCGAAAGCCAAGGACATCATATGGATGATGTTGTATACCGTAAATAAACTGCATGTATTGGTGAATCTGTTGATAACAATAAATTTTTTATTTGATGAATCCTTACAATTTTCTTGCCCTGTGAAATCCATCCGTTCTTTCTGACGCACCCTTTATTACAGAACGCGAAAGCGAAAGATCACCAGACTAAATGTTTTCAATACGTACAACACACAGGCAGGCAGGAAGGCAAGACTGAGGACCTGACCACCTGACAACCATAAACTGACTGGCAGACTCTTGCTACTGAAGATTGTGGTGGGTGGGGAGCAATTTTCACCCCTAACTTCTCCAAGTTCTAGGGTCGGATTTACCAGTCACTAACAGTACATCAATATAAATGTCAACAGAACTCGTAGACAACTGAAGAGCAGCTATCTGTTGCAATGTGGCCATGTGCTATGTCCTTGAAGGCAGGCAAAGAGGGAGAAAGCAGGGACAGAGAAAGAAAGACTGTAGCGTGCGACTGTGGCGGACCCCGTTCACCGGGAGTGACAAGCGCTGACACCGTGCCGGGCTCACTTGCTGCCGAGTGGTGTAGAGAATGTCATAGACTGCTCTGTACATACCTGAGTGAACATTACCCTCTCTTCATATTTACTCGGTAACATTTTACTGATACAGACTTGCTGAAAGAATTCTTGCGAGATCGTTTGCGTTTTGGTGATAGCACCGTCACATGCTTCAGAACCATTTCATTTTGCATGTAGATCTGGCTCCTGGAACAACTTCTGGTTGATTAATCTCACATCCTGTAATGTAAATTCAAAGCATCTGAATTTTGAATTTGTGGATGCTGACAATTTGGGGGTCTTTGGAAACGTTTGCAGTGTATCTCAAACAATATAAAGTAATATTGTAAAATTACGTGCATTATAGAAACGATAATAAACTAAACAAGTTATCATAGAGCATAAAATAAATTATTTATACTAATATCTGAATACAGTAGGCAGTAACTGAACATAGCTAACCTCATTCGTTTCGCCTTGTTTCCTTTCAAGGATTGTTCATTTCTCGTCTTTTTTCGTGCTCTGTCGAGAGCAGCAGATGTTACTTTGTTGTTTGAGGTTGCCACTCTATTTTCCTCATTCATGATTACTGTCAATTCACTGTATTAAATGGCAACTATTAAAACTCCAATCGTATCTACAAAAGCACTTTTCCTGTTAACAATAATCAGTACATAGCTGTTCTTCAATGCTGAAAACATTACAACATTCTTTTTAAAATTCTCTTCAAATCATTAAAATAACATGGTACCACAACAAAGAAGAAATAGTATGAATTATACACAAAGGAATCATTTATTGGACAGTAATTACTTTGGTTGCAGATGTAATAGTGGTAGCAGAGGATTTATGATTGAACAAAACACATTTTACATATTTGAGGAATTAATACATTATGATGTAACTGTATAGTAGGAGGACAAAGCATTCCTTGCATCTGCGCCTAACTTGTTCAATCGTTTTCTACCATAGACAGAGCACGTTTAGTCGCTTTATTTGTAGCTTTATCGATAGAGAAGATAATAAGGAACAACATCTCGCAAAAAACCAACAAAATATTATCAGTGGACATAACACGTTTTGCAAAGAACAACTAAAAATGTACTAAATACTCCTTCGGAATTTAAATAAGAATTGCCACGTTATTAATAATATAATGCTGCAAACAAAAGTACACGCAAATAATATGCATAAAATAAAATCTTATAATGTAATACCAATTAAACTTATAATCCCAGGATAGAACTGGCTTTTCTTAAGAAACGCTTCGATGATCACTATACCTTAGGTTGCAGATTGAGAATTCATGCTATGTCTATATTTAACGCCAGACTTCATTGCAAATCACATTGCAGTGAAGTTTCTACGTTATTGTATATTACTGGACTCAAAATCAAAGTATTTTGAAATAATCACACTGAAAAATTATCTACTAAACGCTCCTTCCGAAATTAAATTTCGCATAAGTTCTACAAGAATGCCACGTTCTTAAAAATACTGCGCAAATAATATGCATGGAATAAAACTTTATAATGTAATACGAATTATACAGGAACATCATTTTATTTTTACTAACATTTTTAATATTAACCTGTCTATACCTTTAGAGAACCGGAAACACCGCTTGCTCCCCCCTCCAAGACTGGAGTTCGATGATACTGGCGTAAAACACAAATGACTCTACTAGGTATAGGAAGGAAGAAAAGTAGTTCATCCATTTACGTAAACTAGGAAATATCGCGATTTTGAGTTTGATAATTTTCATTAGGTTTTTCTTTAATCAAAGTACAGTACTGTATTAAGAATAAGTGTTTTTACTCACGAAGTGAGTTATCCATGCGAACGTATTCATTATGCAGTGTATATTATACTGTCTACAGCACATTAGCGTACAATATAGAGAAAGAAGTTAAATTGAAAAATAATCATAATATGAATATTTAAACACAATTTTGAAAATGGTGGCCGTTCATTTCGATACAGGCTTCAGTTCTTTTGTGCATATTATCGCACTATAGACTATTGCATCTAATTCCAATTGCCAGTTTCGTCTTTCGTACTAGTAACTCATGTTGAAATAATTCTGTACCTACTCTACGTACTGTGAATTCAATCTTCACTTCTGCCCGACCCGAAAATATAAAATTACTCAGACATACTATCTACTGTCCGTCCAAGTGGTTATGCCGCAGGATTGTAGAAAGGGAGGAAATCACGTGACAGTTAATTACTTAACGAGGACCTTTTATTTAAGTTAAATTAAACAGCTGTATAATATTACGTAAACTTTCAATTCCTAAGAGAAATTAATGTTTTCAGAAAATAGCTAAGACAGCCCAGCTATTACAGAGGGGCGAACAGAAGCAGGTGGGGGAAATCGGGATGCGACGTAGGCAAACGGACAGTAAATATGATTCAATATTGAAAGCTCTTTCGTCACTGGAAAACGCGAATATATTTCTGGAACGTACTATACTCAGTAACTCAGTACTGCTTACTATCTGCGGTCTTGGTTCTGTGTGGAGTTCGAACTTCTTTAGTAGAAGAGGTGGGAGTGAAGTACATTCAAAAAGTCAGGTACAATAAAAATTGAAGTAAAAATAAAATGATGTCCCTGTACATTCATTCACATTCAATATGAATGAAACTTCTAATCTTAGATATGGACTACATACAATATAAATTAAAAGCGATCTTGATGAAACGTTTTGATGATCACTACACGTTATACTGTAGATTGAGGATTCATATCATATCTGTCTTGAATTAACGTGTTTCTTCTTTACAAATCACATTGTAGTAAGAGATTGTACATTAGGCCTATTGTTGCCTACTGTTCTGAAAATCAAAGCATTTTGAAATATTTACACAGAAAATAATTTAATTATTCCATATGTTTGATAAGAATTGTCACGTTATTAACCTATTTTGCTGAAAACATAAGTAGGTCTACATGGAAATAATGTGCATAGAATAAAACCTTATTAATTTAATGTGAATTAAGTTCTAATATTAGATGCCGGTATATAAATGTTTCGATGATCACTATAGGCCTACTGCATATTAGGCTGTAGACTGAGGATTCATGCCATATCTTGCTTGAAGTAAGCGAAGGCTTGATTACAAATCACATTGTAAGAAGAATTTATATTTTATTGTCCCTTGCTGTATTTTTGAAGTACACTGAAAGTAAAGTTTTACTAAATACCCCTTCCGAATTTTAGTATCGGTGAATGTTACTTATATCCCGCCCACTATAGAGACATAGGCCAGTTTTACACTAAACATGTTTAGTATAACTTGTTGCTTGTGGGCCGTCCCAAACCCCGACCTCCGCCCGTAAGAGCGCCGGTCCTTATATACCCGTCAGTCAAGGCTTTCTGAGAAATAAAAGCAATTGACAATAGATATCTCAGTCATGACAACCTCATAAAATATCCTATCAATTGAATAATCGATCTTGCTACATACAACATAATTATATTATATTATTATCCATTTCAGCGAGTACTGACGACCACTGCAAAATACGATAATTTGGTCCAGGGAGCATTCTCTTTTGGCACAAGGATGATTTATGTAACACGTTTCTAAATGCTACATACAACATAATTATATTACCGGTACATTATTACCCATTTCAGCGAGTACTGACGACCTCTGCAAAATATGACAATTTGGTCCAGGGAGCATTCTCTTTTTGCACAAGGATAATTTGTGTAACATGTTTCTAAATTATTAGTCTTTTAAATACTGGTACATTCTTTAATAAATCACTGAAAAACAAATGTGAATATATACGATGTGGAGTGAGTACGAAATTATTATTATTTTTTATTTTTTGGCGCATCATTTTTACGTAAATAACGACAAATAAAAATAAACATGCCACATAACATTATTTTAAGAAATACAGGAAACAAGCAGGAATAATATTCACCATTCTAAATGATCGTGGGATAGAAAAAAAAGTATGGAATAGAAATTACATACAAATGTGCGTGTAATAAACAATAAGCAAACCATCTTCGATTAATCATTTCAAAACAACGTGAATATAGCGTGGATTGTGTTGGAAAATAATTTCTTATAAGTTACTCCCATGTGCATCATTGTTAACTTATGAAAACAAATGAAAATTAACGTGGCATATAAACACTATTTGAAGAAAGATAGGAGATATTAAGTAATATTCATCGTTCTTAATGATCTTTGGATGGGAAATAACAATGAAATATGTATAAAACAAAAATTACATAACAGGTGAGCGTATAAAAAACAGTAAGTAGAATCATATCTGATTAATAAGCTCAAATTACTCCAGTATAGTGTAAGAGTGGTCTATATCTAACGATGTCTCCCAGCAAGTTACTTAATTATTTAAAAACAAAAATATCGTGTTAGAAGATTGAATTTGTGAATTTTCTCTGAAACTTTCCAAATATCTGTAGGCAGTCTTTTACATTAGATTGCCGAAAATTGGTTTATAGCGCATTGGCAGTGATAAAAGTGTGAAATATTCGTTCAGTGGGCGGTGGATACTCTACATTGACCGTATCTCACAAGTTATATAATTATTGCCACGTTATTAGTCATGTTGTGCTGGAAGTAATATACATACATAGCCTATAGCCTTTGTTAATTTAATGCCAGTTAAACTTCTAACCTTAGATTATTTAGTAAAAAGGATGCAACTGATATTTCTGATGAAAAGTTTCATTGATCTCTAAACGTTTGGCCGCAGACTGAGGATCCATGCCATGTCTTGCTTGAATTATCTGAAGACTTGATTACGGATCACATTGTAGGCTATACCTACGTCACAGCGTTACTTTTAGATATTTGTTACAGATGTAGATTGATCCTGCTCACATTTCACGCGCTTTGTAAACCACTAATGAAGTCACAATTAGCACGATATTAAATGCATCGATTGAAATAGATGTCCATAACCGTAAAGGTAATTGGTAACCATGAAAACGTAACAATATCATTTCGTCATACTGTGTTGTGTATTTCAGCGCTGTACACTTTGGATAAGCCGAGACATAGATGGGAGGGTAATATTAAAATGGATTTGAGACAGGTGGGATATGATGCTACGGACTGGATTAATTTACCTCAGGATAGGGACCGAGGGTGGCTTATGTAAGGGCCGGTTTCTGTGAAAGCCATTTATAAGTAAGTAGGCCAACAATTTAAACAAGACGAATTTCTTTCTATGCGATTTCACCGAATGGAATGTATCGAATACAAATTATACAAACGTACGTATCTATATGAATATATCATACGCTTGAAATATGAAATTTTATTATTTAAATCTGATATGTGGATACGATTTAATAATTTAATTGTGCAATTTGTATCATAATTCATGTTGTGTAACTTTGTATCTTGAAATGAAATACGCGGTATTGCAATCCCTTTGTTAATGACAGAATTAGGCCCAATTGTATAAAACTCCCTGTCTAAAGATCAACTTTGATCGAAGATCGAAAAGTAAACCGAGTTCAGACACTTCTTCTAGTGTATAAAACTTTTCTGCGATCAAATTACCTTGGTTCAAATGCAATCTAAGTTCACGTGAAAAGGATTTGGCAACATCGCATAAACAGGTGAAATACGTGATGCGCGGACCATGTTATACAGGTTTGTTCAGTGTTGCCAATCTAGCGATTTTAACTCTTTTTCAACAACAATTTCTTTTAACTTTTATATTACTTAAATAGAGACCTTTTTAGCACCCCATAGTGACAAAATTTAATCTTTCTTGTTGATAATGAGAAATCTAGCGACTTTACAACTACTTTTTCACGACTTTCCGTATTACACTCTGTTGGAGACACTGTTTTTTTTGCAATGTAAATAATGGCGGACAATAAGAAGAAGGTTGACTGTTCTCCAAGTTGTTATCATGTTATGGTGTTTGATACTGCTAAACATAATAAAACTTTATAAAACGACAATTTTCGTTTAGTAATACAGTTAATTGAACATTTATGAATGTACCTATCATATCCATAAATAATTAATGGTTGTTATAAAAATAATGTAATTATAGGTTATGTTATTTGATACTGCTGAACACGATAGAGCCTTATAAAATATAAGAATGTTTGTGTATTAAGGCAAGAAATTGAAAGAAATATATATATAAATGTACCTAACATATCTATTAATATTAATAATAATGGATATTTTATTTGCACAATCTGTCACTCGTATATTTCAAACAGAAAAGAAATAACTGAACTTAGATCATCTAACTTAATCGGAGAAATTTCTTCAGTCGAAGTTGACTTTAGTTTGAGACAAATTAATCTCAGATTAGACTTTATACAACACAAAATTCCAAGTTCAGCTGAAACAAGGATTAATTTAACCTCTGATCTAAGATTAAATGGTTTATACAATCGGGCCTTACTGTTGTCTTACTAAAACAAATGAAACATATTTTACAATTAATAAAGGAAAATTATATGAAGTATGAAATAATTCTTATACTATGGAGCTTCGATGTAAAACAATAACGTGATGTATTAATAGTACATTATGCAACGAGCCTATAATGGTAGTAATTAAGACGCGAGTATGTTTATGAAACGAGCGCAAGCGAGTTTCATAATTTTCATACGAGCGTCTTAATTACCATTATAGGCAAGTTTCATACAACTTTTTATGCTCGACCATATTTCTAACTTGAAATTATTCATAAGTATTCATGTTATTCTTATCTGACTGAGGAGCGGAAGTGACCTTGTGCAATACCTCGTAAATTATGAGATGTGCGCAGACGCGAAAGTATTGATTTTTTCCGAGAAACAAATGTCGATATTGACCTTGATATAATCTAGAGAGTAAAATAAACATTAATCTTGATATAACCTTGAAATTGAATTAGACATTGAAAAACGAGATGACAAATTGAATTTATGTGAATATTATTTACAATTAACGCTAATTATTATAGTAACAGAACTGACTATATTTCAAATATAGGTGATTTATTGTGCAATTGGTGAAATGAATTTGCGGAAATATGCTTTGTGAAAGGCTGGAAGATGACGGTGAATTGATGTTAATTTGTGTGTTGTTTTTTTCGACTGAGTTTAATATTGTATTTGAGAATTCAATTTTATTTTGGATCGATTCTTCAACATAACCTTCTGCGACAGTATTGGATTTCCAGCCTCCGTGACGTTTCAATGAATAGAATAGAATAATCGATACTTGCGCTTTCATATTGCTACAATGGTATTTTCTGATTGGTGGAACACCTGAACTTTAATGAATAGGTGTACTTTAATGAGGTCCATTAAAGGGCTGCTACCAGGTGTATAATTACTACATTTCGGCATGGTCGAGCATAAAAATTCTTTTCACCCAACCCAGGTATGGGACTATTGTTTGAAACTTGAGGTACTATTCCCAAATGAATAAGATTATTAGAAATATTATGCATCAAGTAAAGAAGCGAACTGTGAAGGAATCGCTGCGGTTCGCAGGCAGGTCTGCTTGGGCTCCGCGGGCTAGCGGTCTCGGTCTCTGTTGGGCTTCATTGCCTGGAGCTCGAACTCTGAAGCAAGAGTTCACGAGGACCGCGGGTGGGCTTACTGCTGTACAGGTAGTCGGCTGGAGGACCCGTGCTCAACTCTTGGGCTCGGTTTCTTCAACCTTTGTTATAATGCACCTAACATAGCGTTAATTAACTATAAGTTAAAAGTATGAATTGCTGTTAAAAATATTGCGTTTCTTCAACTTTACATTTCACATTTTAACATTCTGTTTGTTAACTCTCTGTTAGGACCAGAGATTCTAGAGTTTAACCATAACCTATAACCAAGTATAGGTTCACTTCTGTTTTCTGAACTCTGACAGTTGCGATTCTCGCTTGTTTCCGTTGTTTGATTCAGAGAGGATAGAAGTCTTTCTATTCTCTCAGGTTTGATTTCTGCTTCTTTCCTCGTCTGTATCACAATAGCGTGGAGCGGCGTATTGGTTTTGCTGTTGTGAAATGGAAAACACTGGAACAAAAAGAAATCGTGGGACTAATTTCTCTTCGTTCGAAAGAAACCTTCTGTTGGAAATTATTTCGCAGTATAAACCAATTAATGAGAATAAACAAACAAACGGATCTAAGTTGAAAGCGAAAAGTGAGGATTGGCAGAAAATAACCTATACCTTTGTATGAACTTCTGGTCTGTCAAATCACAGAAATCATCCGCTCTGTTTATGTATTCATGGATATCATTTTCTAAATAATCCAGATATGTAAGTTCAGCATCTAATGCACCAGCCATATTAGATACTACTATGCTAACAGGAGTTAAATGATTTAACTGCATGAAATTGGGCAGTTAAATTAAGATAGGTTTTAACAGCCTGTTAGTACTAACAGTAGTTGAAGAAATGCTTCAACTGTTAAGTTTACAGTTAAAATGGAATAACACATTGTTATAATTTAACAAAGGTTGAAGAAACCGGGCCTTGTCCTAGCGAAGAAGTTCTGTGAATCAAAGTTCACGTGTTCCAAGATGAAAGTGGAAGCAATATTGATGTTCTCAGCTATGAACATGATGATTTCTCAATATTAGCTATTAATGTCCTCTTTCTTCTTGTGGTTCTACCGAATAGAATTTAATTTTGTAGCTTATGATTTTCAAATACAGGTTAATGTTATGTTTACAGTATGTTTGATATCTACCCACAATTTGTTCTAGTTGCCGTTGCTTCAGGATGTAGACTACCTTTTTAACAAGGTCTCTGATGTTTACGTGTCGCGAGGATAACTGTAGAATCGCCGTTTGTACTCTATTTCCGGACAATTTTTTCAATGTGCCACACTTCCACATAATTTATTAGTATAGTAGGATTTCTCAAAGGATCCCCAGTCGGTCTCTTTTGTTGCTAGAAGAACTTAGCCGCACGGTCCACCCCGGGTCATTAAGGGACGCGTGCGGAAATTTCTAGGCGCGCAGTTGTCACATTTTACATTGACTTCGCCACGTGGGTATGAAACAATCGTATATTTATTTCTATACAACAAATTGTAGTTTCATGCAATCAATCACGAATTAATGAATGGTTAATTTTGAGTTACTGTGTGTATAAAGATCCTTATAGAATCATTGTACGGTCAACTTCTTCAAACTAATATATTTCCATACTTAGACTATATCAATAATAATAATAATAATAATAATAATAATAACACAGAAAGAATATTGCCAATTTGTGTTTCGTGTCTAAATTCGCAGCGAAATCTGAAATGTTATGTAATAAAATATGACATTTTTCTTCTCTTAGCTCTATTCGTCGTCACTCTCTCCTAAATGAATCACAAATCTCTCTTGGTTACTGTCCCTGTCGTGCTTCATATAATTCCCTTCCGTTTTAATTGCATGTTGAACACAGGAGGACCGATTGTTGCAGCTCCATCACGCAGAAGTTTAACACACTAAACTCAAGTCGGGATAATATTGTTTTTCCTAACATAAGACTTCAGTTGATGCCAGATCATTTCCGAAGGTCGACCTGGTTGGCGCAGTTGGTATAGCGATGACCTTCTATGCCCGAGGTTGCGGGTTCGATCCCGGGCTAGGTCGATGGCGTTTGTATGCTTAAATGCGACAGGCTCATGTTAGTAGATTTACTGGCATGTAAAAGAACTCCTGCGGGATAAAATTCCAGCACACCGGCGACGCTGATATAACCTCGGCAGTTGCGAGCGTCGTTAAATAAAACAACATTTAACATTCCCAAAGGATTTAGAACACAGTTGTACGGAGGAAATCGTAACACAACGTGTCCATATGAGGCTGCGAGCTCCTCCACTGCATGTTTCTTACTGCATGGCTGATTTGATAGCCTGCAACATAACTCCCTTGATGGGGAGTTGGGCAGGGTTATATTATTGTCCTAATGAAGTTAATTATGTCTTTAAAATTGCTGTTCATCTATCATTGCTATCTTGGGGTTGTAAAAAACTAAGTAATTTACAATATACTCCACTATATAATAATATAATAATAACAATAATAATAATAATAATAATAATAATAATAATAATAATAATAATAATAATAATAATAATGATAATACAATTGCAGAAGACTTTCAAACAACGAACAAAAGCATTTGTGAATTGTTTGAACATGCTAAGAAAGACTGCAGTTAATGTTAGGATTCAGGGGAGAATTGGCAACATTTATGTTAGCCTCAGAAAGCGGAAACAGAGATTACCCCATCCCAAGAGGAGTAGAAATAGAAAATATTAGAAAATTAAGCGGTTAGCTGACTTCAAAGAGCAGAGATTACTTCATTAATAAATATGTAGAGTGTTAAGAATGTTTAGGTATGATTTTTTTCTTTGTGTAACATTTACTACTATGTTGTTAATATTATATATATATATATATATATATATATATATATATATATATAGTACCTATCGTGAGCTCACGATCTTTCCTCTATTACAGTAAAACATCAAACAGTTAATTTCAATAAAGGTCTATGTGTTTATGTACAAAATGAAATATTGTTAATAAATAAATCTGATACATTCCAACATAACAGATTTGCTTGGTCATGTCTAAATCATTTCCAATTTCACAGTCCATTTCCTACCTCTACTACTCTACTTCATGAGATATCTCGTTATGAAAACACTTATGGTATTGTAATTTACAAAAAAAGGTTTCTGGCTAAAGATCTTAAAACAAAAAAAAAAGGGAATTGTAATAGGGATGGTTACATTTCAAACATTCATGTTAATATGAATGTAACGGGGATGTGCAAAGAAGTATTTTGAAATTCCCGCTATTTCCGGTTCAGGAAGTCGTTTGAAAATACCGCCATTTTTGTGCATGTGGCGCTCCACTGCTGGTAAAAAGAAGCTTCTTGACAGATTACACTTAATCCGCCTCTTGAGCCCCTCTCTTCTATTCTACTCCTCTTGGACTAGAGCTAAGAAGGTTCCAGTCTTTACTCGACTGTGCTGCCGCATCAAAAATTTCAAGCCTGCTTAATCACATACGACATGAGTTGGACACTATCGTAGTTTTTTATTTGTTTATATATATATATATATATATATATATTTTTCAGTCGGTGGACTCTTTTCAGTAGGCTCAGAACAGCGCTTTACTCGCGTGTTGTTATTGACGTATGCTCTACTCAAGAAATATTGTGTTCGTCATGCACGTGCCGAACTTGGTGTTATTTGGCGACCACGGATTTCGCCAAATTGTATTCACTTTTTTAGCATTTAGTTACTTTGAATTAAAAAAAAATATTACCACATTTATTTTACTTACTAAGGCAATGATATTAACTGATGCATTTGTAGTAAAATTATGTGTTGTCCACACATTATAAGTTTCAGATTCTTTAGTGTTTATGGATCTTAAACACCATCTAAATACTGATAATGAACACATAACGTATTATTGCGGAACAAACGCCCTGCAATGAAACTCGCTTTCATGCAAGTTTAGATCTTCACGGTAAATGTACTCAGAAGTGCGTTTGTGGCTAATCTACCGTGTTCTTGTAACATTCCTAGCGTTCATAACAGTTGTGCGAAATAGAATATAAATTTATATAATATATATGAAATATATTCGCCTTGGCCTCGGCCAGTATGATCCTAGGTTACGGCGTAGACACCAGACAGGTCCATTAGCTATACTATTGAGATAGGAGGACAGGGAGGCAGGCGTTACTCCCAGGTTTTAGTAGCCAGGACTCAACTCCATGAGACTCTTTGGATAGTGCAACCGCTTTAAAATGACCTTGTCTTAACTAGGCTAAACAAAATCCCTCCCTAACAATATCTACTTTTGTTGATGGATGGAACTATCATAGAGCCAATTGGCTAGTATAGATCCATCGATTCATAGAGTCATTCAATCTAAGAGCCAACTGGCTAGTCTCTGATATTGAGACAACTCATCCTGCCTAAGGTTTTTCCGTGGTTTTCCTAAGGCGCTAAGACAAATGTCGGGATGAGCCCTAAAAGAAATGGGCCACGGACCTGCACTCACATCCCCATGAATCTCCCTAATTAACTCTAAATTAATTAACAATTACATCTCTCCCCCCTCTTCGCAATTGAGCCATCATACAGCCAAATGGCTGGTCTCGAAATTGAGACGATTCAACAAGGCTCATGACAACAATCACCTCCTACATAATAGCCAAATTGGCTAGTCTCTTATATGAGACAACTCATCCTGCCTAAGGTATTCCGTGGTTTTCCTCAGGCGTAAGACATGTCGGGATGAGCCCTATAAGAAATGGGCCACGGACCTATATGCTCTTCCCCATATATATTCCCCTTTATTATAAACGACGTATGCCCTAGTTCAGAACATATAAATTGTCTATTAAATATACGAGGTCACTCAATTAGTCGCAAATTGAAAGGACAGGGACCTCTCAAATTGCAGATTTAGATTTCACGGTGCTTCTTCCGACGGCATTCACATGCTTTGTCCTCGAACAACAGATGACAGCATCTTGCCATCCTAACGGCAAACACCAGCCAGCTCTTCCTCTTCCCGTTCCGTGATCACTTAATCAAATCTCAGTCCCCCTCGCGTATGTGGTACCTAAGAGGTTACGTCCAATTTCGGCTTCCCCTTCAAAATTTTCTAGAGTTCCTTCAGTGGAGTAGCGTAACCCGGAGTGAGACTAATGGCCAACAGGCTTGGAGCTCACATATTTAGTTTTGTACAGCCCCCAACCCCTTACAAGGACGCGTTTTGCGTACCTTTTAAAATTTTTCCTCCCAATTCTCTTTCGATTTTTCGATTTTTCGACACTCCTAATAAGACTATGCTTGTATGTTCTGTATGCAGCAAGAGCATGTATAACTTAATAACTTTGATGTAGTAGCAATAATTTTGATGAGATATTCCTAGAAAGGAAAGTGAAAGAGTATAATATTTTTATTCAAACAAGCTGTTCAAATTTTCTGATATTATTGCATTCTTCTTCCCCATAAATGTTCATTAGTTGCGACTTGAGTATTCCTTCAAAATTAATGCGAATAGAAATAGACTTTTGGGTAGCTCATCATGTCCTGAAACGAAGTATCTAATCTATCTCTTGCAAAAGGTTATCGCTAGAAGATTGGTCATAAAAGAAAAAAAAATCAAGTTTCAAAACATGACGTAGGCCAAATGCCAAAAAGATATATATCTGAGATTTGATTTGTAACACTTTCAGTTTTGATCGTAAGTCAAAAATCTAATATTGTTTTGTACCGATTCATATTAGGTAATGCTATAAACTCTCCGCAGGAATTCATTTTACATATTAGACACGATGTAAAATATATCAACATTTTATCTCTCCAAGTATGGATTTTTCTACTCCACAATTCTTATTCTTACTTCTCACTCTTGTTCTATTATGAACGCTGTTCGCAGTAAATAGGCAGATTTTCTTTTGGTTTCAAAGTTTCTTCATAAACAAATGAAGATATTGTAATAGACTTTAACGAAATTCTCTCATTCTAAGAGAGCCAATTTTATTGCGAAATCTTCAAGTAATCAATGTTCTAAGATCTTCTGAATGTTGCCGCTACTACTTTACTATCACTACTACTTTAAATCTTTTAAAACTGTGATCAATTTCCTTATTTCTCTACTTCAGCAAAGTACAATACAGATAATGTTCAACACTTTACCAAATGTTGCTTTAAAGGTTATAGCCTATATGTTTTGGCACACGATAAAAATATTACCACGACCCCATATTGCATTTATCGTAGTAAGCCTATTTAGCAATATTTTTAATTGTAGCAGTTAGGATCAAAAATATAATTTGATTTACTTACTTACTTACTTACTTATTCGCTTTTAAGGAACCCGGAGGTTCATTGCCGCCCTCACATAAGCCCGCCATTGATCCCTATCCTGAGCAAGATTAATCCAGTCTCTACCATCATATCCCACCTCCCTCAAATCCATTTTAATATTATCTTCCCATCTACGTCTCGGCCTCCCCAAAGGTCTTTTTCCCGCCGGCCTCCCAACTAACACTCTATATGCATTTCTGGATTCGCCCATACGTGCTATATGCCCTGCCCATCCCAAACGTCTGGATTCAATGTTCCTAATTATGTCAGGTGAAGAATACAATGCGTGCAGTTCTGCGTTGTGTAACTTTCTCCATTCTCCTGTAACTTCATCCCTCTTAGCCCCAAATATTTTCCTAAGAACCTTATTCTCAAACACCCTTAATCTCTGTTCCTCTCACAAAGTGAGAATTCAAGCTTCACAACCATATAGAACAACCGGTAATATAACTGTTTTATAAATTCTAACTTTCAGATTTTTTGACAGCAGACTAGATGACAAAAGCTTCTCAACCGAATAATAACACGCATTTCCCATATTTATTCTGCGTTTAATTTCCTCCTGAGTGTCATTTATATTTGTTACTGTTGCTCCAAGATATTTGAATTTTTCCACTTCTTCGAAGGATAAATCTCCAATTTTTATATTTCCATTTCGTACAATATTCTCGTCACGAGACATAATCATATACTTAGTCTTTTCGGGATTTACTTCCTACCCTATCGCTTTACTTGCTTCAAGTAGAATTTCCGTTTTTCCCTGATCGTTTGT